>BSQZ01000014.1:3022500-3525000 GCA_033239005.1 Lamellibrachia satsuma | reverse complement strand
GTAAGAGAGTGACAGGGTGGCAGTGTGAGAGAGTGAGAGTGTGACAGTGTGAGAGAGTGAGAGGGTGGCAGTGGTTGAAAGTGAGAGGGTGACAGTGTGAGAGAGTGAGAGGGTGACAGTGTGAGAGGGGGACAGTAGAAAAGTAGAGAAAGAGAGAGTGAGAGGTTGAATTATTTAGCATGTTGTATCCTACAGTCTTTACAAATTGCATTCGTCGTGGTATCATTTGCAGCTTGCCCTGGTGGTTCATTTACATCGCGTGGACCGTGACTCTGGGCACGGGTTTCGTGGCGTCGTTTGTCACCGTCATGTACAGTTTGACATATGGCTATAGGCGGAGTGTCGCTTGGACGGTGTCGTTCATTTCAACGTTCTTTCAAGACACAGGTATATTTGAGCCAATGAAGATCATGGCCGTTTCCGCCTTCGTGACTTTCATCGTGGGTGCACGAGCCCAACCAAATATCCCCGATTCTTTTACTCTCAACAGGGGTAGGTATAATAAATGTTGAGTTAACGACAATCAGCGTAATAGTAAACATTTGCAAACGTAATAGTAAACGTTTGCAAACGTGTACGTACATGCTTACCCAATTAACTGTAGATTATGTTTAAATGACGAGAGCCGATACATTATAGATGAGGATTTTGGTTTGGTCGCGGTTTAACGGAATACGAAGGGACCGATCTATATCATTGTCACTAGTAGCTGAGAGCAGTACCGTCTAACTGCAGACACGGGTGATGAATTCGTTTCATCGGGACCGAAGGATGCCAGGAAACGTTCGTCAGACTCGTCAAATCATTTCATGTTCCCATCAGAAAGCGTCGTACAAATGGCGTCGTCGACTGTGAAGAAGGAAAGCAGAATGTGGAGATTCTTCTCTGAATTCTGCCTTAGTGTTCTTCTAGTCACCATTGTGAGTGTCGCTTTGAATAAATGGGATCACGATTCATCTTACGTTTTCCACAAATCACTGGTAGACACGTTTGTGCGTGTTAGGTACAACGGGAATCTTACTTTTTCCGAGGTAAGACCGTTGATGAACTTACTAGCAATAAACATGAATATCGGTTATCTAGTGACCTATTCTCTTTCATTAAGATATATTGGGACTGTGGTTAGTACCATAATTTAATCTAGAGAGAGACAGTCAGCTAGCCAGAGGCAGAGACAGCCAGACAGACAGACATACATACATACATACATACATACATACATACATACATACATACATATAGATACATATAGATACATACATGTATATACAGACAAACGCAGAGGAGAGATTGAGTTTTTATAATTATTAATGGCGGGTGATGCTTGCAATGTATAACTTGTTTGTTTGGATAGCAATCTTATTAAATGATTACTCTTATGAGTCTTATCAACATCGAAATTTTTCAGGTGGCTTTCTTTGTAACTACAATTTGCGACCAAAGCTCAATGTCTTCAATCTGCATTATTGTGAATGGTACAAGTAATGTCAACGTAATATATACTAGCAAAAAAAAAACAACCGAACTAATCCATCCTGATTTTCATTCGCACATAAATTACGCATGTGTGTTAAATTAACAAAATTATCTACGTCTTTCGCAGGTCATTAATATATAGTCGTTATCGACAAGCACAAATGTGACACGATTGTTTCAGGTGAGAACGACCGACGAGATGTGGCGATACATTGAGCACAGCTTTTTGCCGTCTTTGCTCCTCAGCAATCCCCACTACGTCGCCGATGACACAAACTTTGTCGTTGGCATAGCTAGGATACGACAGCTCAGAGTTACAGCTGGTATTGTTTTTGTTTCATGTTATCTAAAAGTGTAAATGTATAAATATATATTTTAATGATAGTTATACAATGACTTTAATATATTTAGTAACGTAATTACATTAAATGACTGCCAAAACAAAAATACTTCTCGAAACGAATCTAAATTACCATACAGCGATATACGTGTGCATAACGAGCGCCGAGACATTTTTTTATTTTGCCCGGTTCTACGTGTGCGATCGAAAGACGACTGATATGTGCGCAGACGAATAAATGGACCTTCACATGAGTGAAGGAACCAGCAGATTCTACCGCCAAATACGTGAAAAAGACGTGCATTTATTTCGGACACTGTGCTGCTTACTAAAAATATCGCCGGTCTGGACAGTACAGCTCGGGAAAATCTACCCCCGCTGACACACAGTCATTGATTCACCTCGACGTACTGACGAGGAACAACAGCCACTGAAGTGGTTTTAACTCAAGGGTGTTAACTGTAACGCCATTGTTTGCGGCTGAGTGTGTGGCACTCTCAGGGTGACACAACCAAAACGTAATTCCCAATATATATATATATATATATATATATATATATATATATATATATATATATATATATATATATATATATATATATATATATATATATATATATATATATATATATATATATATAAACAATATTTTTATTTACTTTGGAATTTCACACGGGCATGGAGGGTTTCACAATTGCAAATTGCCCGTGTGAAAGGCCTTAAAAAAACCTGACCACGGTCCCTGCTGACGACATGCACCTTGACACAAACGCCGACGCGTACGATACTACGATTCACGATGCGTTCGTCGAGAAGCTACTAAAAAGAGCAACAAAACACGTACCGTATTGTTTTGTAGCGATTATGCTTTAGATGTTGTATTTTAGGCGCCCCTGAACAGGTTTATATCCGCATATATGGCGCTATACAAATATAAGTTATTATTATTACCAGACATGTTTGCAAAGCGCGGTCGCCGAGGAAATCGGAGGGTGGACTGTTTCATACGCGAAACAACCACAGCACTGACAGAACTCCGGATCAGCCTTCAGTAAACACAAACTCAAGTCGAAGAACTGAAAGCAAAACAAGGAAAACATCGACGACCTGTCAAAAAGATGCTCGATTTCGAAGACACGACCAAGAAAATCGATCGAGATGCTACAATCTGCGGTTCGACGGCGTTTCTGAAGTCGACGGCGAGACGTGGGAGCAGACGGAGAAGAACGTACACAGGGCAATGACAACAGCCCTAGAACTTCCTGAAGCACAAGTGCACGCCATCAACATCGAGCGGGTGCACCGAACTGGCGGCACGGGGACGAGAGCCAGGACTACCGCCGTCAAGTTCAAATCGTACAAGGACCGCGAGCTGGTGCTACAGGCGGCGAAGAAGAATCGGCCTCGAGGCATCTGTGTGAATGAAGACCACTCACAGAGGGTCATGGCGAGGCGGAAAAAACTGTTGCCCAAAATGATGAATGCCCGGGGGGGGAGAGGGGAAAATCGCGTATTTGACGCCTAACAAACTGGTGGTAAGGGAGCGGCACGATGTCGCAAACCGTGATTAGATAACTAAGTACATGTGCAATATCTTGCCAAATCTTGTTGTGATCTCTTCATTTAACTATGGCATCAAATACATATCAAAACGACGGTTTAACACTTACATATGATAAACCGCTTGATTAAAACGAACACTGTTATGAACACGAAATAGATACTGAATGTTTTTTGTATTACGATTTGTCTACACACTGCAGGTATTACACCTCAGCACAATTTTTAACCAATTTTAGCAGCGCTAGCAACAACCGGCCAAACAAACTGAGTGTTTAATGCCTTGAGTCTAAAAGCAAATTTCTCTAAGATAAAGGATACTCTCCGAAGTATTCATATCATTGCAATATTAGAAACTTAATGAAAACCATTGGGATGGAAGTAACCAGCAATGAAGTCGCATTATCAGGTTACAAAATGTACTGTAATTCCAGATAAAAAACATGCAAGGTGGTGGTGTTGCCATATATGTGTGTGAATCTCTGCTTAACAATTGTCAGTCTTCTGATATTTGTCTAAGGAACATTTTGTATGTGGCTGATAACTGTTTTGAAAGAAAGCATCTTTATCGAGTTACAGATTAGTAAACACGAAACATTCAGTGTCGGTTGTATGTACAGAGCGCCGAGTACCAGCATCAGCAAATTTTATTTTTCAAGTTTAATTTAATCTCTCATTCGTACTGGGAAATGTAACCAGTACTAAGTACTAAGTAATACTTACAACGATGCCTGCCCTGTCAAAATAACAAAGTATGTAGGAAAAACAATGGAATGATAAACCTTGGCTAACAAGAGGGCTAAAAATGCCTGCATAAAAAAAATACCCTGCACTTGGCGTTAATAAAAATATTTATTTTTTTAAAAGCGCAATTTCCAAAAAAAAAAAAAATTCAAAGCGCTGTACAGGAATATCATTGCATATACAATGTAATATAGTAAAATTACACATACAACTAATACATATAAAAACTAATTGCATATAATCTAATTACATATAAAAAACGTTAAAAAAATAGCATAAATATGTGCACAATAGCGAATAGAATGAAAAGTTAAATAAGATTTATAAATAAAATTTTGCTATTAATTAAAGACTATAAATAATTGTTTTTAAAGAAGAAAAAAGATTTAATTATTATTGCAATATTAACATGCGTACAATCATGCGTATATACATAAAGTGTGAATTGCGTATTAAAATATCAAAATAAAATTACAGTAAAATGTCAGCGGTATTCTGCTTAAAACATGTGTGTTTTAAGAGACTGTTTGAACAACGAAAGGTTTCGGCTGCATTTTATGGCAATTGGCAGCGAATTCCCAAGTCGAGGTCCAATCACTTTGAAGGACCAATCCCCAAAACTAACACGCTTTGTTCGGGGCGCCTCTAGCGTATGTTGTTGGGACGAACGTGTACGCCCTGTAGTGCATTGTCTCTTCAACATGTTCGCAAGATACAGCGGTGCCGTGCCGTCGAGACATCGGAACACATGTACAAGGATCTTAAATTCGTTTCGACATTTGACAGGCAGCCAGTGCAATTCTTTCAGAATTGGGGTTATATGATCACGGCGAAGTGTGAAAGTTCATAAGAGATAGGTCAGAATTAATAGAAAGTCGATACAAAAAGTACAAAAAACAAGTTAACAAAACTCTAGAAAAGAAGAACTGTTACAGGAAGAAACTCGAAGATTGTAAAACTAATACAAGAGAGACTTGGACAATTCTTATTAACATAATAGGTAAAAGAAAATCTGAAACAAAATATTCCAACGAATTTCGTGTTGGTGGAAATCGAGTAGTATTAGAAAGTAAAGAAATAGCAAACCATTTCAACAAATTCTTCGTAGACATAAGTACCAATTTATCAAACCTTATAGAACCCTGCCCGGGAATAAAGCCCACTGACTTCGTAAAAAGTAACGTATCACATTTACTGAACAAGAAGTATTAGACATTGTGTCTGTGGGCAAAAGTAAAACTTCATACGGACATAAATCCCAAAGTACGATTGGTGTCTTTATCGATCTAAAAAACAACTTTCGACACCGTTGACCACAACGTATTGCTAATTAAATTGCAATGCTATGGAATAAGAGGTTTGGCTCAGGAATAGATAAAAAGTTATTTATCCAACCGTAGACAATATGTATGCTGCAATAACATTCAGAGGCAGAAGTGTGACGTCGGGAGCGAATGCTTGGAGAAAGGTAGAAGGAGTCATGTTGGACAGAAACATTTCGAAAAAGCTGAAAGGGAGAGTCCGGAGAACGTGTGTTACACCAACATGCCTGTATGGTCTGGAGACAGTGGTGTTGACAGAACAACAACAACAGAAACTGCAAGTGTGTGAGAATAACTGGGTTCGTCGAATAACAAGAACAAAGAGGGTGGACAGAAGAAGGATGAACGACCTGGGGAAGGAGGTTGGGATTCAGTGCAGCCTAACATGAAGATTTGTGAGAAGCAGGATGAGATGGGTAGACCACTTGGTAAGGATGGATGCAGGCAAACTAGCAAAGAGAGCAGAGGTGGAAAAACATCAAGGACGCAGGAAAAGGGGAAGGCCACAGCTGAGATGGGAGGACTGAGGAGGGATATGAGAAGATCGGGGGAGGATGAAAGATGGAGAGAGGGGGCAGCCGATAGAAAACTATGGAAAGAAAGAATACAAGGAAAACAAGGAAACAAGGAGGAAGAGACTGTACCTGACCCTCACCCCTGTACAGTAGGGAACAAGGAGGAAGAGACTGTACCTGACCCTCACCCCTGTACAGTAGGGAACAAGGAGGAAGAGACTGTACCTGACCCTCACCCCTGTACAGTAGGGAACAAGGAGGAAGAGACTGTACCTGACCCTCACCCCTGTACAGTAGGGAACAAGGAGGAAGAGCCTGTACCTGACCCTCACCCCTGTACAGCAGGGAATAAGGAGGAAGAGCACAACAACAGTAACTCAGAATTCAAGGAAATTAAGTGTGGAATCCCGCAAGGACCAATCCGTGGCCCATTACTGTTTATCTTTTTCATAAATGACGTGTGCGATGTTTCAAAACTACTTCATAAAATTCTATTTGCAGATGACACTAACATGTTTTAGTCGGCTAGTAAAATTGATGATGTAACCAATGTAGTTAACAACGAACTAAAACAACTAGGTATGTGGTTCAGAGCGAACAAATTATCGCTCAATGTGAACAAAGCAAAGTTTATAATGACTAACAATAAAAACAACATAGAACAGATGTTCATATAGTTTTGAAAGGAATAAACACTGAGCAGGTAACAAAATTCCTTGGAGTAACTATTGATGAAAACAAAAATATCATAAAGCATAGCAGTTTTGTATAAAACTATGCATATTCTTGTCAAGCGTTACATACATTATATCAATCACTCGTTAAACAACATATGTCATATTGCTATGATACATGGGGAAGTACGTATCAATCTAGACTCAGGAAACTATTTCAGTTATAGAAAAAAGCTTTACGGCTTATTTATAACCTTAATTACCATGACCATACATCTGTATTTTTCCATAGCTCAAAAATACTTAAACGTTATGATTTAATTACATACAAGACTATGATTATACTATATATAAAACAAACAATTACGCTTTAAATTATCGTGTTCAAGCATTCTTTAAACCAAGTGCTGCTATACACAGATACAGTACCAGACAAAGCAAACTGTTTTATGTTAAAAATACAAACACCCCCTCATAATATTGTCACTCACTGTCAAAGGTATAGAAACGTGGAACAGTTTAATAAATTAAATAACTCAGCTGCCAAGTTTAACACAATTTAAAAAACATTCAAGTTGTAATTACTTACCGCATATTAAAAAAAACATTTAACTGAAAGCAGCAACCGCTGCACCAGCACACCATATTATGCACCTGTATTATGTTGCTGTTGTTGTTGTTGTTGTAGTTGTTGTAGAATAAACTTTAATTCATTCATGATACGCCAACATCCATAATATTTCAACTATTTGTTTTCAGGTCCGTGTTCCAACGGGCAACACCGTTCACTGCGCCACTCCTGCTTCACGCCGTACAACTTTGGAGCGGAGGACAAGTCTTCTTATTCGCCTTCCTGGCACAACCCCATCAAGAACAACGTGGTCGAACAGAGTCCGTGGATCTATCGTTCGGCCGACGAAACGGGCACGCCCTCGATATGGGGCAGATACCAGTTGTTTTCTGGTGGTGGTTACGTAATCCCAGTATGGTCTACGCGAAGCTCGAAGATGATAGTGTCGCTAGAGAAATTACGCAATGCGTCCTGGGTAGACGAGAAGACGAGGGCTGTGTTCTTGGAGTTCACAGTTTTCAATCCAGCAGCTAATTTGTTTGCTTCAACCGTTCTCGTGTTCGAGTTCAGTGATATGGGAACTATCGATCCTAATTACCATGACATCGCTGTTTATAAACTCCACATGCTAGTAACCAAAGACGACATATATCGTTTTGTATTTGAAATGTTCTATTTGATTGTGATCAACATACACCTTTTTAAAACCGTTCTGCACATCTGGCACATGCGTCACATGCTGTTGCAATATTTGTCAACGATTTGGACATTTGTAGATTGGGCCATCATTTTAGTCACATATACCCTAGCAGCTATCCTTTTGTGGCGCGAGGTAATTGCAATCCGAATTTCGGCAGAGATTATGGAAGGTAGAGGCAAGACGTTCATATGCTTCTATCAACTTATAGTATGCGACACAGTTCTCACGTCGCTGCTTTGTGCGCTCCACTTTTTGTTAATGATGAACGTCTTGAGGTGGTCTGTCTTCCTAGGAAAACGTAACATATTTTTCGCCTTTAACATCTCACGCGCCAGACGGTATGTTTTCTATATAGCGTTTCTCTTCTGTGTAGCATTTGTAATGACTGTTCTGACGTCACAAGCCCTGTTCGGGTCGTATTGCGACGGATACAAAGACTTCGCCAAAGCGGTTGTGCATGTCGCAAGTTTGGTTAGATACAACGTCGTTTGTAGCGAGAACAAATGTATACACGACTCGCCGTATGTCAGTCTTCTGTTCTTCGGCTTCGCGGGGTTCTTCGTTATGCTGATGTGGCGCCTCCTGGCGTTGATGTGCGGCATCACGGCGCAGTGTGCGACGAGGATGTCACAGCAAGAGAAGGACGATCTGCAGTTTGTCGACTATCTCACGAGTCGGCTGCTGGTCCGCGTCGGTTACTGGAACATGGGCGACTACATAGCACACGTGGCATCGCAGCAGCAACAATGGCAGGCAAAGCAGCCCCGTAGTCGGCCACGGCGCCACACTCCATGGTACTGGCGGAATCTTCGGCCACCTCCAACTCTTCGGCCATCTCCGCGCAGGGAATCAACTACCGTGGCAACACAGACTACGCAGCGTCTGTATCCCGGGAAAGTGTACACCATTCAGCCGAATGCCTACGCCTTTAATCAAGGATACGCCATGGGAGAACATCGGACCCGTGTGAGGGGAATGTCACGTCCTGTTTTTGATCGAATGTAAATAACACGGGTGACATGCAGCGCGTCGACTAGTTTGGAACATTGTGGACTGTTAGAAGCACATTGAACTAGAGATACACGGCATACACACTAATGACACTCTTAGACTCGCATATTTATAGCAGTAGCAACAAATAAAAATATTTAATTGATTTGTCAGTGGATTTATGTTGGCATATTTGTTTGAATAAACACAAGTACCAATATATACACCCACCCACACACCCATCCACTCACCCACCCACCCACACACACCCACCCACCCACACACACATGCACGCACGCACGCACGCACGCACGTACAAACACACACACGCACGCACACACACACACACACACACACACACACACACACACACACACACACACACACACACACACACACACACACACACACACACACACACACACACACACACACACACACACACACACATAACTTTACTATGCAAATCAAGTCTCAAGTCAATGACCCTCAAGTCAAATCCCAAGTCACCAGGATTGTTGTTGTTTGTCTGCAGTTATTTGTGGCGGGCAATTTAGGTAGATGTCGCCCCGCCACAACATTAGCCAATCATAATATGTACTTCATGACTATTGTATTCGGTGCGGCTGTTACAATAACATGGACTCGTTTATGTACGTTTTGTGTACGTTTCGGGCCATCAGCTTTGTTGGCAAGTTACAACGTTACAGCAATTTTCAAGTCAATGACGTCCAAGTCTAGTCTCAAGCCATCTCTCTGAGTGTCAAGTCAATGACGTCCAAGTCTAGTCTCAAGCCATCTCTCTGAGTGTCAAGTCAATGACGTCCAAGTCTAGTCTCAAGCCATCTCTCTGAGTGTCAAGTCAATGACGTCCAAGTCTAGTATCAAGCCATCTCTCTGAGTGTCGAGTCAATGACGTCCAAGTCTAGTCTCAAGCCATCTCTCTGAGTGTCGAGTCAATGACGTCCAAGTCTAGTCTCAAGCCATCTCTCTGAGTGTCAAGTCAATGACGTCCAAGTCTAGTCTCAAGCCATCTCTCTGAGTGTCAAGTCAATGACGTCCAAGTCTAGTCTCAAGCCATCTCTCTGAGTGTCGAGTCAATGACGTCCAAGTCTAGTCTCAAGCCATCTCTCTGAGTGTCAAGTCAATGACGTCCAAGTCTAGTCTCAAGCCATCTCTCTGAGTGTCGAGTCAATGACGTCCAAGTCTAGTCTCAAGCCATCTCTCTGAGTGTCAAGTCAATGACGTCCAAGTCTAGTCTCAAGCCATCTCTCTGAGTGTCGAGTCAATGACGTCCAAGTCTAGTCTCAAGCCATCTCTCTGAGTGTCAAGTCAATGACGTCCAAGTCTAGTCTCAAGCCATCTCTCTGAGTGTCGAGTCAATGACGTCCAAGTCTAGTCTCAAGCCATCTCTCTGAGTGTCAAGTCATCAAAATAGGCGACTTGATTGCGTCTTTACATTGTCTATGCTCATTTACACACTATAGTGAACTGGAACAACGTGAAGTGAACTGGAGTAACGTGGAGTGAACTGGAGCAACGTGGAGTGAACTGGAGCAACGTGGAGTGAACTGGAGTAACGTGGAGTGAACTGGAGCAACGTGGAGTGAACTGGAGTAACGTGGAGTGAACTGGATCAACGTGGAGTGAACGAAGTTTCAAAACGGCAGCAAGAGGATTTGAAACCGGGTTCTCTCGATGGAGTCTGATGTTCTAACCAGTAGTAGCACATTGTGTCAATGCATAATCACATAATCAGAACTGGGACTTAAAACTTCAGTACTGGAAGATCACAACATGCTGTTATAAATTGGGTTGTATCAACACGCACTGTACCGTTTATATAAAACATAGGAATTCACAAATAAAATATAGGAATGATAATGATATGAATGACATAAATAGTTTAACCAAATATCATTATCTAGCATTATTTCAGGTAATCGCAAGAAACCTTAAAATCTCCACAAAATTTGTGGAGATTTTAAGGTTTCTTGCGATTACCTGAAATAATGCTAAATAGTGATATTTGGTTAAACTATTTATGTCATTCATATAATTATTATTCCTATATTTAATGTTAGAAAATATAGAAATATTTTTAATCCTATATGTGTGCGCTATTTTGTATGTTTTTTTACCTGGTGTAAATTTGTACCCCATTAATGTTAATGGGAAACACATTGTATAATTAGAATTTGCATATCTAGTGAAAACCTTCAGTGACATTTATACCACGTTTACACGTGTGGCTCTAACGGATCGAGACCCAAAAGACAGCTGTACACACATACGCTCTTGCTTCCACATCAACAATGGTCCGCCCCTAATCCGACACACAAAAAGGCCTAAGCGGCGCTATCCATACTCGGCGTAAAGGACGCAATGTTAAGTTGGCTATTGTGTATGCCAGCAACGAGCCATGCACTAGTTAGAAGCACTAGCAAAAATGCCCGTCCCCAGGATGACCTGGACTGGATAACTTGGTAGCTCATACGTCAATAAGCTATCAATACGTTCGATATTGTTTAAGGGAACATCAAACGTATTACCAGAAACAACCGCGTCACGCACGTGATGCAATACTCATTCTTCTTATCCCACTGGTTCCATGCGGGTGGGGTCCAAGTCACTTGATTGCTTCTTCTACTTTCGTTGTTAATGTTCTCCATTTCCCTCTGTCTTCTGCGGTGGTCTTCCGCTCTTGGCCGTTCGTACCTGCCCTTTCAAGATCTCGTTTCACACAGTCTTTCCATCGCAGCTTTGGTCTTCGTCTTCTTCTTCTGCCACCCTCTTCTGCTTTCCAGGCTCTTTTTGACAGTCTGTCTTCACCCATTCTTTGCACATGTCCTGCCCATCTCATTCTGCTTCCGGCTACATTCATCTTTAGATGTTTTTTCATGCCAATTTCTTCCATCATCTTGCTTCTATCTTCTTGGGTTACTTTGCATATTCTTCCGACCCAGTTGTTTTCTGCTATCTGCATCTTCTCCTCCTGTCTCTCTGCCAGTGCCAGTGTTCCCAACCCGTATAGACAGGCTGGTACCACGCAGGCTTCCAACACTTTTCCTTTTAGCTGTTTCTTTAGTTTTCTGTCCCACATAGTGCCTTCCACTCTCCTCCACGCTGCTGCTCCTGCTTGCACTCTCCTCTGTATTTCCTTACTACTTCCTCTATCCTCACACACTGTGCCGCCCAAGTAAACAATACTGTTCACTTGTTTAATGGTCTCTCCGCCAACAACTACATGCAAGTCCACCTCTTGTTCGCCTATTAACATTACTTCTGTCTTATCCAGATTCATTCGTAGGCCATGTTTTCTAAAGGTGTTACTCCATTCTTGCAATGTTTTCTATAAATCCTTTTTGTTATCAGCCACCACTGGTAGGTCATCTGCATATAGTATCTTCTTAAGTTGTTCCTGTCCAGATACCTTTCCACTGATCAGGTTCATCACCATAATGAAAAGCAGGGGACTCAACGCACTTCCCTCTCTAAGTCCCACTCCCACTCCAAATTGTTCCGATGTTTCTCTTTCAGCTCTCACTACTGCTGTTGTCTCCTTGTACATTTCCTCAACCATTCTGACCTCTGCCTCTCCAACCTCCGTCCATCTCATGACTGCAAATGCAAGTTCTCTCGGCACAGTGTCGAATGCCTTTTCCAGATAGACAAAACCGAATGCTACATCCTTTCTAGATGCTCTCATCTTCTCAATAATTTGTCTGATGGTAAACAATCCATCATCCGTTCCTCTCCCTTTACTAAATCCCAGCTGATTCTCTCAGATTTTGCTCTCCACTATATGCCTAACCCTAGCAACCAGTATTCGTTCCATCAATTTTAGGGCTTGGCTCAGTAATGTGATGCCTCTGTATCTCCCTGGATCATGGATGTCCCCTTTCCCCTTCCATATCAGCACAACCACTCCTCTTCGCCACTCTGTTGGTATATCTACTGCTATAAGCACACATTAAACAAATCGCTAGCCACTTGATTCCCACTAGTCTGTTTGCTTTCACCATTTCCACTGACAGTTCGCCCACTCCTACAGCCTTCCCAGTTTTCATCTTCTTTACAGCTATCTCCACCTCTTCTTCTGTTATTGTCCTCACCTCCAGCTCTCTCCTTACAGCATGTGGTAGCTCTATCTCACATTCTCTCTCCTTACAGCATGTGCTAGCTCTATCTCACATTCTCTCTCCTTACAGAATGTGGCAGCTCTATCTTACATTCTCTCTCCTTACAGCATGTGGTAGCTCTATCTCACATTCTCTCTCCTTACAGCATGTGGTAGCTCTATCTCACATTCTCTCTCCTTACAGCATGTGGTAGCTCTATCTCACATTCTCTCTCCTTACAGCATGTGGTAGCTCTATCTCACATTCTCTCTCCTTACAGCATGTGGTAGCTCTATCTTACATTCTCTCTCCTTACAGCATGTGGTATCTCTATCTCACATTCTCTCTCCTTACAGAATGTGGTAGCTCTATCTCACATTCTCTCTCCTTACAGAATGTGGTAGCTCTATCTCACATTCTCTCTCCTTACAGCATGTGGTAGCTCTATCTCACATTCTCTCTCCTTACAGCAAGTGGTAGCTCTATCTCACATTCTCTCTCCTTACAGCATGTGGTAGCTCTATCTCACATTCTCTCTCCTTACAGAATGTGGTAGCTCTATCTTACATTCTCTCTCCTTACAGCATGTGGTAGCTCTATCTTACATTCTCTTGAAATACTCCTCCCATACACTTAGCACTTGTTTTACTCCAGTGATCAATGTCTCTTCTCTTCTCTTCTTCTCAGAATAGTAAACTATCGTTTTATTGTGTATTGGCACTCGGTCTGCGACGTCGGGCGAACACGTGGGTGCTTGCTGTATACTATAAACCTCGCGCGAGCGTGGTTTCTGCGATTGTTGGAAGTTAACGTTTTAAGTAGCACACTTGATTTACCATAAAAAAGCACCAAGAATCCTTGATGTACGGGGAATTTCGAAAAAAAATAAAGGCGTTACGTTTCATTCGTGGGGTCGTAGATTAATCCTTGAAAGTTTGACGCCCGAGGTGCAGCTTGAGAAGGCGGACTCAGGAGTATGGAATGCATTCTTTGACAGTTATGTAGCGCTCGTTGAAATATTTGGGAGGATGCGAGCAAGCCGCGCAATGATGGACAGACGTCCGTGAGAACGTGCCCGCTGATAGGCGTTGACAGACACGCCCATCCAATATTGAATGAGGACAATGCATCTGCCGTTCGAGGATCAATTGCTGCAGGAAATTGATACTATTAGTAGCTCAGAATCACTATGTAACCTAATGCCTCACACCACGACAGCGGGTGAACCTGACACTAGATCGTACAGTTGTACGATGTGTGCCAAGACGGCATGCCCAGTGATCTACATCAGCTACAGAGACCCAATACACTCGACGACACGATACAGGAAATCAATCCTGTCCCGTACCCCAACACACACACACGCGCACACGCACACACAGATTGCTACAGCAGAGCGGTAATTTACTGCGATGCGACGCCACAGTGACAACTATAGGCGCTTGTTGGGGTTGGACCTCACGCTTGTCCACAAGGACAAATCGTTGGATGAAGAACGCATCACCTTCCAGTTCAGTAGTTTAGCGCTAGCATTCCGCCCAAATGAAGGAGAGGGTAGTAACTGAACCCTTTCTGTAGATATGATACACTCGTAAACACTTATTACGGAAGCTTTATCGTTGCCAGCACATGTCTACTTGGCTTATGATTAAATGGCTGTTATAACTGCAAAGTGTTTGCGTTTATAAATGAATAGTACATATGATCATCATATTACACGTGCTCCAATGGTTTTGCATGACATTGTAGTACTGTTTGTATTGCGATAATGCATCACTAGCTATGTTATTATTAATTGTGCGGTCACATAGTAAACGGGTCATTGAAGTATGTAAACAATCTTAATACACTGCAACATTATATCACGTTAAATCTAAATCTCAATCTTTGTCATGCATATATGATATATTGAAGGTTCATATATGATATATAGAAGGTTCATATATGATAAATTGAAGGTTCATATCCAACTTTTCTCAGTGATGGGTGTCAAGTAGGTGGGTCGTGTTGTTCTCCATGGACGGAGGAGGGGCATTCTATTAAGTTTTATTTAGACTCGAAAATGCACCAGATTGCAATAAAAATGGACACCCAAACCCCTCTTAGATTTGTGCTTCCACATGAATAGATAGACAAGCCCCTGAACACTGAATAAAAAGAAAGGAAGAAGTATTAATGACAACTAGGGGTAATTCTGTACCCCAGGCAGCACAGCCATCTGCACACAACGGAAAAATATGAAATAGGATCTTTGTAAATGTTGACATGTCATGCATTGTCAATGCTTGAGATATGTTCTAAATGTTCAACAGTAATTATAAATTGAAGTTTATACTGATAATATAGTACAACACATAATATATATTGAATACTTACGAACAAAAAATCCCAAATTGACTTTGAGCCCGAAATACAAAAAAACTATCCATAGGCAGGTCTTCATTTCGGAGTTTTTCCCCTGGACACTGATTACAATCACGGCGACGTGGTTCTGGAGACGCATTTGGCGACACAAAACAATTATCTTCGAGGCCTGTAGGCCTCGAAGATAACACAGAATGAAATTATTGCATTGACGAGGCATTTGACCGTATCAAGCCAAGAACAGTTTATCAGCTTTGTCTTGAAAAATTAAAAGCAATAGATCCGAGAGGAATTATTGAAGTTTCTCTTGCGTTACTCCGGAGAGGTCGAGCAGCTCGGTTTGGACTTCCAAAGATGTAGGCAGCGTTCCACTTATTGCCCTTCAATGTGCTGGTATGCAATGTGTAGCAGTCAACACCACCACTACCTCCATGTATTGTATTGCCCTTCAATGTGCTGGTATGCAATGTGTAGCAGTCAACACCACCACTACCTCCATGTATTGTATTGCCCTTCAATGTGCTGGTATGCAATGTGTAGCAGTCAACACCACCACTACCTCCATGTACTGCGCATAGGATTTCTTTAATATCTCCCCAAAGTGGAGAAGCCCGAAAGCATCACAGGGACGGAGGGAGATGGAGGGATGGAGTGAGGGACGGAGGGGGATGGATGGATGGAGGGACGGAGGGGGAGGGAGGGAGGGAGGGAGGGAGGGAGGGAGGGAGGGAGGGAGGGAGAGAGCTCGTGCGTGCACGCACGCGAACACAGAAATAATAACTTAAACTTAATAATAAACATTTCGTGCATCTAGTCTTGGATAATGAAGTATCTAAATGTTACTCTTAAATACATCCAGACTGCTCTGACTAACACTGTTTTGAGGGAGAGAGTTCCAAAGTCGAATAGTACTGGGGGAAAAGAATATAAGTACTAACTGCATCTTGAATAAGGGGTATGATGGCCTGAGGAAAGTTGTCTCCTATTGATGATATTCACAGGAACAAGATATTTACTGATTTGAAGGTATTCCCACTAGACAATTACATCATGCAGTCATTATTTTTTCTTTCAATTTAATAATCTAGTTAAAATATGGATATGCACGAAATTTTTGAATCTAGGAAAAAATATGACACGCATTTCATTTTCAGTAATCTTCTCCTTCGGGCCATAGGCATACCAAATGTTCGTGTCAAGATAACATTTACCTATTTCGTTCATACAAAGAATTATAACTATATATCATAATCCGCTATTGCTCCAATTTCCCTTCGGCTTCGACCCTAGAAAAAATGGAATTAAATTGTTGACATTAAATCCGTTAATCCTGTCAAAACCTTCGTGAACCAAAGTGTGCATAAACGATACTTGACTAATTAAATCTTTGCAGCGACATAAAATGAGTTTCGTGCTTTACTGTGTAGTAGTTGGCTCTGAAAAGAGCCGTTGTTTGTTTGTCCTGCCGAAACTGTTTAGACCTAGTTCGATTTCGCGCTGTGCTGCGATTTCTTTGGAAGAAGCACGCCTTGGATGTTGGGAAGAACGCCGCCTTGAGCAATCGTCACAGCCGACATCAACCTGTTGAGCTCTTCGTCGTTGCGGATAGCCAGCTGCAAGTGTCGGGGGATGATCCTCGATTTCTTGTTGTCCCTGGCCGCGTTGCCCGCCAACTCGAGCACTTCGGCAGCCAAATATTCCATGACAGCCGCCAAGTAGACCGAAGCTCCGGCGCCGATGCGTTCAGCGTAGCTGCCTTTTTTCAGGTGTCGGTGGATGCGACCAACTGGGAACTGGAGTCCGGCTCGCGAGGAACGGGTCTTTCCCTTTTGGCGAGTTTTACCTCCTTTTCCTCGACCAGTCATAGCTGCTGGTATAAGTCATCAAATGTATATCTTAATACTGCAAATAACGTTCAAATTCTTCACAGTGATGAGCTTTTATAGTAAACAACGCGTGCTGAAACAAGAAACGTCGACGGCGCGTGTTTATTACTCGGCACAATCACGTGACTATAACGTCCACCTCCAGAACAGTGCTTGCATTAAAATAATTGTGTGTGACTTTTTTACTTCTAAAGACGCGAAAAGGCAACAAGAACCGCAAACAAAGGAGGGATAGCTTTGGCATTTCAAACAAGTTCACCCCGACACAGGAATGACATATTCGAATGAATTGCCAAGAAAGCGTCCCATCTGGCTCAATATCTCAGGAAGGCGGGTTATAAGTAGATGAACATTGTTGGACTCTCGATAAGCCAATGGCTTCCTTGTCCACTTGCCATCTGGCCTTTTGGCTTGGATGGCAAATCTTGTTCAATCTTGTTAAATACTGCAAGCGAGCAACCATAGCCAGTCGCGAAATACAGACGGACGTTAGACTGCTTCTTCCAGGCGGCGAAAGTTTTTCCCAACCATATTATTATTGAGAGGAGACGCCTCTGCCCTGGAAATTTCGACACGCGGGATATTAACTGTTTTCTAGTTGGTACTCGCAGTTTGACACAACTAAATTGTCAATGCATGTTAATTTACTGTAGTAGTAATAATTCACGGAAAGGTGGCAGTGTGGGTCTAACTGTTTCATAACGATTTACACTACTACGGGGGAGGTACTATCCACGCAGCATGTACGCAATAACTGAAGCACTCTGGCTCGATCAGTATTTGCTATCCGTATACCGATTGTAATGTTTTGTTTTAAATTGCAATTACTGGGGAGGTGTACTACACATTACAACACAGTTTTATATGTGGGTATTTGGGCAGAATGGATAGTTTATTTTGTAAATTGAACAAATAAGTTATTTTTTCATTGAAATTATTCCACGTATTATTATTAGGACATTTCACGTTCATGCGCACAAAGTTATTCTGCATCACTTCTTTTTAGGATTATTGTCTTGGGATAATATCAAAACATGAATTATGGGATGATCTGAGAACATTGATCAACGACACTACGTGAAGTCTCAGACCACATGAAATCTTTAAATGTAATCGGCTAGTGGATACCCGAGTAAATTTCTCCCGTGCTTCATGCTATACATGCCTATAGCCATCACATTGGCACTTAAATGACTCGGTGGCTCGATAGAATCAAATTGAGGCGACACAAAGTAATTCTACTAAGCAGAGTCCACAGTAATACTAGTTATGTGGCGATATGACATCATAGTTTTTATAAAGCCTATAAATCTTATATATATATATATATATATATATATATATATATATATATATATATATATATATATATATATATATATATATATATATATATATATATATATATATATATATATATATATATATATATATATACAGTACCGCATAAAGTAAAGGTATGGCAGTTATTGAGAAGACCATAATAAATTAAATGTAGCAAAGAAAGTGATGACAAAAACTGCTGTTTCAGTTACTTTATGTCGGTGCTGTATATATATATATATATATATATATATATATATATATATATATATATATATATATACACTAATAGACATACACATATATATATATATATATATATATATATATATGTATATATATATATATAAGATTTTAAGGCTTTAGAAAAACTATATATATATATATATATATATATCTCTCTCTCTCTCTCTCTATATATATATATATATATATATATATATATATATACTAATATACGTGTCCATATCCTACAGCAAGTGATCCACGAACAGCACGCACACGCACACAGTATATATATATATATATATATATATATATATATATATATATCCACCACTGCCCAACCTCATGTATTCAGATGATGCGATATAGAAAGTTACACAAATATATGGTGTCACTAATATTAATGAAACATTACTTTTAAAAACATTAAGAAATTATAAATATGAAGGTCTAGGTGGTTAAATTTTCATTAATTGTATTCCTTGTGCTGTTTGACCTTTTTTATTACCACCTCCTGTGTTGAAATATTTAAAAAATTATAATCATGAAATATCCTGCTTCTTTCAATTATTATACTTGCTTAATACAATTAATTTCTGGTAAGATTTATAGGCTTTAGAAAAAACTATGATATCATATCGCCACATAACTAGTATTACTGTGGACTCTGCTTAGTAGAATCACTTTGTGTCGCCTCAGTTTGATTCTATCAAGCCAATGAGTCATTTAAGTGCCAATGTGATGGCTATAGGCATGTATAGCATAAGACACGGGAGAAATTTACACGGGTATCCACTAGCCTATTACATTTAAAGGTTTATATATATATATATATATATATATATATATATATATATATATATATATATATATATATATATATACATATACTAATAGACATGTGTCCATTTCCTGCAGCAAGTGATCCACGAACATCAAACACAGGTGATAAATGCTTTATGAACAATTATCAGGGTATAACATACCCAATAAATTTATAATTTTCTTTTAACCATGTTATCAGATGTTAGCGAAGCATGTCCTTATCAATTAAATTAGATGCAAGATCGTAATTGCACTAATTAGTTTCAACACCAGGTCGAAATCATCCTGTTTGGTGATAATATTGGTGAACTTACTCTTGATACCACAAAAATGGGCGGCGGCATATTGTCATTGACGTTGTTGTTGTGCAACTCAAAGCTGTATATAACTTTCTTTATCATATTATCTGGACTGAATATGTATTGTTCTTAGTTAATTAATTGTAAACATATCAAGTAAAACATTAATCCTGAACGTCCCTGTGCCGTAACGGTAGCTTACCAACAGACTCGATGAAGATAACGCCCCATCACAACGTTGTAACTGTTGCGACAGACGACTTTTTCACAAATACTGAACATTTTAGCGTGCGTTTACTTTCTTACCATGCCACGTCAGTATGTATACCTATCTATCATGTGACGGAACAAAAATTACACTTCTACGTGCACACACGCACACGCACACGCACACGCACACACACATACAAATGCTACCATCGCCAACGCAAAACACCGCATCCGGCGTCTTCCATTGGTATAGCTAATCAATATTTATTAGCCCTTAACTATGCCCCTCGACTCAGCGACCCAGCGTGACTGCCAATGACGTAGAACACGGTTGGGAAAACAATTTCGCTTCCCGGGGAGTTGGCGAAGCATGCTGTCATCGAAGGACGAAGGCCGTCACCAAACGTCACGAAGTACAGCACAGCAACGAGACGAGATATGTCAACAGTAGCTGAAGAAACGGCTCTTTTCAGAGCCAACTATCTTCTTTCAACAAGAGTGTTGTTGGTGACTTGGACTTGATTTGGTACAACGCTGTTAGTAACTTGGTCTTACAACAAAAGGAATATACATGGCCGTAATCTCAGACATTTCATTTTGCACAAGGTTGGACCACTAGAAGACAGTGCTGGAAAAAGAAAAATTTTTTGAAAATAAAGCACCTGAACATATTCCGCCAACCACTGCTGGAAATAGTAGAACAAATTGGCATACCACTTGCAAGAGTGTTCAACGTCAAATTCTTGTCACCATTAAGAAAGGGAGTGTTTCATTTTTGGATGGAAAACATCATACCAAATAAGTCAAACATTAGTTTAGCATCAGCGACGACATATGGTGGACTTCCTTGTTAGGCGTAATTAATTATAAATCCATAAACGAGGTCAGGCTGAGGAAATATATTTTTATAAAGCTGTGGCCATATCAAAGATTACAACTGTGTTTTAATTATGCGAGATTCACTGAAGCAAGCATAATTAAAACACAAAAATGCTTAACTGTAAGATGTTTGATTTAAATCATAGGAGCGACGGACTTTTGGTGAAACTGAACGACTCCTTATGTTATGGCTTATGTATATTGATTTTACGGTAGCCTTGGCGTTACGCGTAGAATGCGATGTTTTGGTATTATTTTGAGAAAGTAAATTTTGACCACGTGACACATGTAGAGTAGATATATGAGAAGTTTTGGTGTTCTAGGTGGTCGTTTTCATGGATAGGTCACAAAGTAAAAGCTCGCCTCCAGATGATGCACAGCGTTTGTGAATGTATATTATTTTATCATTATGCAAAATAATCGTTACGGTCGAAGGAAAATACAACAATGGCAACATTGTCATTGCAACAAGTTATTACCAACAGGCAACTCTTTTTGGAAGAAGATAGTTGGCTCTGAAAAGAGCCGTTTGTTTCTTCAGCAACTGTCGACTTATCTCGTTGCTGTGCTGGTGTACTTGGTGACGGCCTTCGTCCCTTCGCTTACAGCATGCTTCGCCAACTCGCCGGGAAGAAGCAGTCGAACGGCCGTCTGTATTTCACGACTGGTTATGGTAGCTCGCTTGCCGTATTGAGCCAGATGGGACGCCTCCTTGGCAATTCGTTCGAATATATCATGGACGAAGGAATTCATGATGCTCATGGCTTTGCTCGATATGCCAGTGTCGGGGTGGACTTGTTTAAGAACCTTGTAAATGTAGATGCCAAAGCTCTCCCTCCTTCGTCTATGTCTGCGATTCTTGCTGCTAGAACGACCACCCTTCTTTGCAGCTGATGCAGCCTTTTTCGCGCCTTTAGAAGCAGTTTTTGGAGCCATTATGAAGCACGTCCATACGCATCAGCACTTCTCATTTAACTGTGACAGAAAACGGTACACATAATTCTTTTAAAGCAAACACTATTCTGCAAGTGGACGTTATAGTCACGTGATCGTGCCGAATAATAGACATGCGCAGTCGACGTTTCTTGTTTCGGTATGTGTTGTTTACTATAAAAGCGCATTACTGTCACGAATTTGTATATTGTATATTACTTGCATTATTAAGATATTTTATGAGTTATTCTAGCAGTTATGACTGGTCGAAGAAAAGGAGGTAAAATTCGCCAAAAGGGAAAGACCCGTTCCTCGCGAGCCGGACTCCAGTTCCCAGTTGGTCGCATCCACCGACACCTGAAAAAAGGCAGCTACGCTGAACGCATCGGCGCCGGAGCTTCGGTCTACTTGGCGGCTGTCATGGAATATTTGGCTGCCGAAGTGCTCGAGTTGGCGGGCAACGCGGCCAGGGACAACAAAAAATCGAGGATCATCCCCCGACACTTGCAGCTGGCTATCCGCAACGACGAAGAGCTCAACAGGTTGCTGTCGGCTGTGACGATTGCTCAAGGCGGCGTTCTTCCCAACATCCAAGGCGTGCTTCTTCCAAAGAAATCGCAGCACAGCGCGAAATCGAAGTAAACGGATTCGTCAGGACAGAAGCAAACAACGGCTCTTTTCAGAGCCAATTACAATACAGTAAAGCATGAATATCATTTTAAGAGAATTAATTAGCGGGCATCAAGTATTTGCATCTTGGCCACGGCTGTCCGGCTTCTTTTGGCAGGGACTCCTCAGGGTCGCAAGACACTTTTTGAGGCCTTGACCAACTGTGTAGTTCACAGGGGCCAGATAATGATGTGCAGCCGGCCGGCGAAATTTTTTCCCCAACCATGTTGAGGCATATCTACTTCATTGGCCAATGGCAGTCGCGCTTGGTAACGACGACATGAATATTGATGAGCAACTGAAGTCGCGGACGGCGATCGCTCGCGGGGAGACGCCACTGGAAATTTCGACACGTGGGAGATTAACTGTTTTCGTGATGGCGTGTTGATAATGTTATTCAAGGAAGGTAGCCATCGTTATTTTAGCATGTTTGCGTGTGTTGACGCACAAGCAAAAACCCTGCCAAGTTGTAGCAGCTATTTAGTACTACTGTCCCGACAAACACGCACGTTAGGCTCTACCAAGAAGTGAAGAAATGTAAAATCGCTGTTTGTGACACAACTAAATTGTCAATGTATGCTAATTTAATAATAATACACGGAAGGGCGGCTGTGTAAAGTGTTTCATAATTTTCACTACGGATGGGTAAGTACCATCTATGCAGCCTGAACGCAATAACTGAAGGAAACACTAGCTCGATCAGTATCTGTTATCCATTATAAAGTGTTTTGTTTTATTTTAAATTGTAGTTACTACAAATTACAATACAGTTTTATATGTAGGTATTTGGGCAGTATAGATACTCTTAGTAAATTGAATTTTGTTAAAAAATAGTTTTCATTTTCTTAAAAGCAAACAAATAAGTACATTTCTTGAATTGTTCATTGAAACTATTCCACATATTAGGACATGTCACGTTCATGCGCACTGATTTCAAAGTTATCCTGCATCACTTCTTTTTAGGATTATCGTCTTGAGATAATCTCAAAACATGAATTATGGGATGATCTGAGACATTGATCAACGGCACTAAGTGAAGCCTCAGACCACATGAAATGTTAAATGTCGTCGACTAGTGGACACCAGTGTTAATTTCTCACGTGTTTCATGCAATAACCATCACACTGCCACTGAGTCATACACAGGAAAACATTTAGCAGGTTTATTTTGCTGTAATAAACATACGCAGTTCATAAAATTTTCGCTACAAATTATTCCAGCGTGGACGCACCCACAAAACAGAACATGTGACACCGACTACATTGCCACTATGTACACACACGCACGCACGCACGCACGCACGCACGCACGCACGCACGCACGCACGCACGCACACACACAGCTAGGCGTGTGTCGTCAATACAAGAAAAGTAGCAGTGAACATACCCATGGCACCAATTATGTTGTCATTGTGTACGCACGCACGCACGCACGCACGCACGCACGCACGCACGCACGCACGCACGCACGCACGCACGCACGCACGCACGCACGCACGCACGCACGCACGCACACGCAACTAGGCGTGGGTCGTCCTTACAAGAAAAGCAGCAGTGCAGAACATACCTATGGCATCAATTACGTGGTCATTGTGTACATACACAAAACTAGGCGTGGGTCGTCCTTACAAGAAAAGCAGCAGTGCAGAACATACCTATGGCATCAATTACGTGGTCATTGTGTACATACACAAAACTAGGCGTGTGTCATCCTTACAAGAAAGGCAGCAAATACGAACACACCTATGGCGCCCATTACTTAGCCTTTGTGTAAGGATTTATGTTAACCTCACAGTAACAATATTTTGGCCAACAATAAACAGTAAAAAATCAAAGAATGGGCTGTTTTTATGAAACCATTTCGGATATTTATTTCTGGGAACGTTACTTTCCAAGGGAGGTATTTTGAGAAATACAGTCTGCCAAACTGTGTGGGGCTCTTTGTTTAGGCAACGGTGCCGAGCAAAGTGGGGTTTGCGGTTCCTTTCGCTTTGGCAGCTGCGAATAGCTACGTTCTCCATTCTTGCTTATCTTGAACGGACGACCAATGCCCTGTTGACGACAGCCTGCAAGTACCCTCTTTTTTTTAATCCAGCCTGTGGTTGAGCCATTGCCAACATATCATCAGAAACAATTTAACTTGTGTCAGAAAACGGTGTTGGGATGTAAAACAATTACTGGGAGATTTCACTGGAAAGTTTGCAAAATGACTTTCATGTCTAACTCACCCCTTATACTTAGACCAATAAGGCTTAGTGCTGCTACTTTGTGTTATGGGAAGCATGTCAAATGTAATAACACTTCAATATACCGCCACAAGTACATACAGCAATTTTCACCTAAATAATTTTTTCTTAAGGGAACGTAGATATGGCACATCCACTTGATATTCATATGTTCCCTATTCCATAATATATTGTCTATATGGCTGCAATGTTCTGGCGTTGTTCGTAATGCAACATATGTTGGCTTGGTTCAACCGCAGTAAGATTAGTGCATCATATTTCCAACTGATAGAAACATTCAATCCGCCCCATGCACCAACCTGTCCCGGTCTCCCCTACACGTAATATCTACAATTCACAGACTACTAAACATTAATAACGATACTACTGTCTCCGGCAGCCACCCGCAACAAATACTAACAATATCACTACTGACTAGTATTTACCATTCACACCGTGTATGTGGGGGTCTCTCCACCACACCAATACTTAATAGGATATACCACTTTAAAAACCCTGTTTACACAACTGAGCATTTTGTGAAGATGAAAAAAACACTTAAGGCAAAACCTTGTGTACAATTCTGGAACAGGGAAAAGCTACAAAGCACTATGTCCATCCCCTCTATGCAATAAGTGTTTTAAATGATTTGCCACACTAAATTGCAATAAAAACCCGTGGCACAATTTACCACATGGTTACTTAATAACAATTCCACACATGAATGCATTTAATTTTTGCAATGTTTTTGACTATATTTCCTGTGAAATAACTTTCCTGTGAAATCACCCTATTAAGAGTTAATAGAGTTATTTTGACAAGTAATAGAACCTTCAAATTACCACCACGCTACATGGTAGATTATAATGGAACTTAAAGATTCAGGTAAATCCGAGACCATCACGCTATTTACTACATAGGCCTGTGGTTCTGCTACCCAAATATTACCGTTCCATTATAATCCACCAGCTAGCGTGGTGGTATATTGGAAAATATTCAATCAATCAATCAATCATTTTTATTTCAGAAAAAAGTACATGCATTATGCATTATGACTAGCACTATATCTCATAGATAGGCTGAGCATAATCCTAAATGCATTGTTATAAGGAACATTGAAGTGCTGCATAGCGGCTTTTCTATAATTAGCCCATAAGGAACATAATTACACAGAACTACAATAAGATGCGAACAGCTTTTTCCTCACCTTTTTTAACAGGAGTAAAAATTCCTGAGTAGAATGTTACTTACATACAGACTTTGGATTTTATATCATTTTCTTCTGACAATTCATCATAAATTATATGTCCAAGATATTTATAAAATGTTGTATTCGATACTGCACCACCAAACTTAAAATCTACTAAAAATACAATTTCGAACTACTTCAGTGGAGATTTTTTTAAAAATTGTGAAAAGAAGTTTCTGAATTTTAGCAGTTACGTACCTGTAAATGATCGCAATTGCATTCATTAATTTTTACACACAAAGTCGAAATCATCCTATTTCGTTACAATATTGGCATTGGCGAAATTACTCTCGATACCACGAAAATGGGGGATGTATATATATATATATATATATATGTATATATATATATATGTATATAAATAACAGGCGACAAGAGGGTGAAATAGTTGACCGGCTGCACATACTGTAAACTCAAATGTACCCAGTGTGCCAATGTCCTTTTACCAATATCTATGCACGTGGATGACAATAATCTAGTTACTTTGTTTAATTGAAGTAATTATTATTTAGTAATTATTGTTATTATTATTATTATTTAGTATTAGTAAAAAAACTGCTCCCCATGCATATGCTGATAAAACGTGTGTATCATGTATCAATAGTATGAAGTAGGGCAATGTTTTACATGATCCAAACATTGTTCGTGATCAAATACGATGGACATTCCGATAGCTGCGTCATTTTATCTAACAATACAAAGCGTAATAATTGTATATTACATTTTAGAAAATATGGAAGAGTGACATCACTGACACGACATCTAAGCATTAATATAATAGAATCTTAGTAATGACAAAATACATTTTTATTGCAGTCCTACACACTTGGCAGTTGTCGTCATTTCGTCGAAGTGTACCCTGGTTGTATGCCTGCCTGGGTGCGTGTTTATTCAAACACAAGTAGCAACGTAAATTCAACTGAAACAAACTGAACATCTTTATTTGCTTCTATTGCTGCTGCTACAAATATTACAATTATTATTGTGTCTAAGACTGTCAACATTAGTGTCTTTGCTGTGACCAGTGTATCTCTAGTTTAGTATGACTCTAGAAGTGTGGCCACCGTGTTCCAAGAGGACACCACATACTCAGCTGAGTAAATGTCGTGTTCATTATAATTGATTAAATGCAGCACGTGAGCTTCTCATAGCGTTTTCCTGATTAAAGACGTAGGAATTCGTCCGAATCATTTTCCTGGATAAAGATGCTGCAATGTCTGGGTCGCCACGGAAGTTGAGTCCCTGCGCGAAGTTGGCCGAACAGTTGGAGGGTCACTAGGCGGAGGTGGCCGAAGAGTTGGAGGGCTCCTGCCCGGAGGTGGCTGAAGACCCCGCCAGTACCACGGAGTGCGGCGTCGTGGCCGAACCCGGTGTTGCGCTTCCGGCCATTGTTGTAGCAATGCCACGTGTGCCACATAGTCGTCCATGGTCCAGGAACCGATGCCGATCAGCAGCCGACTCGTGAAATAGTCGACAAACTGCAGATCGTCCTTCTCTTGCTGCGACATCCTCGTCGCACACTGCGCCGTGATGCCGCACATCAACACCAGGAGGCGCCACATCAGCATAACGAAGAACCCCGCGAAGCCGAAGAACAGAAGATTGACATACGGCGAGTCGTGTATACATTCGTTCTCGCTACAGACGACGCTGTATCTAACCAAACTTGCGACATGAACAACAGCTTTGGCGAAGTCTTTGTATTCGTCGCAATACGACCCGAACAGGGCCTGTGATGTCAGAACAATCATTACAAATACCACACAGAAGAGAAACGCTATATAGAAAACATATCGTCTGGCGCGTGAGATGTTAAACGCGAAAAATATGTTACGTTTTCCTAGGAAGACAGACCACCTCAAGACGTTCATCATTAACAAAAAGTGGACCGTACAAAACATCGACGTGAGAACTGTGTCGCATACCATAAGTTGATAAAAGCATATGAACGTCTTGCCTCTACCTTCCCTAATCTCTGCCGAAATTCGCATTGCAATTACATTCCGCCACAAGATGATAGCTGCGAGGGAAAATGTGAGTAAAATGATGGTCCAATCTACAAATGTCCAAATTGTCGAGAAATACTGCAACAGCGTACGACGCATATGCCAAAGGTGCCGAATAGTTTTTACAATGTATATGTTGATCACAATCAAATAGGCAACTTCAAATACAAAACGATATATGTCGTGTTTGGCTACTAGCATGTGGAGTTTATAAACAGCGATGTCATGGTAACTAGGATCGATAGTTCCCATATCACTGAACTCGAACACGAGAACGGTTGAAGCAAACAAATTAGCTGCTGGATTGAAAACTGTGAACTCCAAGAACACAGCCCTCGTCTTCTCGTCTACCCAGGACGCATTGCGTAATTTCTCTAGCGACACTATCATCTTCGAGCTTCGCATAGACCATACTGGGATTATATAGCCACCACCAGAAAACATGTGGAATCTGCCCCATATGGAGGGCGCGCCAGTTTCGCTGGCCGCATGATAGGTCCACGGACTTTGGTTGATCACTTTGGAGTTGTTCCTGACGACACTGTGCCAGGAAGGCGAATAAGAAGACTTGTCCTCCGCTCCAAAGCTGTACGGCGTGAAACAGGAGTGGCGCAGTGAACGACGTGTCCCGTAGGAGTTGGAACACGGACCTGGAAAACACGTGGTAACATCATTATGATTAAACTAGAGTTTTATGCATTTACAGTTCCTTTTTATTTCATTAGCTACATATTTTATTATCTAAAATTAATATTAATATTTTCTTATGATCAATAAGAAAATATGTTATTTTACACGCACGCACGCAAACAATCACACTATCTATCAACTGTAGATAACAGTAATGACAGCAACCTTTGCGTCATCGGCGATTGATAAAAAATTATTTTCGTTTCGCTAGCAGTTGAATTTCATTACGTTACCAGAAATATAGAACTTTAACGATTAACATTAACATATTATCTTTAGCACATTTACATTGATAGATAATACGAAAGGCAATACCGGCTGTAACTCTGAGCTGTCGTATCCTAGCTATGCCAACGACAAAGTTTGTGTCATCGGCGACGTAGTGGGGAGTGCTGAGGAGCAAAGACGGCACAAAGCTGTGCTCAATGTATCGCCACATCTCGTCGGCCGTTCTCACCTGAAACAATCGTGTCACAATCATTGAGGCGTAGGAACGAGTTGCAGAATGACTTGATCGCTGTATATCATTAACAAAAACAACCGTCATTCTTTAACATTATATGCATGTTAATATGGTTTTTAAATAAGCATACATTACACGAAAAACAACATCGATATTATTAGCATTGTATTTTTTCATGTTTAGGCATTAAATATGGAGGTCACCAGCGGAATACGCACACACGCACTATATTGAAATAGTGATATTTTAATTGACGGCTACGAGCTTTACTCGACCATAATCTTACCTCGGTAAAAGTCAGGTCTCCCGCGTGCCTCGCACGCACAAACGTATCTACGAGTGATTTGTGGACATTGTAAGATGATGCCGGAGTCCGATAATTCAACATCATTGTCAGGAACAAGGCAAGAAGAATAGACAGAGATAAGTCACTCAACAGTTTCCATAGTCTGTGTCCATTAATCACAACCGATGCCGCCATTCGGACAGTCCAATCCGTGGGAAACAAGTAATAACTCGACGTGCCCGAGGAGCGTCTCCTGGCAACATTCGTGTCGACAGAGAAAAACGCTTCATCCATGCCTGGAATGAGACAAGGTTTTTTTAAAAACATAATGACATGCGTCAACACTTGTGCAAATGTTTATTATTAAAACTGTCGGTATTAAGTAAACATGTAGTAAACGTACCTCTGTTGAGCGTGCACGAATCGGGAACGTTAGGTCTGGCCCGTGCACCTGTGACGAATGTCACGAATGCAGCAGCGGCCGTGATCTTCATTGGTTCAAATATACCTGTGTCTTGAAAGAACGTTGAAATGAATGACACCGTCCAAGCGACACTCCGCGCATAGCCGTATGTCAAACTGTACATGACGGTGACAAACGACGCCACGAAGCCCGTGCCCAGAGTCACGGTCCACGCGATGTAAATGAACCACCAGGGCAAGCTGCAAATTATACTTAGTTAATACTAGGTTACTGTCCCTTGCAGTGACATTATAACACAACAGACTTGATACGACAATACACACGTTGACCACAACCACAACCATTCAATTGTTTTATCATATCCATGGACGGATCGTGCCCCGAAAAAGGGGGTGTCAAGTTTACAAAAAAGACACCAGGCGGCAAGATTTCTAGTCATATACTCAAATTTATATTGGGTGAATCCGACCACGAAAACACGCACGCACGCACGCACGCACGCACGCACGCACGCACGCACGCACGCACGCACGCACGCATACACACACTCTCGCTCTCTCTTTTTCAATATGTCTCTGTATGTACGTCTGTCTGTCTCCGTCCCTCTGCCTGCGTGCCTGCGTGCCTGCGTGCCTGCCTCTCTGTCTCTAAAAAAGACTCAAATGTAAGATACCTCCAATGGTTTCTGTTACAAGGAATTTCTACGAAATGTGAGGTTCGCATGTGAATATGTCTAGAACATTTACCATCCTTTCGCTTTTTCGGCAGCCTCGTGGATTTTATCCAACTCGGTGTTAGACGCTTCGGAAGACAGAGTGACGGGACTTTGGGATATTGGTGTGTCTAATGTCGATACAGTTCCAGAGGTGGCGAGCGAAGATCTACTTAACACCTTTGAAGTGAAATATTTGAGGTAAAATATTAATGCCGTTTTGGCACATGAAAGTAGGATAACTATTTTCGAATTTGACTAGTATTATAAATTGTTGCATTCAAGGATAATGTATCGCATATTTTTATTTCGTGTGGTGTATGACAAGACCCAAGCACTGTAATATAGCACGCACGTAATATACTGTACTGTAGTTAGTACAAAACCAATCATAATAATTATATCAAATATTACTTCCTTCCATATGTCATTTATATTAATGCCCTTTTGTGTAACCGTACAATATATTCAATGTATGACCAATATTTACAGCTCGTGGTGTCGTACTAGGTTTAATCTGTCTCAAAGTTATGAGCAAATCATCGTCAAACCTGAAACGAACACAACAGTGCAAGCAACACATTCTCGTAACACATATCTGACTCTTTAAGCAATCGTTGCACGTTTTGTTGCAATTAACAAGAATATGAATCATTGCCTAGTTCTATAATGTAAGTAATTGATGGCATAGCACTACAGAAAGATAAGTTATGATTCCATGACAAGGCCCATGTCATATTGTTAAGGAACACTCAATAATTCTGATTAATCTGATTAATTAAACAGCAAACACACTTACCCTTCTGGTTTGGAATCGGACGTTTCGTTCTTTTTTATCGAGTCCTTCATCTGCCAGAAAGATCTGCAACACAGTATGTAGCGGCCGTCAGCATTGTTAAATTATGTCACTGCCAAAAGTAAGTAACATGATAATAAATACATTATTGCCACAACAACATACGACATATTAGACATATGGCCAACTCGTCGTAAAATGTATATCTGATCAATGCAAGTGACTGTTTATTCAACAAAATATGTATATGCCATATTAAGAGACTTACTTCCTTGTCTCCAGTACGTCGAACTCTATGCAAAGGTTATCCCTTTCTCGCGGGCGAACATTCGTGAATATCGCCACAATGAAGACACTGGTCGGTAAACACACGAGGAAAGATTCGATGCCGACAATCAGCTGCTTCTTCGTGATAGCAATACCGCCAAGTGCACCCTGTTCAATATATGCCGGCGGCTTCCCGTAAAACATGATGTTGGTGAGCATGGCTATCATTGCAAAAGACATCACACACGACAGTCGCTGAGCGCGATTAAAGGTCTTGTAGACGGGGCGGCTGAATATGCTGATCCACGGATGTTCACTGCGCAGGGTCTGCATTGATGTCAGTTGGAAGTCGATCAATCGACTGCGTTTATTCTCATTTGCGAACAGTGATTTCTTGACACCGTCCACGCCAAATTCCGGGGTTAACCAGTCGTCACATACGAAGTCCCATACCTGGTTTGTTTGAATGTTGCGAACCGTTATCTGCTTGAGAAACCTGGCACAAACACATTTAACAAGATTTAATTAGATTTGCCATCCAAGCCAAGTTCATCTACATGTAACCCGACCTCCTGAGATATGTGTCAACCTTGTTTTAAACATATTCACGCTGCTAGCAGTTACATAATCCGTAGACAATTTGTTCCATTCATTTATGGTCCTCTGTGAGAACAAGTACTTCCTGATATCCAATCTACACTGATCCTGTACTAATGTTACCTCATGTCCTCTAGTTCTATTATCATTCTTGAGTGATAAATATCTTAAAAAACTTCAATCTGATCTCCAATTAACCTCCATGTCTCTAGGTTTGTTAGACTACATTCTTTCAAGCATTGTTCATAACTAAGGTATCTAAGTTCTAGAATAATTTTAGTTGCTCTCCTCTGTATGCGTTCAACCGTATCTATATCCTTCTTACGATATGGTCTCACGCTTATACACAGTAATCTAAATGAGGTCTAACTATTGCTCTAGAAAAACCCTTTTATTTTGCAGTAGTACTTAGAACAGTATCTCCCACATTATAGTTTACATTCAAGTTCCCGTGTCCTGTATGTAGGCATTTACATTTCTCGAAATTGAAACGTCAGTGTTTGTGTTGTGTCGAAGCCTTCGGCTGAAGTACATGCTGGAAGATTGTCGGTGCCGCTTCAGGCTTCAACGTTCTCCGTCGCCGACGTTTTTGAAGATGATGAAAATATGTCAACTTCAAAACACGACTCTTCAAAATGGGCGGAACAAAGTCTAGCATATAGCGTGGGCTTCCAACCAACCCGCCCGCAATTGTGAATTCCTTGCTTCGCTACTGTCGGTTTTTCCAGAGGAAATAAAAAAAAGACAAATCTATGCCTCGCTGAATCATGTTTACATCCGAACGCTGCACAGTAGAGCACTGTAAGAGTTTTTGCTGCTTGTAAATTCAATATAAAACCAAAAAAAAATGTAACTGCACATCTCAACCACGTTAAAGATAAACGTGATAAGCACAACCTACGTCACCGCCGCGTTGATGGTTAAGGGGCTGCTCGCAGCTGATTGGTCAAAATTACAAACACTGATGAATATGTCAGCCTCCACGAAAAATTACATTAGACCAAAATTTCGCACTTTTAGAACAGATTCCCAGTAAACCACTTTCGTGATAATTTTTATTGTAGTTGTAAATGGTAAGTTTTTAGGCAGGCTTATAGGTGCAAAGGCCCAAAACAATGCCTTTGGTTTCACTTTAAGAATGATAAAGGTCCTAATACTGATCCTTGTGGTACCCCACTCAAAACTGATTTCCAGTTTGAAACCTCCCCATGTTGTCAATCGCCCATTTTTGTATCTAGTCGATTAAGCCATCCCCGATACCATGGGTTTTAATTTAAGTAGTAATTTTCATGTGGCACTTTGTCGAAATCCTTCTGAAAATCTAAGTAGATAATATCTATTGGCGATCCCTCGTCTATCCACTTAGTGATTTCACCATATGGTCTTTAATTAACCTTTCTAATAATTTACAAATCACTCACATTAAACTCACTGGTCTGTAATTATCTGACTTATTTCTCGAATCCTTTTTAAATAATGGATTGATGTTTGCTTCTTTCCATTCAAACGGAACAACTCCCTCTTTTAATGACAAGTTGAACACTCTTGCAAGTGGTGTGCTGATGCGTTGTATGGTTTCCATTAGTAGTTTTGGAGGAATTCCATCCACTCCAGGTGATTTACTACTCTTCACTGTCTTTATTGTTTAGCTAGCATTTCTGTATAAAAACTCCTGTTGTAATTTTTTATATTGCATGCTAGTTTTTGCTCATACCTTCTTTTAGATTGTTTAATTTCAGTCGTAGCTGCATTAAGTGCTTCTTTGTAATTTGCATAGTCTTCATCCTTTCTGGTACGCCGATAAAAAGCCTCCACATAGTTTGCTTGAACACTATTTTTCTAATAGCTTCTTTTGACAAGTGTTCCTGTCAAGACCGTTTTCCTTGTTTTTTAAGGGAACACATTTTTTATGATACTCTCAGTTTCATATTTTAGAATGTTCCAACATTCAATTGCGATGTTATTCCAATGTTGGTTTGCTAAGTATTTTCTCTTATCTTTATAGCTACCTTTGTAGACGTTTCTCGTCATATGCGTTTTTTATTTTTACTTTCTGATTTTACATTAATGTTATTTTACATTAATGTATTTGATTATGATCACTGTTACCCAATGGTTCATGTATTTTTGCTGTGTCCACACATTTTTTGTGATGACAAAACTATATCTAATACATTCTCTCACATCGTTGATTCTACCAGATGTTGAATAAAGAAGCTCTCTTGAATAAAAAATAGAAATTGTTGGTCCTCACCCCCTGTACTCTCTAGAGAGTTCCTTTATATGTGCCCATGGTTAAATTATCCCTTCAGGGTACATTCCCCTTTACTCATTTCCTTTATAGCGCTTTGTATTTTTGTGTTTTCCTCTTCGTTTATGTTTGGACTTCGGTAAACTAATCCAATGGTTAATGTTGAATTTCCAGACACTATTTTGCACCAAACATCTTCATGGCAATCCTTTCTAATGTTATTTCATAAGCGTGAATAGCTTCTTTAACATATAAAAATACTCCCTCTGTCCTTCTTCCCATTCGATCTCTCCTAAACAGTACGTATCCTGTCAGTCCTAATTCAGCATCTGTTATGCCTATGGTGGCCCATGATGCAGTTATACCAATTATGTGAGGGCCATTATCTTCTGCCATCATGTTTAATTCGTTTTTCTTATTTACTATGCTCCTTCCATTTAAACACACGCATTTATAACCATGTTAAAACAATTTTTTTTCCGGACATTTTGTCATTGGTTTTTGCGTAGTAGTGGAATCTTGTCCTGTTTGAGGCACCTCTAAGTAACCCCCCTGCGCTTCTAGTTTATACAATGTTTACTACCAAAACCATTTTATTATGCTACCAGTGCCACTATCTACTGCTGCCGAGACTTTATCCGCAAATACTGCTGCCCTCGTTCCACTTAGATGAAGCCCATCCCTCATGTACATATCAGCCCTCCCAATAAAATTTCTCCACAAATAAAAAAATCCAACTTCCTCTTCCATACTTAGCTTCTGAACTAGCATGTTAACCGCCATCCCCCCGGCAATTTCGATATCTCTGACCCCTCCTTCCTATTACTGGTAAAATACCTGACTGAATTACCTGCTTAACCCGGGTCTGCGTGTTCTGACTAACTGCTTGTATTTCCTAACTATGGCAGTTGTACCCTCCCTCTCTAAGTTATTTGTCCCTATGTGAACTAAAACAGATCCACTCATGCCTGAACCCGTGACGTTTTCTACCCTCTCAGGTATCGCCTCTATTTTGGCCCCAGGTAAGCAAACCACCACGTCATCTCCCTTGTTTAAGACTCTTTTAGTCTTCCTAACTATCAAGTCCCCACAAACACCCTCGCTCTCTTCACTACCTTAGAATAGCTCCCTTCCGTCACATTCTGTCCTGCAGTCTTGTCACCTGGCAGACTTTTATTAATCTCCCTCTCACCCATCAACCTGTCACCTTTCGCTCCAGTTGTCTTCCCTCCAGTTTCTTTCCTTCCCGTCTCCTTTTATCACATCTCTTGCGTCCTTTCTCCTTACGTTCTGTTTCCCTACGACCTGTCACCTCTTCCTCCTCCCATACTGAGGTGAGACCTCCCGCATCTCTCTCATCGTCTTCACCCACTTTATCATCTACTGTCCCCACACCGGAACCACTGGCACAACCCACCTGCTCCCTTCCCACCATTGCCACAACGAGCAGCCTCAGCTGTTCCAACTCCACCTGTAGTTCCTTCATCTTCGTACATTCCCTACACTCAAAACTAAAACTATCCGCCTGAACCTCAGCCCAGGACTTCTCACACCCGGACTTGACGAAGTCTACCCAGTTGCTGCAACTGCCGGATATCAAATGCCTGGTGCCCTTTACCTGCCGTTTGCACGCCGCCAGCACATAATTTAGTATTCATTTGAAGGCTGTTTTTGTGTTCAAAAGAACACTTTAGGCTGGGTTATTTAGGATTTAATTGTATACGTATATCTACGAATTCTGTCTCCCATGCCGGCATTATAATTATACATATGTGTGTCTGCGTGCGTGCGTGCGTGCGTGCGTGCGTGCGTGTGTGTGTGTGTGGGTAGGTAGGTGAGAGCATGTGTGTGTGTGTGTGTGTGTGTGTGTGTGTGTGTGTGTGTGTGTGTGTGTGTGTGTGTGTGTGTGTGTGTGTGTGTGTGTGTGTGTGTGTGTGTGTGTGTGTGTGTGTGTGTGCGTGTGCGGGTGCGGGTGCGGGTGCGGGTGCGTGTGCGTGTGGGTGCGCGCGTGCGTGCGTGTGCGCGTGCGTGCGTGCGTGCGTGTATCAACAATGCCCTTATAGAGCCAAAACATTAAAGGCTTAGTGGATCAGCTTTCAATTCGAAAAACTAGACTAAAAAAGGAACAGAAATAATCAGTTAGTTTGCTAGCGAGAATATTACCTTTGCCAAAAATAAATTATAGGTGCCACGTACCACGAGGGAAATAGCCCGCTACAGTTGTGCCACACTCGCAGGTATAGAAGTCGACCGAGATTTGCTGTGGTCGTAATCAGGAACCAGCATTCGGCTCCGGACTCGTGTACGAATCTGGTCGGGTCGGCCAACACCAGTGTTTCACTAACGCCGAGTGAGCCAATCATGTACATAGCGACCGTGGCCGAGGTGCCTGCGCCACTCTGCCAGCCTGTCATCACTGTTACCAGGTAGTAGTATTTGGCGTCCACGGCGGTGGAAATAACAATGACTCCTTGCTATCAAAACACGTGGAAACACGGGTAAGACAAAATATAAATATTCATCTTAAATTTACTAGTTGCAATAATAAAACTACAACTTACAAAAAATGATAAAAATATTACTAATAATTATTTATATGGTAAAATAAGGAACCTTGCATGAGGCCTTATAAAAGATAAACTACTTAATTAAAACAGCGCAGTATCCAAATACTCATTCATGAAGCTATGCTAACTGATCTGTAAAGACGGAGCACAGGTCACGACATCTAGTGGTGTTTGGCCGCTTGTCTCCAATGTGGACGACAAATACACACTTCCTCCGTGTACAATAGAAGGGAGAAAGAATAATGATGATTCTTTACAATTAAATGGAGACAGTCATTACCTTCTTCAGATCCTCGTGGTCCTTCCGTCGAGCCCACACCATCAGCAGTGCGTAGATACACCAGGCGCCAATGACAAGAGCCACAACTACGGGGTTGTTGAAGATGCCGAGGAATAACGACAGGTGAAACTGGTCCAGTGAATTCGGTTGTACGAACGTACTGGCCGAGAAGACACTCAAGTGACGGCATTCGCACACGATAGCTTCAGTCGACGAGTTCATTGACACCTCGAATGGAAAATATAATGCGATTTAAACCTAGAGGCTACACAGAATGTAAACGAAAATACAAAATAGAAATGAACACCTGACTGATTTTGGCTTGAAGCAGAAAGACCGCTACTTCTAGTGAGAATGGGGCTAAAGTTATGTCTCAAGTTTATCTGCCAACATAATTATTCACTAGGAAGACGAGCTTTAGACATCAGCCCCATTCGTCGTAGCAATTGTGGTTTTTCCTCTCCGAACCCAAAAACTAAAATGAAGTTTGGCTATTGTTTAAGTCAGGTATTCAAATGTAATTCTTAGAAGTCACCCAATGGAAACCAATGCTCAATCTGTATCATATGTTATATTGGCTTACCTTGCATCCTTCGTTAGACCATATTTCTGCATTCTCGTCCCAATAAAGACAATCGTTCGTGTAGACAGTTGTAGCGATGTTAAGAAACGTGTCAGTGGTTTTCTCCGAGCTGTCAACTTGTTTTCTGCTTGTTTTCCCCGAGTTGCAGAATCCACACGTTTTAGACTTTGCCTCACAAAGCTTACAGCGAGTTGAGTCGTAATACGTTGGTAGCATGCCAATGTACAGTTGACAACGTGGTCTTTTATCGGACATTCGGCCAAACAGAGATACAACGTCACTGCCCTCCACGACGTATTCTAGTCCGGCATTATTAGCCTTGTTTATCTTAACAACTTTTTGTGTCGTTTGATTATGGAAGTTCGCTGTGAGTAGGGTAATGTTCCTTTCCTCTATAGAGTCCCTGAAGAAATCTCTAAGAAATACCTTTACATCGGTCTTAACAATAAGGAAAATAAATGTGTATGTGTTACTCGTGTGAGGAGATAGTATTATCTGGTAGTTTTTATTACAGGCAATATCAGCCGTGAAACGTTCCAAGTCCTTTAGGCTGAAAGTATCGCTATGTTGGTTCATCTTCAGACTAAAACGTAGGATACCTCCGATGGTTTCTGGAACAAGTAATTACTAAGAAACATACTTAAAGGTCACAATTTTAATACCCCCTCTCTCCCCCTCTCCTCCTAACTCTCTCTCTCCTCCTAACTTTCTCTCTCTCTCCCTCTCTCTCTCTCTTTCCCTCTCCCCCTAACTCTCTCTCTCTCCCTCTCCTCCTAACTCTCTCCCTCTCCTCCTAACTCTCTCTCTCCCTCTCCTCCTAACTCTCTCTCTCTCTCTTTCTCTATGTGTCTGTCTCCGTCTCTCTTTCTACCTGCGTGCCTGCCTTGCTGCGTGCGTGCGTGCGTGCGTGCGTGCGTGCGTGCGTGTCTGCCTGCCTGCCTGCCTATCTGCCTGCCTGCATCTCTCGCCCCCTCCCCTCCCAACTTACTATGAACATAAATCATGTAAGTGAACACGAACATAGCAACAGGCATAGATCCTTTGAATACATCAATGGGAAACGGCACTGTTGCCAACAAACCGAGTTTCCGTGGGATGGAGATGACAACTGGTTGAGTGAGATTTTTAAGACGCACAGTTTGTCCGTCTTCTCTGTAGATGGACAGACCAACGACGTCCGAGTTCACTTGCTTGGCAGAAGAATGCCATGCGTACGGATTTCGGGACATTTTAAATACCTGCAATGCAGAGATAGTGTGTGTGTGAGAGAGAGGGGGGGAGGGAGGGAGATGGTGAAGGGGTGGGAGAGGGAGAGAGATAAAATGAAAACTATTGTCACCCTTGTTAAACGTGATCGGGTATCGGGACGTTTTGAAAACCTGCAGCAGATATATAATATTCTAGTATTATTAACATGCGTACGAATCAAAGCACATCCATTCGGGGATCTGCGTCTAGCGTAAGATAAGCACTCTAATACACAGCGCTTTCACCAAAGCTTCCTTCAAACCAAGATACATCAAAGTTTGTTAACTGCAAGCATCGGCTATTATAGTAATCGATTGGAAAAAGTTTGGATAAGTAAATGTAACCCACGAACACGTATGTTAAAACAAGAGAAGAGGCCAATATATCGAGGCTGACCTGGAGTCCTATTACATATGTTGCTGACGTGACATTCTCCAACGTCGGCAGCTTGAAGCTAATTGCGGCACCGTCGTCAGAGCTTGGAAGCGTCACCAGCTGTTGGCTGAGACGAGCGGCTGTGTCTTTCTTCAGTATTTGACTTAGTGTGCCAGCTTGCATGGTGACATTATCGCTACCTGGCTTAACTGAACGTAGCAGTGCAGACGAAACGTCCCCCGCCACTGTCATGGCCTTCCGCACTATGGTTCTTTTCTGTATTCGTAAGTAATGTACCACTAACACCAATAACTGTATTAACTGTATTAACTGTATATATATATATATATATATATATATATATATATATATATATATATATATATATATATATATATATATATATATATATATATATATATATATATGTGTATGTGTATGTATGTATGTATGTATTAAGGTGACACATCATTTTGTTTCATGTCTTAAACAAATAGCAAACACATGCTTACTGTATGTTAATGTATATTAGAGTAGATGCTATGGCTCTTCAAACCAACACCAAATATAACTAGTGTAATTATTAACAATACGTTACCGCAGCTGTCTCTTCGTCATCTGTGTTTGTCCAATCTGAGTCAAAGCCGTCCTCACTATAATCAACCTCGAGGTCAGTCAGTGGTACGACTGTTGACCTGTTCATTAGTTTCATGACTCCATCAATGACAACCCTAGCATGTGTAGCAACAATTACGAATTAACAAAATAATTAATAAAATAATTAGGTAGGTTGTAGACCGCATGACGGCCGCAACTTTTTCTTAATCAATTTGTATGCATAATTTCAATATAACATTGCTATGTGGAATTATAATAACACTAACAACTGTAAGATGTTAGTGTTATATATTACATATAACACAGTTTAAAAATGGCGTGATGCGATAACACCGTTTAGTGGAATATACGACCTGAAAATAGTGACTTTTAAACACCAGGAGACGTACTTCGATATTTTCTCGATCATGTCCAATCCTGCAGAAGTATTACTTGTTTGCGATGTGTTTGAAGCTCCACCAGCTATCGTCGAGGATGCATTTTCATAAGCCATTTGCTTAAGATATTTGCCCAAGTCTTCGTAAACGAACGACGCCTCAGCCTAAACAATACATTAGAATATTTGCGATTAGACACAGAAAGGCAAATACATAAATATATACTTTAATGGAAAATGTATTTGTCAAATCATCCATAAATCCATGTCTGTTCACGTGTTTTACTCTACATTTCGCTAATATATTCTTCATTTAGCAGAATGAAAAACCTTAAACGTGATTTCGTTATTCAGTGAATTATGGAAGATAGCAATTTTTATTGACATAAAGGCAACTTGTCTGACGTTTTAGCAGAATCATAGGATACTGGTAAAAAATACACATCCTCCGGATGAGATAACTTGGTAGTTAACAAGATATAACAATATTGCCATAAAAAAACATATAGATAATAAGATTGTCCCAATCATGTATTGTCCTGTTTTAGAATGAGTACTTTCTGACATATAAGCTACACTGCTCCTTCATCAGTGTTACTTATTGTCCTCTTCTTCTATAATTCGTATTTCTATCAATATGTTTATACCCTTTCAATATCTTAATAACTTCTATTTGGTCTCATCTGTACCTCCTTATCTCTATGGATGTTAAATCACATTGCTTTAGGCGGTTTTCATAACGAAGGTATGTCAGTTCTGGAATTGTAGAAAAAATGAATGAATATTCTATTGCTTTATACAGATTTATAATTACCTCTTTTTCTATATCTAATCTATAAAGCAGCGGCCATTTTTTTTTAGTTACCGGATGCCGGTAGTGTTTACACCAATGAAATCGCGCCGGTAAGCTGCCTCCAAGGTAAATGCCTCGGATAGGCTTACGATGGATCCATGCATAACGTATTACCAAGCTAACCCGGAGGTAAGCGCTACTTTGAGTTTAGCGCGCTTACATTGGCCTCATGCATGTAGGCCCAGGTGTTTACCTAGTGAGTAGAGTAACCTTTAAACACAAAACGGCGAGTGTAAAAGAGAGGGCTTAATGCATCGTGTGGCTTGCAGATACCAAGTCAGTTACTCTGGTGCAGCGTAATTACTGATGGCAGTACAGGAAGTAAGCCAAACGACGCACTGAACCTTCTTTTTAACAGTCGCCATTTTTTAAAATTACTGTGCTGTGTCTGTCTCTTTAACTATAGTGTCGCCAATGAGCGCCCTCGCTTTCCTCGTAACGCCCTCGCTTTCCTCGTAACGCCCTCGCTTTCCTCGTAACGCCCTCCATCACTACGTCAAAATAGCGCTGTTGTCGGTTCCTGTCTGTAATATTCTGTCATGAAGTCTTATCACTTGGCATCATTATTGTTCTCCTTCCGGCCTGTCAACATGTCATATGTCCCTCCTGCCTCATGGTTATTTATTCCTTTCCATCCTGTCTCCTTCCATCCTGTCGCCTTCTCTCATGTTACCTTCCCCTCGTCCTCTTCCCTCCTGTTACCTCAATCCCGTCTCAGTTTGATATTATGTGCTAAAGGACACTGCACACGCAAAGACGGCGTACATGGAACTTTGAACACTCGTAAAAAGACACGCATAACGTTGCGAACAATCTAATAACGTTGCGAACAATCTAATAACGGTAATTCTACGAAAGGTAAGGTAAAAGTGTTGTGAATTTCGAAACAAAAGTGAATTGGATCCTTCCTAGAGTCGTAGATGACCCCCTTGTTTGGAACCCGAGCAACACGTCTAGGACGACAAGCAACATACGTACTCGAGCTCGTGAATAATAAGACTGCGTGTAGTTCTTGAGGAAACAAAGACAAAAAACAATAAGAAGGCTCATTCTTTTAAACTACTATTTGTCAAAGTCTTACCTGTGTTTCTATTCCGGCGTAATCTGTACCTGTGATGACGTTGAGACACTCTGCCTTGCCAAGGACAACATTATTGTCACTGTCACTGATGTTTGACATTTTCGATATTATCATCCTTCTTACCTGTCACACAACGTCTACGTTGCAAACAACAGTTATACCACGAGCATACGTTTGTGAAAGGGGTCGTGCAATATGCTCAACACGACCATAGTTATGTATACTTGTGTAGTAGTGTAGTAGTTAATCATCGGGGGAGGTTCGGGGGGGTTCGAACGAAACTCCTTTTTTGAAAGAATGTTGTTTAACTGTAACATTAAAAAAATAATACTACAAATCCCCGAAAAATATTGTACGCCCGAACCTCCTTTTCAAAAGGGGCGGGTCTGTTATTTGATGGCTTAGTGAGGCGAGTTGAAACAAGAACTTTCTAGAACATTTTTGGTTGAAACAAACATCTTCCATGTGGTTACCTTTTTTAATTTCTCAGCAGCTTTAGCAGTGTAGGTCGTGGCACTGAATACATGATTCAAAACATTCGCGATGCCTGACATTACCGAAAATCCACCTATGGGAAATAGAGGGCGGATATATGTCTTGGACAAAAGTGAGCTCATATTGTTTAATTGTGATGTTACGCAGCTAACCCAATATTGTGCTTCGTTTGGACGACAATATAAAGTTGATACATTTAAGAATGTATTTAGGTTAACAATGTATTGCGAAATAAAGGATCGACATTCTTTTAAGAAATTTAAACGCTTCATTCGACCCACTGAACTTGCCAACCAACGCCATTGAAACGCCTTCTTTCCTTAGCATCAATAGTTGCTATTAGATATTCAAAGAGTTACCTTGGAAATCCTTGCTAGCTAGCAGCACATCGAGTACAGAGTCTCCAGTGTCATTAAACATGTAGCTTGATATGTGATCAACCATGTCTTCAATCACACAATCAGTTGGTCTTACCTGCAAATACGGACTAACAACTAAGCCAGTATACTATAGTACCACACGCACTGCCATGGCACGAACATGCAACGTAAAATAAAGCACACTGCCACTATGTGAACTGAATCCCGATGAAGTTATACACAAACCTGACTTCTTATTCATCAACAATCACAAAGTGTGCAGGCAAATCAGCTGAGGGAAAGTGAATGGTTACATTGTGTAGTCTAGATGCACAGTAGTCAACTACCAGTGCAAAGTAAGCATGTATATATGTATATATGTATATATGTGTGTATATATATATATATATATATATATATATATATATATATATATATATATATATATATATATATATATATATATATATATATATATATATATATATATATATTTATATATATATATATATATATATATATATATTATATATATATATATATATATATATATATTATTATATATATGTATATATATATAATACGTACGACAACTGATACGTTGGCCGTGCCTATCCATGTTTTCTGGTCAGTGATATTGATATAAATAATCCTTGTGTAATTGTCCTGCTCAACGCCAGCAAACAAATGTTGTGGTGGCATGCTTGACTTTTGACCTTCGTATAACATTTCTTCTGAAAAAAAATCGTATTCAAAATGTTAAAGATGTAGACTTCTGGAATAGCTGTGCACTTTATTTTATAAACAAGCGGAAGGGGAAAAAGCAGCCCACAAACTGAATAGATTATGATATTTAAGTACCAAATCTGCTGCATTGATTCATATGAAAATTTTGCTTTCAAAGTTGATTAGTCCATGCTCTTTGTTAGATCATCAACGAATATCATCATCATATATATATATATATATATATATATATATATATATATATATATATATATATATATATATATATATATATATATATATATATATATATATATACACACACACACATTATTTGGCACTTATACAGCAAGATCATTGATGACAGTATATGCAGCCTCAATCAAGATCATTGATGACAGTATATGCAGCCTTGTAGTGTAGGTAGTGCAATTTGTAAATATTACATACATATATATATATATATATATATATATATATATATATATATATATATATATATATATATATATATATATATATATATATATATATATGCATTTAGAAATCCAGTCATCGATATGTATATAATATTTACAAATTGCACTACCGACACTAAGAGGCTGCATATACTGTCATCAATGATCTTGCTGTATAAGTGCCAAATAATGTGTAAACCATATGCATAACTGTTGATATATCAAATACACGTTATCTTAGATATATTTACATACGTGCATGCATGCAATCGTGTATGAAGTATATCATGTGCACATATTAATGATGCTTGTGGTATATGCCTCTACACAGAATACCAACGCACCGTTGTAATTTGTCGAGTTAATCTTCACAAAGTAGCGATACTTGATCGACGCAGCTTCCCCAGTAAAACCCGAACAGTGAACAGAGAACAACGTCGCATATTCACGGCCTTCGGTTGGCACCACGATACAGTGCCCCAGAAGATGATTATCGACGCGTAATACGAAGGTTGAGCTAGATGTAAGCTCGGGGCAGAATAGTGCTGTAGCTGGAACACACCAATACATGTACACATCGAATAGGGATAGAGGAGTGAACGATTGGTGGGTTAATATTGATTGTGGATGAGAACAGAGTGGAGATGACAGGCTTTACATGTAGTCACGTAGCATTGGTAAGAATAGTGCAGTGACCAAAAGCTGTCGTCGACTGTGTCAAGTTCACTTTAAGTTCTTGGCATTAGCGGCCATGTTGGAGATTCGCAGCAATGCAATTTTTGTACCTTCAACCGTGAACGTGTATGCCTCGCCAGCAGTGAGAGGATATCCGTTTCGATATATTGGCCCAGTAGCATTGCTTGTGGCAGTGGCAGTAGTGTTTGTCCACCAGGTGTAGGTGACGTTGGGACAGTGTATACAGCTAGCAACCAGTCCGAATGGTTGGCCAGCAACGACAATGTGACTCTCTGTGTCATTAAGTTGTAAATCTACACGCCTAGAAAACATCAGGTGAATGTTCTTCCAAACTACATCGTACAAGAGACGGAACAGATACACACAAATCCAACTTCGGTTTCAACCAATATTCGTCATACTATTACAGTTCGTATTTTGCTATGTAACAAAGGCCTGAAATACGCAATGTATGTTCGCACGCACATACCTATACGGTTATACCCAAGTACCCTGGGGCATATCCGCACACCAGTGGCCAATACATATTGATAACTTACGCGTTTTTTTTTAGTGGAGTTGGCATTTCATAATTGGTAGTAGTAAACTACTAAATATACAGATTAACGAGGCCAAATTGTGTCCTTCTGGCATAAACACTTCATTAGTTATGACATATACCTTAGGTGTGCAAACATGCCCCACCTTCCCCTAAATTAACTTACTGCACTGATGCATATCTGCACATGACTGGGGCATATCCGCACACGCCTATGCGGATATGCCCCAAACAACGGGCGGGGGAAGATGGCGGTAAAGTTAATTCATGCAACGACAACACTAATTAAACACATTCTAAAAATGCATAAACACACCAATATGCAAATGTTATTGAGAGTATGACCTACGCATCAATATATGTATAAAATTACATGAGATTCTGCAAAAAAACAACATTTTAGTTTATAGTTTCTTACAGACGCAAAGGAATTTAATTCACGGGTTCAAATGCTCGCCGTATGAGTTAGATCTATACTATGTGGTTTGGTCAATAAAGCGTGCGGACATGCCCCGCCTTCCCTTATTTCAATAACTAGTCAAATGTTACGTTTTACCGTGCTTAAGGCCTTTCATTCATCAAAACATATATTCAGCACACTGATATTAGTTTGAACTATCACGGCGTAACTAAGCTCCTAGTAATAATGATATTAGTTTTAAGGTAAACTGGTTGTCAAAAATGTTTCACCCGTAAGATATTCCGCACTGTCCGTTTGAGCTGAACACCGACGCTGTGTGTGTGTGTGTGTGTGTGTGTGTGTGTGTATGCGCGCGCGTGCGTGCGTGAACTGTGATTACCTGATTACGACTGGTAGTATACGCCTAGAACAAGGGCTACTCACAACGTCTTCGTAGCAGGTACATGACCTGACTGGTTTAATCAGAAAATGTCACGAATTAGGTCCATGAGAAATTGTGTCACGCTGACTTGTTCAACAGGATATAGGTTGAAATTCTTACAGACTATCCGATGACGGGGTTGACTAAGCCCTCAATTGTTAGTAAATTAATGTCGTTATGGGATTGTGGAAGCATATGGGAAGGATGCGATGTTATTCTGACTGATCGTAGGATGGGTGTGTCACGTGATGATGAATCTGAGGTTTGGCAACTTGCAAGTCAGGGAAGATGCAGACGGTGAGCCGAATATGTGGCTTATAGACGTGGTGTGTATTCATGATTTATCCAGTACTAGTGTGTGCACAAACGAACGTTATCCGGAACCCGGAGCGAGAGTGTGATCAGTGTGACTGACATCGTTCCAACACTAAATGCCAGTTTCCGTGTGTTAAAACGACACAGTTGGGCATGCGTTTGCCAACGAACTCATTCATCGAGAGGTATCTCGCTGGAATGTCTTAGTTTGATGTTGGGTCGTACACCAAAGATGGCGTTGCGTGTCGGTCGGAGTAGGGTCGTCCTAGTTGCGTAGTAGACGGATGTGGGTCCGTCGTGATACTTTGTATCCAACTTGCGGACGGCCTATCATCTGACGGAGAGCCATTTCTTGTGTTCCCACCTTGCGGACGGCCTATCATCTGACGGAGAGCCGCTTCCTGGGTTCCCACCTTGCGGACGGCCCATCATCTGACGGAGAGCCACTTCCTGTGTTCCCACCTTGCGGACGACCTATCATCTGACGGAGAGCCACTTCCTGTGTTCCCACCTTGCGGACGGCCCATCATTTGACGGAGAGCCACTTCCTGTGTTCCCACCTTGCGGACGGCCTATCATCTAACGGAGAGCCACTTCCTGTGTTCCCACCTTGCGGACGGACTATCATCTGACGGAGAGCCATTTCTTGTGTTCCCACCTTGCGGACGGCCTATCATCTGACGGAGAGCCGCTTCCTGTGTTCCCACCTTGCGGACGGCCCATCATCTGACGGAGAGCCACTTCCTGTGTTCCCACCTTGCGGACGACCTATCATCTAACGGAGAGCCACTTCCTGTGTTCCCACCTTGCGGACGGCCTATCATCTGACGGAGAGCCACTTCCTGTGTTCCCACCTTGCGGACGGACTATCATCTGACGGAGAGCCACTTCCTGTGTTCCCACCTTGCGGACGACCTATCATCTGACGGAGAGCCACTTTCTGTGTTCCGGCGGTTCCTTTCAATGACGAGACTAAAGTTGTCTCAGTCGGATATTACTGTTGTCCGAGGGTATTGCCCAGTCGACGATATAGGGGTAAGACCACAGTTGACCTTCCTGTTTATTGTTTCACACGAATGTAGGGCGTATTAAATTGTGATATGTGAATTGAAACAATTCACATGATGTGACATAAGTGCAGCTGAGCAGGCATATGCACAGGTTTGTTTGTAGAAGCTATTGGCTGTGAAATAATGCATTTTTTAGAGTTTAACACACGGAGGAATATACGGGAATTGTTTGGGGGGTTAAAATTGACGGGCAGCGTATTAAAAGAGCTGGAGGTGATTTTGACAAAACTTGGTCAGCATGTCAATGAGATGATAACAGTTGCAGTGAAAAATTTTCAGAATTTTTGATGGTCACGTTTTCTTATAATCAGACAAAACGTTAACATGGCCACCAATGCAATTCTCTACTGTGGTCTTCCTCCTATAACGAGTAGTGTGTGTATATACCGATAGAGTGTGATATATAGGTAAACTATCCTGCATTGTGAATATGATGTGCGCATACGCGATGTGTGTGATTTATTTGTAAAATTTTCGATGTTGCGTATATGATTTGTAAATGGGTCATTCCATAATTGCGGTACCCTTAGGGAATTTGTCATCTCACCATACTTTCAATTGGTCCTGTGACAAGTGATGTATTTGGTAGGTTACTTCGAAGTGTTACCTACACATTTATGTAATTTTTATATGTGCGTTACACATTATATGGAAAAGTTTACCGTTTTAGCAAGTGGCATGCTCCGAAATAGCCATATCGGAACCTAGTAGATGAGACTGAATACCGTATACCTGGCGCAAATATCAAGATATTCTACGGCATATGTAAACCTGTTAGACGGGTCAACGACGTGACGAATGTTTGAACAAATGTCAAGATATTCTACGGCATATGTAAACCTGTTAGACGGGTCAACGACGTGACGAATGTTTGAACAAATGTCAATATATTCTACGGCATATGTAAACCTGTTAGATGGGTCAACGACGTGACGAATGTTTGAACAAATGTCAAGATATTCTACGGCATATGTAAACCTGTTAGATGGGTCAACGACGTGACGAATGTTTGAACAAATGTCAAGATATTCTACGGCATATGTAAACCTGTTAGACGGGTCAACGACGTGACGAATGTTTGAACAAATGTCAAGATATTCTAAGGCATATGTAAACCTGTTAGATGGGTCAACGACGTGACGAATGTTTGAACAAACTTCTATTACGAAATATGTTGTATTCATTATTCTGGTAACACGTACTGCATAATCGTTAGATCACACCACATTACTGTCAAAAGAAGAATGGCAATATAATTGGCATGACTACGGTTTTTTTATAGAAAGGCACGCTGAAACATAGCCGACATGGGCAACACATTAGAATAATGAATGTTAACCTAGATGTTCGCGCAGTTACTGTCCGTGCGGTTACCATAGACAGTCAGCGCTCTGACAATAATTAGCCAAAAACTTACTTGCGCTCAACTCCAATGACGTCATTTATATTTCGCTATGCATGTATACACCAATAGGCCTACACTACATATTATTGCTAAAAAGTTTGCGAGAAGCAGATGCGTTGTCAAGGCCCCCTGAATGTAGACCCGGTTAGACGGGCAGCCTATTTGGAGAAGGATAATATATTTAATAGAACAATGGAAAAGTCACAGAACTGGATAACCGACAGGACGCCCCGTATTCAAATGAAAGTTAGCACATTCTGACGAAAGCAGAATCCAGGATTTCGTTTCATAGAACATGAAATTATGTATGTAAAATATCATAGTTTTATATTATGTCAGTGATGCTTCTAATAGTCAGTTTGGACACTCTGTAGACACACATGCATGATACATTCATTTATTGTATGTAGATGGATGTATATATGGTAGATTTTATGTAGGACACTTATGTTCGTGGTGTTAACCCTTTGTCCATGCTGTTGCTCATACATAATATGCGAAATATACAATAGTCCACACACTGGGTAAAATAGTATGTAGACTTATATGATTATGTATAAGTCTAGGGAAGGCTGTAAATTAAATCAACACGTATTTTGTTAAACGTAGTGGAGTGGTATAAGATAGTTTACTCTGATAACGGGAATTCAACTATCTATTATTTAAAAAGGATCAATGTTACCTCAACTAAATATGTATGCTATATAACTAGGTCACCTCTTTACAACAGAACACACTGTCACATGGAATAATCCAGCACGACTGTGCAGTAGTACTTGCTTGTTGAAAATTAAAGTATTTTCGGAGAGCTACTTAAGTACCAAAAGTACGTTTTCGCAAATGTACTTAAGCACCACACTTAAGCACCAGTATAAGTACTAAAAAATGTACTTAAGTACAAAAATACTTAAGTACAAAGTATTGCTGCCCAGCGCTGGTATCTAGTTAGCTACATATTGGCCATAACAGGTCCATAACCGCATGGACGAAATAAAATCATGTGTGCTTACAAAAAAGGCAGCAGTTTTTTCTATATGAATATTTATTCTGACCAGCATTCAGACAGTAAGCACAAATAAAGGTCATGCAAACATGCACAATCAAAATTAGAATGACCAAACATCATTTATTTTTGAAAAGTGCAGCAGCTGAAAGTGTACCGCAGTTACGGAATTATCCCAGTATGAGTTGTGTGTTAAGCTTAAGTAAGCAGTCCTGAGAATAGGAAATGGGATAGGTATTTACTGTAATCTTGTTTAATTTGCTTGAATTATTCACGTGTCTTCCGTCTTGTTGATAATAACCCGGCCAAATGATATACACCACTCTGAACCCTAATAGTTCAACATATTGCTTTACCTGGCGTTCTTGACAGAAAAAATTGTTTTATTTTCTTCAGGATATCCTTAAACAATATTCTCTTTTACGCTGTTTGTGTGTGTGCGTGCGTGCGTGCGTGCGTGCGTGCGTGTGTGTGTGTGTGTGTGTGTGTGTGTGTGTGTGTGTGTGTGCGTGCGGTATGTGTATTTGGGTGTGGGTTGTCACATTCATGCATCAAAGTACGCATGGTTAGTAGACAATACATTGGTAAGTAGATATATATATATATATATATATATATATATATATATATATACATATATATATATATATATACATATATATATATATGTATATATATATATATATATATATATATATATATATATATATATATATATATATATATATATATATATATATATACGTACTACCACTAAAATAAGACAGTTAATAAATGAAAGCGTATACACAGGCTTTCCGTAGAACAATGCACACACACACACGCACGCACGCACGCACGCACGCACGCACGCACGCACGCACACACACACACACACACACACACACACACACACACACACACACACACACACACACATATAAAGCCTAGTGCACATATAGTTCGTGGTATATGACACTAGTTAGCATTCCATCCAGTGTTGTCGACCAACTTATGACCACTACTACATAAATCATTACTTGAAACGTAAAATACGAACAGAAAAATGTCTTTAAATATTTGTTTTACCAGACATTCCATCGAGTAAGCTAAAACGTGAATATATTGTTTATTTACATCATAAATATAGAGATCAGAAGCTGGCTGAGTAGGTATATCGAAAATAGTGACGTTATAATAAAAAATACAGTAAACCGCATGTAATACCACTGGACTGTTCGTGTGCGTGTGTGCGTGTGTGCGTGTGTGCGTGTGTGCTTCTATATTTCCTCGTCTGCCGTCACAATGTTTTCTATTGTACAACTTGGTTAAGCATCTGTAATACGTACCTTTAAAAATCTCCACTTCCGCAGGCCGAGCGTAGGTCACAGAGTGGTATTTAGTTATTCTGATAATCTGTGCAAGCGCATTGCAATGGAAAGTCACCGCTGCCTTCGTTGTGGAACCAGTACCAAGGCACGGATTGCTAATGCGGTTGCCGATACGGGCGGTAACAGTTGAATTTCCGAAATCGAATTTGTTTTCTACAAATAGCGTGGATTAATATTGATGATATAAATGTATGCGAACGTGTACATGCATCCAGACACGCACGCACGCACGCACACATACACACACATATTCCACCACCAATAACAACAAAGACATAACGCAACACACGCACACTTTAAACAAAATAGTTTAAAGTGTGCCAAGCATGTTCTTGCATATTCCGTGATAACTACGACACGCTGAAACGTTACTCCTTTATTTTTTTCGAAATACCCCGTATATCATGGGTTCCTGTTGGTGTTTGATGTAAATCAAATGTTCGCTACGTAAAACGTTAGCTTCCAACAATCGCTGAAACCACGCGCGCGCGGCGAATACTTCGGTACGTAAACCGTTTGAGAGTACGTAGCGCCATCTAGATGATTTATATTAATTACAGTAGAAAACACGCACCCACGTATTGGCCCGAGGTCGCAGACCAATACACAATAAAAAGGTATTCTACTACTGTACAACAACACACGTAACAATGGGTCTAAAATCACGCGTCCTTCAAGATTTTGAACATGCAACGAGTATTGCATGAAAGCGTGATGCGGTTGTTTCTAGTAATACGTTTGACGTTCCCTTAAACAATCTCGAGCGTATTGATGGCATATTCACCAGAGGCATTTGGTAAACATTGCTATCATGACTCACGTATGAACAAACACGTTATCCCGTCCTGGGGACGGGCATTTTTGCTAGCTATTATAATGGAAACACTTTTACAAGAGTGTTAAGTGCTTTGCTGCTTTAACTTTTTGAAACCGATCTGTAAAATTTTACAATAGGTTGACACGAGTAATAATCCAGTAAGTGTGTCAACGAATTGTTCGCTTGGTGTCGGTGTTATCAACAACACATTTTATCCCATACACTTCGATGTCGATTACGTGTTAGTTATAAGGGGTGGAGCACACATACTGAACAAATATTGGTTCCAATACATTTTAGAATACTGGACTTAAGATTAACTGACAATAAACTAGAAACGATATTCCCTAAGTAAATAACTATTACAGGTTTGAAGCGATACGCGCTGAAGAGGATTCCATCTAAAATTGCATTCAACGACATACTTACTTGGCACTGAACTGTATATAAGTACACATTCTACAGTAAAGGGTTTAGCCAGATGAACCTCCCACCAAAACGTAATTGCCGTTGCCACAGCAACGTAGGCTGCATCAACGTATCCTCCTCTTCTGACATTATTTTGGCCCATGACGACGCATCCATCGACAGCCCTATCTGCTGCACTGATGTCAGTATCACGAAGACTTTGCTTAGTCTTCGCGCCCAAAGCCACATTCACTGGAAATCCCAACGCAACTGACACCGGAACAAAGAAATATGTAAGAAACAGCATATTATGTAGATTTATCTTTAAAAATATGGGATGCCTATTCATGACATTTGGCCTGCGGGTTCCTGACTATAGCCAACGTATGATAATCACATTGAATAAATATTACACCATGACTTGTTTGCCGGTGTCGTGATTCCACTTTTCCGCCGTCAACTACTACCCGCTTGGTGTATCTGCGCATGCGCGAGCCGGTAGTCGACATTAGTTACCATTGGTTACGTACCTGTTTTCCTGAAGGTTGCTACCTCTTGACTTTATCTTGGCATCTTGTGTATGCATTGTTAATAAAATTGAACGTGGCTTCTTTCTCTTTTTATCACGTTAGTTTTTATATTGAGATTGGTGGACATCATCTTACTATTTGTAATGCCGCAACACTTTCTGCCGTTAATAATATTATTATACACCAGCTACGCATATCTGAATCAATAAGTAACTTGTTAATATTTTTTTTAATTAATTAATTAATAACATAAACATATTATAGCTACAATAATAGGTCCTGTATGTATAGCAACGAATTATAATAGTGTCAACCACGTAAAATACAGGATCGAATTTCCACTTTCTGTTGTACAATATTTTCCTCCCCGTGTACACCACACGCAGAAGCGGCATTTTCTGTCGTAAGCTGTTTTCCCCTTGCACACACGTTGGTGCAATTAATTATTAATGATTTTGTTTTGTAGAACAAAAGCTTGTAGAACAAATATATATATATATATATATATATATATATATATATCATTTTTGTTCTGTTGCTATAAAAATAAGCTATTTATAGTATATTACAGTAATATTTACATGTGTGCTTTATGGGTAAATTGTACAAAAGCAGCACATGTTTAGCAATTTGTTGTTGTTTATAACAACTTCTACCGGATATTGGTGTCAGAAGTGGGATGTGATGACGCGACGAGACCACGAAGACGAGGCGAGGTGGCGGAGACGTAGAGTCGAGTGAAGAGCCTGGATCCTGATGACAACCTCGAGCGACATCCTGACGTCCTCGACATCCCGTCTGACGTTTGACCGAGAGTACGGCGACTTCCGGTCCGGCCCTATTCGAGTGAGGACCGTGGACACTGATGACGACCTCGAGCGACTCAAGAGTGACATTTCCAGTTTAACACTATTCGGCCGTGACGATGACTAGCCCCAACACGCGACGATCGAGCCACGTGACGTGCCGTGACGCTAAGTGACTTAGATCCTGACTGCATTGACAAACGATTGAATTTTGAATTGATACCCGTTCACTGTATAATTAGGAACTATATTGTGTATACTGTCTGTGTAGCTATAGCAGCACTATAGAGATAGCCAGTATCAGAATATTTTTTAGAGGGACTTTTTGACATTTGCGTGTTAGTTGGGCATGTTTTCTGAGTAAGATGTATCTGTAGTTGTGAGGGTGCAGAGTAGTCCTGTAGATACGAATGTTATTCATGGGTATAACGGGTATATAACTTTTGTTCCGTACTGGGAATTTGGTATACATCTGGGTTAATACTTAGTAGGGCAGTCGCAACTAGCAAGCAGACATGAGTATTGACGGAGCCACTAGAACTGGGCCATCCGACACGGTTCAGGGTGACTTGCAGGACCAACTGGTCACAGCGAGAGGAGCTGTCACAGCTGCGGCTCGCAACCAATGACCGTCCACGCGTTGCGTACGTACCGCGCGAGCGGAAGGTGAGACCTTTCAGTGGACGTGGTGAGGTGACAGTGCAGGATTTTCTCGCAGATGTCGAGAGTCTATTTAGGGCACGAGCAATGTCTGAAGACGAGCAGTTTGACTTCATGACGTCACACCTCGAGGGTGATGCCAGACAGGAGATCCGGTTCAGGCCTATGGAGGAGGTGCGCACCACGACGTGTATCAAGCGGATTCTGCTGGAAGTGTTTGGCGAGAAGAGGTCGGTATCGCAGTTGCAGGAACTCTTCTATCTTCGTAAACAGGCTGACGGGGAGGGGGTCCGTAGTTTTGCAGGTGCTCTGCAGCAACTGATGGAAGCGCTTTTGCGCAAGGACGGACACGCCGTCAACCAGCCTGACCATGTGATCGCCGAACACTTCGCAGAGGGCCTGAAAGACCGCGTACTACGACGCGAGGTGAAGCAACAGCACCGGCTGCGACCGCAGATGACCTTCGTGGAACTGAGGGAAGAGGCCATTCAGTGGTCCGAGGAGGAAGAGAGGCCGCCGCAATCCAGTCGACGACAGACTGCTGGTGCATTTGAGCTGGTCGCCGACGCAGGGGAAGCAGGTAACGTTACATATCTGCAACGAGTGCTCTCAGAGTTAGAGAAACAGCAGCACGTCATCGAGGTGCTGACTGAGCGTGTGGAGAGGATGGAAGGTGTTGCGACAGGTAGGACGGGTGGACGACGGTCCAACACTCCACAGAGGCCCTGGTCGGACCAGCGACCCGCATCTGCGCCGCAGAACTTGCAGACACGACGGCCATTTAAGGAGCGACGCGCATTTCAGGGACCCTTGATGCAGTACACACCAGACGGGCAGCCAATTTGTTATCGTTGTGGTGGAGTTGGACACCTGGGCAGGCAGTGTCGCAATGAAGTGAGCACTGGGCCACGCCGGCCCCAGACGGAGGCTTGTCCACCGGGTGTGCAGACGACGGCCCCTACGGCACACAGACGAGAGCAGCCAGACGTTGTTACAGAGAACGTTATCAAGAGTCGGGTAGACGAGCTAGTGCGTGCAGGCTCACACGCTGCCGCGCCAACTGACGCGACCGTTGGTACTTGCCCTACGGCAACTGTCTTGATGGGAGGTGTGGAGGTCAATTGCTTACTTGACACAGGTTCCCAAGTAAGTACTATCACTGAGTCTTTCTTTCGTAAGTACATTGCTCAAAACGACCGAGAGCTGGCGTCTTGCAGTTGGTTAAAGCTCACCGCTGCAAACGGGTTAGATATACCGTATGTTGGGAACGTCGAGTCGGACGTGACGACCATACCTGGCAGAGATATCCTGGTTGTCTGCGATTCCCCTGATATAGATCAGTGCGCGCATAACAAGAGGTGTCCTGGCATTCTGGGAATGAATGTCATGGGAGAGCTCGACCTTGCTCTATGGAAACGATCCCTGAACACAGGTAGTTACAGAGCAGAGTCGGTGATAGCGTCGGTCATAGACGCGAAGCAACGGGACCGGAGAGGATTTACTCGTGTGGCAGGGTGGAGCGCAGGGCGAATCCCAGCGCAGTCTTGTGCCACGTGGATGGTTTCCGGTTTGTAGAGACAGGCTGATGCGACACTGCTCATTGTGGGGGTACTTCCGGTGGAGGTGTCATTGTGTAGTACTTTAACTAGTGTACACCAGGGTGCTGCACCTGTGCAGGTAGTCGACACCAGCAGAGAAGACGTGTGGCTGAAGCCGATGATGCGAATAGGTATCTATCAGACCATGGCGCACGTCAGTGAAGAGGACAGAGTATGTTTTGAGCGAGTCAGAGTGTCTGAGGAGTACGTGAGCAGGACTGAGGACCGACCGCCAGGTGTAGTCGACACGCTTGAGGTACTAACCAGTACACTCGATGTCGGGCCACACGTCACCGCGGAGCAGGTTGCTCAACTGAGAGATATCATCTCGCGGAACGAACGAGCATTCGCCCGAGATGATGACGACCTTGGCTATACAGACTTAGCCACGCACACGATAAGGACAACGACTGAGGTACCCGTATGACAACCTTTCAGAAGGATTCCGCCTACACAGTAACAAGAGGTGAAAGAGCACATCAAGGATCTTCTGAACAGAGGTGTTATCAGAGAGAGAGAGCCATTCGGCATGGGCTTCGCCGATCGTCCTGGTCAGGAAGAAAGACGATTCGCTGCGCATGTGCGTGGACTATCGGCTGCTCAATGCGAAGACCCACCGAGACGCATTTCCGTTGCCGTGCATTGACGAGAGTTTTGACGCCATGAGCGGCGCAAACTGGTTTACCACATTGGATCTGGCTTCAGGATACCACCAGATCGCGATGTCGGAGGACGACCGAGAGAAGACGGCCTTCACCACACCTATGGGGCTGTACGAATTCAACCGTATGCCGTTCGGGCTCTGTAACAGTCCCGCGACCTTCCAGAGGTTGATGCAGAGGTGCTTTGGATATATGTGTTACCAGACGGTACTCTGTTACCTTGACGACGTTATCATCTTCTCCAAGACGTTCGACAGCCACCTAACTCAGTTGGAGCAAGTGCTACAGCGACTGCAGAGGATTGGACTGAAGCTGAAGACAAGCAAGTGTCACTTCTTAGAGCGGGAGGTGCTATACCGAGGACACCATGTGTCGGCCGACGGCATTGCCACAGATCCGGTAAAGATCGATGCTGTGAAAGACTGGGCCGTGCCGAACACAGTGAAACAGCTTCGCTCCTTTGTAGGATTCGCGTCCTACTACCGTAAGTATGTGCAAGGGATCAGTATGATCTCAGCGCCGCTACACGATCTAGTGACCAGTGTCAACAAGGAAATGAAGGAGAAGGGACGGTTGAGAGGAGCCTTCAGGGACAGTTGGTGTCCAGAGTGTGACGGAGCTTTCAAGGTTTTGAAGAACGCGCTCTGCTCAGCTCCAGTTCTCGGGTATGCCCAGTACCAACGACCATTCATAGTGGAGACGGACGCCAGCCACCTGGGTCTCGGCGCTGTCGTGTCTCAAGAACAGGAAGGACGTCGTGTCGTCATCGCGTACGCGAGTCGCAGGTTGCGACCACCCGAACGCCAGTATAGCTCGATGAAGCTAGAAATGCTAGCACTTAAGTGGGCGGTCACCACGAAGTTCCGTGCCGACCTTTACGGCGGAGAGTTCGTCATCTACACTGACAACAACCCGTTGAAGTACCTGAAGACCGCCAAGTTGGGAGCCATCGAGCAACGATGGGCAGCTGAGCTGGCCCCGTTCAACTTCATGATCGAGTATCGAGCTGGACGTTCAAACGGAAACGCAGATGCCTTGAGTCGACAGCAACTCGACTACGAGCCCGGGGCAACCGACTTCGACGAGGAAGACGACGTGCAGCAGATATGCACAACATATGCATCGTGCGCGCTACTCCCGCGAGAACTACGCCAACAGATAGAGAAGAATGACAGAGTACGACAAGAAGTCCAGGCTGAAGTAAAGGAGATAGAGATACAGTCAACCCAGTCACCTGCCTTCCCAGCGTTGTCACCTGAAGAACTTGCAGAGTTGCAGAGGAAAGACCCAGACATCAGCAAGTTCCTGATGTACTGGAGGGTCGGTGAGAAGCCGAAGAAGTGTGCACAGAAGGGTGTGACACAACTGCTGAGACAGTGGCACAAGATGAAGGAAGAGAATGGGGTTTTGTACCGCAAGGTGAGAGATCCACAGGGTGGAGAGGTTAAGCAGCTAGTTATACCGAGTGTGCTGAAGCACCGACTTCTAGAAGCGGTGCACGACAAGATGGGTCACCAGGGTGGTGATAGGACGAGCAGCCTGGTGTGGCACCGTTGTTACTGGCCAGGTATGCACAGAGAGATTGATGACAACGTGAAGAACTGTGCGAGGTGCACACTAGCGAAGATGCCGCGACAGAAGACACACGCGCCGATGGGACACCTTCTAACATCGCGTCCCTTAGAGGTCTTGGCGGTGGATTACACACAGTTGGAGAAGGCAGCAGATGGACGTGAGAGTGTTCTGGTACTGACAGACGTGTTCACCAAATTCGCTTGGGCTGTACCAGCACGTGACCAGAAGGCGAACACGAAGGCGCGACTATTGGTGAGAGAGTGGTTTCAGCGTTACGGAGTTCCACAGAGGATCCATTCTTACAGAGGCCGGAATTTCGAGAGTGCGACTATTGGAGAGCTGTGCAAGCTGTACGGCATCGAGAAGTTAAGAACTACGGCATACCATCCAGAGGGGAACGGGCAGTGTGAAAGGTTTAACCGGACTTTACACGATTTGTTAAGAACCCTTCCGCCGGCACAGAAGCGAAGATGGACAGAGCATCTGCCCGAGCTTTGCAACGCCTACAATGCGACACCACATGCGTCGACGGGATATTCGCCAGACTACTTGTTGTTTGGGCGCGATCCCTGGCTGCCGATAGACGCATCCCTAGGGCAGGAGTTGAGGGAGGACGATTGTGACTGCTCGATCGACGGATGGCTTGCCACACATCAGAAGAGACTGCAAGACGCGTATCCTCACGCAAGCGAACGAGAGATTGAAGGTGAGTGAGCCGCTGACACTTGGTTGCAGGGCTTACCAACGCAACAGACTACCAGGACGCAACAAAATGCAGGATGCATGGAGCCCGGAGGTGTACAAGGTAGTACGGATACCCACGGAGCCTGGTGGACCTTACCACATCGAGAGGGCAGACGGGTTCGGCCGACCCCAGACAGTCTGCAGGAAGAACATCCAGCCAGCGGGTCTAGGAGCGATTGTTCCGACTCCAGTGGCAGTCACTCCAGAGGTCAAAGACGACGAACGCTCTGATGAGAGCTCTGACGACGAGGAGGAGGAGGAGGAGGATTCCCTTGTCGCGATCGTTCCAGTGGTTCTTCCGACGATAGCTCCAGCTTCGGTGGTCCAGCCGATTGCTGAGGAGGTTTTGACGGGAGAGGAGATTCACGAGAACCTGCCGTGATACCGGTATCGATACCAGTACCCGCACCTAGGAGATCGGGCAGGATGCGGAAGAAGATGGTACGCTTCGAAGAAGTCGACATGCAAGTACCTACACCGGCCCCGCGGCGATGCAACGTCATTCCTGAACCGTGTGGGGGGACCAATTGACCCCCATCATGACTAGTTTGTTTGTAGCGATGGCTCGCAGTGGTGTGGTTTTTTCGGGAAGCATTAACCGGGACGGTTAAGAGTTAGTTGGAGAGGACCCAGGAGGAATTTTTAGAATTTAGATACGCAGGAATTTGGGAGAACCCTAGAGTTCCAGCGGGGTGTTCTTTTTTATATATAGTAACCGGGACGGTTAAGGTTTAGTTGGGGAGGATGTAGCAGGGTGATACCATGTTAATCGCTAGGCGTCACCACCAGCTAATTAGTATTTTTATTTTTAACAGCTGAAGTACCAGCCTCGTCCTGGGGGAACGCGAACGCCGATTTCGACAAATGCGTAGCGTAAATTGAGGTCGAAAATGATATAAAGCGGCGTGCTATGTTTTAATGTATTTTACTATCAACTGATAGGTGTGTATTTTATGAAGTTGTACTGCATGTCCTTATTCAATATAAGGTTAGGTATTATTTAGATTTAGTTCGAAATATGTAGTTTGCTGTTTCCTAATTTGTGCACGTAGGCCTACATCCTTGCTGGCGTGGAAAGCCATTACAAATATTATTATAATTAACTCGCGCAATTGCGCGTAATGCTATTTACATAGTGTAGTATTAGTGTACGATCGTTAGGATCAATGCTGCCTACGAATACCGTCCTATATGATTTGCTTAGCATAAATTGTAGTTCAGAAATGTTTATAGCATATGTTGTTAGTGTTTTATAAGGATAGTTAGCTAGTGCCTGTTGTCGGCCTTAGTTATTACGTAATTTCGCGTGCTGCCTATGGCTACAGCGCAAACTATAGCTCACGACAGCCAGTCGTCTGTGCTATTGTTTAGAATAACAAACATGTTATTATAATATTATACTTTATATAATTATGTGACGTCAGTTCATAGTAATTATTGTGTATTAGCGATATGTCACTGGTAGCATTTATAACTATAATTATTTACTGTCGTGACTGTATTAGTCGTTAACTATTGGTTGTATTGTATGTTGGCAGACGTTCGACACTCTGCCGCCTCGCCTTTAGCCTCGCTTTCCGCTTTTTCGTCTTTCGCCTTATAGGCGTATTAGTCTCCGTTCTTCGTATTTGTAATAAAATATTACAACCGTACCCAAATCGTGTGGTGTAACTGACTGACGTTAGACGCCCTACCACATATATATATATATATATATATATATATATATATATATATATATATATATATATATATATATATATATATATATATATATATATATATATATATATATATCAGGACTTATTATTGTAGCTATAATGTAATTATGTTATTCATAAATTGATAAGTTACTTATTGATTCATCTATGAATGAATGAATCTTTATTTCAACAACAACAAACATAATAAAAGTAGCAATTATTACTTTCTTGCGGCAGAAAGTGTATATATATATATATATATATATATATATATATATATATATATATATATATATATATATATATATATATATATATATATATATATATATATATATATATATATATATATATATATATATATATATATATATATATATAGTCTGTAAGGTGAGACTCACCCCGGACACTGCCTCCAGCAGAGTTCGGATCAGCTAGCCCTCTCCCTCGCGAGGGTTGAAAAGCGAACGTTGCTAGCTTGCTGATGTGTCCGCACAAGTCAACCCCGCCTCCCAATGGTGCATACTGGAAACTGTCCCCGTGAGGGGGCTCTGGCCGCCTGGAGAGGGATGGGTTCCGCTAAGTTGAAAATTTGCCCCAGACACGCTACATGATGAACTAAGCACAAAGTCGATACCTCATCGGTCGCAGCCCGGATTACAAATGACCGAACCATCCGTCTCCCATCAGGGCGGACGCGAAAAGTATGATACTGGTGGAAACTCACACAAGAAGATCCGAGGGAGGGATTACATCACAATAGCCACATGGAATGTAAGAACACTTAGCACTAACACAAAGATTGATACTTAAACTAAACATGGTATAGGTAATGATGTAATCAACTGGATAGAAAAGTGGCTTACACACAGAAGACAGAAAGTAATAGTAGATGGTGAGATTTCAAACTGGAAATCGGTTTTGAGTGGGGTACCACAGGGATCAGTATTAGGCCCTATACTGTTTTTAATATATATAAATGATTTAGAAGATAACATATCTAGCAAAGTACTCAAATTTGCAGACGACACAAAAGTATTCAGAAAGGTTACAAATGATACAGATAAACAAAGTTTACAGGATCTAGATAAATTAGTTAAATGGTCTGAAAAATGGCAAATGTTATTCAATTTTGGGAATTGCAAATGTATACACATAGGACATAGAAACATGGACGAAGAATATAAAATGGGGGATGCCGTACTAGGTAGAACTCTAGGATTCAAGAACTCTAGAACTCAAATTCTACGGCTAATTAGGAGAACTATCATGTATAAGGAGAAACTGCTAATTGTACCCCTGTACAAAGCAATAGTTAGACCACAATTGGAATATTGTATTCAAGCGCGGAGGCCGTATCGTAAAAAGGACATAGACAAGCTAGAAAGAATACAATGAAGAGCAACTAAAATGATTCCAGAATTGAGAGACCTTAGTTACGAAAGTCGCTTATTACAATGTGGTGTGACAACACTAGACACAAGGACTAAGAGGAGAGCAAATAAAAGTGTTTAAAATAGTGAACGGTTATGAGGATGTTGATAGGAATATGTTCTTCAAACTTAAAGAAGGCAGTAGAACCAGAGGACACAAAGCAGCATTAGTTAAGAAGCAGTGTAGGTTGAACATGAGAAAGTATTTTTTGTCACAGAAGGTGATACATGAATGGAACAAACTGCCAAATGATTGTGTCAATGCTAGTAGTGTGAATATGTTTAAAAATCGAATTGACAGATATTTGATAAGGGAGAGCTACACATAGATGAGAAAATAGTTGGACTCTCGATAAGCCAATGGCTTCCTTGTCCACTTGCCATCTGGAACTTGTTGTTTCGGATGGTAATCTTTTTAAATCTTAGCCAAGCAGGAAAAATTAAAGAACTCACCCATGAGATGGAAAGATACACTTGGCACCTCCTTGGACTCTGTGAGGCCAAGTGGAAGAGCTCTGTAGAAGCACACACAGATGAAAGGCATGCATTCTACTACAGTGTAGACAATGATAAACATTGAAAGGGCGTAGGATTCCTTGTCAACAAAAACATCAATGACTCAGTACGGTGCTGCCCAATATCCAGCAGGCTCATATCCACCCGCCTTTCAACATCACGTTGGTACAAGGCTACGCCCCAACAACAGACTATAATGACGAACTAATAGAAGAATTCTACATCAAACTACAGACATCATCGACAGGGTCGACAAGAATGACACTCTGATCGTCCAGGGTGACTGGAATGCTAAGGTGGGTGCTGATGCACAGGCAGACTGGAAATATTCATGCGGTCCTTTCTGTAATGCTACAACCAAATATTCATGCGGTCCTTTCTGTAATGCCACAACCAAATATTCATGATGTCCTTTCTGTAATGCCACAACCAATGAGAGAGGGCTACGCATACTGGAATGTGACAACTACAACAACAGGGTGCTTGCTAACACACTTGGGGAACATAAAGCATCCGGAAGATGGACCTGGCACGCACCTAACGGAATACATCACAGTCAGATCGACTACATCCTGGTACAGAAACGGTTCCAATCGGGCATCAACAGAGCCAGGACAAGGACGTTCACAAGAGAGGACATAGGAAGTGATCACGACCTTGTGATGTAAAAACTTTAGAGTACGGCTGAAGAAGACCAACAAGCCCAAGAACACCAGACTCAAGTTTAACTTCGACAAACTGATAGACCCTGCTATCTCGGAATCATTCCAAGCAACAGTTGGTGGGAAGTTTGCACCACATTTGACGAAAACCTACAAGCGATGACCACCGACGCTAATGCAGTGATGATAGAAACAGCAAGTGAAACCCTAGTGCAATGCTCGTACAAGACAAATAGGTGAATAGTTCCACACATCAGTCGGTGTCCGTCAAGGTTCAACACATCCCTGAAACGAATAATGACAGATGCACAGGAAGACCACACTGGCACAGTTAACATCGGTTCGTTGATGACATCAATGGGTTGGCTGGAGATGAAGAAGAACTCGTCAACCTGGTGAACCGACTGGACGAAACATCAGCCAGATATGGAATGGAAATTCGCGCAGAAACAACCAAGATAATGACAAACAGCAGTAATACAATTAGATCACGCACAACTGCCAATGGACAAGTACTAGAAAAAGTGAAACAGTGAAAATACTTCGGTGAGGTGTGAGATGATGTGAGAGATCAAGTGGATTCTCTAAAACAATCCTTCGGGGGAACAGTACATGGGAAACAGACGAGGAAGACAGGGGAAGATATGGACAGACAACATTGAGGAATGAACAGGAAAGACCTTTGCAAAAAGCCAGGCACTACCATACAACCGCCAAGACTGGAGCCGACTTGTGCAACGTTCATTGGACCAGCGCCTCTATGACCCAGGCGGGTTATGGGATCAGTAACATTAATATATATAGTATACACACACACGCACGCACGGACGCACGCACGCACACACACACACACACACACACACACACACACACACACACATATATGTGCATGTGTCTGTGTCAGTCAACCTTAGAAATAATAACTACTACGGTTGCATTTCTAAAAAGCAATACTTTATATATGTATACAAACGCACACGCACACGCACACGCACACGCACACACACTCATTGTTGCACAGATGATGGTGAAAAAACAACTTGTGTGCATTATGACTGTGTATGGGCCTCAAACAGGAAAGGCGCAGACAGAGAAAAGGGGCCTTCAGCTCGAGAGAATGGTGGTATTGTTCCAAGCGGAAGTGATGATGTGCATAGCTGGCGATTTTAATGGACACGTGGGTACAGCAGAGACGGGGGAAGAAGAGTCGGTCGGGTGATTCGGATGGGGAACAAGTAATCGATAGGGTCGAGAGCTGGTAGAATTGATTATGAGAAATGGGCTGGTCGTGGCAGGAATAGTTTTCAAGAAGCGGGAAAACCACAAGATATCATATATAAGTGGCCAGCATAAAACAGAAATGGACCTGTTGGTAGTGGGGAGGCAGCAGACATGGAGAGTGAGGAACTGCAGGATAACTGCTCGTGAGCATGTGGCCAAACAGCACAAGCGCCTGTTCTTTGTTGTGCGTATGCAGAAGAGGAGAAAATAGTGGGGCAAAAGATCATCAAATGGTGGAAATGCAGTGGGGACACAGTGGGGACACGGTGGGACACAGTAGGGACACAATGGAGACACAGTGGGGACACGGTGGGGACACAGTGGGGACACAGTGGGGACACAATGGGGACACAGTGGAGACACAGTGGGGACACAGTGGAGATACAATGAGGACACAGTGGAGATACAATGAGGACACAGTGGAGACACAGTGGGGACACAGCCGTTGCATATAAAGAGAGGCTAACGTTAGACTATGATAAACTTGGAACAACAATAGAAACAGTGAAAGATGTTCTGTTGGCGTAGCAGAGGAGCTGTGTGGAAGAACGTCTGGAAAAGGGATCGTCATCAAGAAGGAAAAACCAAACTTGGAGGACGGACGATGTCAATGTCAATGTCAAAAGCAATCGGAGAAAAGAGAGAGATATGGAAGGTCATAGAAGAGATCAAGGAGAACTGGGAACAACCGAATACAACATTACAGCAACTGTAAGGCGGCTATGAGAGCCGGGGAGAAAGCAAAGAGAGAGACGGAGGAGGAACTATACAGACACTTAGACGAGGATTGCGGAAAGAAGTTGATATATAACATGGCACAAGAGAGGAATGAGGACAGCACGGATGTAAAAACTTGGTCTGTAAACAAAGACAAGAATGGGAAGGTGGCAGGAATGACGTACTACAGGTCTGGGAGGAGTATTTCAAGGAGCTGCTGAACCAAAGGGAAACAGCGAACTAGAACTACCAAGTGCAGTAGAAGGACAAGTGAAGCTGGAGGAGATTGGGGGATGCAGAAGTAGAGAGTGCAATGAAGAAAATGAAGAGAGGCCAAGGACAGGTATTGATGAAGTGCGAGTGGAGATCCTGGTAATGGCTGAACTTGGAAAATACCGAGGTATCACGTTGCTGAGTCAAGTTCTGAAGATGTTTCTGAAGAGGATTCTGGATGCAAGGATAATGAGGATGGTGGAGTGTGAAATGGGAGAACAACAACACGGTTTCAGAAGAGGGAGAGGTAAGGCGGAAGGGATGTTCTCTCTGAGAAAACTAGTGGAAAAGAAACTGGACAGACAGGAGAAAATGGTTCTGGGATTCACAAAAATTGAAAAGGCATATGACACAGTTCCGATGCCGTGGCCATGTTGAGGTGGACAGGTGTCCCCGAGGCGGAGGTGAGGATGGTCGAAGGCACATTTGAAGAGATAAAACGTAGAGTAGTGTGCAGACCGGGAATATCGGAGGAATTCAGGGTGGACGTCGGCCTGAGACAGGGGAGTGCCCTAAGCCCACTGTTGTTCATCGCAGTAGTGGAGGTAGTCAGCAGGAAAGCGAGTACAAGGGACATTCTCCACTAGTTGCTATACACCGTTGACCTGGCAGTAGTAGCGGACAGTGAGGCAGACCTTCAAGAGCGGTTGGTAGATTGGAAGGAAATCTTTGGCAAACATGGACTGAGAGTAAGTCTAGAGAAAACGGAGGTGCATTGGGTCGGGCAGCAGAAACACATCTTGACGTATTTGAATAAATTGAACCGACGAGGCAGCTTTGTATATCTGGGTGGAGCGGTTTGCGGGGACGGTGGAACGGAGACGGAAATTCGCAGGAGAATACAAGCTGGGTCAGGTTCATGGAAGAAAGTAGAAGGGGTGATGGGAGATACACACATATTTCGAAAGCTAAAAGGAAAGGTTAACTTATGCATAACACCAGCATACCTACACGGCCTAGAGATCATGGCGATGACAGAAAAACAACAAGAGATTGCAAGTTTGCGAGAATAACTGGGTGAGAAGAATTGCGAGAATGAAGAGAATCGACAAGCAAAGAATGGAGAAGCTGAGGGAGGTGTGCGAGAGTCTCACAAGGAAGCTGCTGAGGAGCCGGCTAAAGTGGGCTGGACATGTGGAATGAATGGAAGAGGAACGGTGGACGAAGATAAGAGATGCGTTTGGAGTGGAGGGTAGAAGGAGATGAGGAAGACCGAGACTGAGATGGGAGGACTGCGTGAAGAGAGATTTAGTGGGATTGGAGAATGAGGGCGAGGGATACAGGGGAGTGGAGACGATTGGTGGAGATAATAGTAAAACGGGACTAGTTATGAAGAAGGGGAAACAAAAATAGACGACCAGTATCGGTGCCAGCATCACCCTGGACAACACTGAAAAGGAGGAGAGCAGCAACAATGCGCATGTGCAGATACACCAAGCGGATAGTATTTGACGGCGGAAAAATTTCAGCACGACACTGGGTGTGCTTGTTCAACATTACTGCGATTACTGCAGAAGTATTCATTTGACATAGTATTTCTATCGTTGAGACCATACTTTCCACATAACTGGCAACTCACGAGAAGCAGAAACATTGTTTGTGTGTGTAGCTGATAATTAATTACCTTCAGTGAAATGCAAGGTGGTAGGAATAGTGTACAGTATATTTGTACTAGACTGTCGCTGAAGTTACCAATAGTTTGTCACAAGTATGACATTAGCCTAAGCAAGTTAAATACAGCTATATGTTACGTATATGTACTCACGTCCAAATACCTCTATCTCGCAGACTCCCATTTTCCAGGAGCCAGACCATGTAATCTCTAACAGCGGCCCAACTACATAATTCCTGCATGTAAATGACCGGACTCCACTAGCCATGTATCTCATTTGGTCCACACACCGTGGATAGTGTCTTGGTGAACCGTCCTGCACAGTAATGCTCATAGTGACATTGTGTGGCAAGTCTGTAATATCCAAGCCATCCCTGTTGGGTGTGTGCATGCACAATTTACATGGACCCACATTTGAGACGTTCACAGGAGTGATAAGAGACGTGTGAAATGAGATGTGTGAAGAAAGAGACATGTGACGAAAGACTTGTGACGAGAGACGTGCGATGACGGACACGTGACAACATACGTGTGACAACAGACCTGTAACAATAGACATGTGACAAATGACATGTAAAAACAACGTGTGATAGATATGTGCATGCGTGTGTGCGTGCATGCGTTTGTCAATCAGATCAATATTTATGTATATACAGTGGAACATCGTTAATCCAAACGCCGATAATACGAAAACCTCGGCATTTACACATCATTTCACACTCCCATAATTGCATGATTCCTTTATCTGGAAAACTCATTAATTCGGATTAACGAGGTTTCTCTGTATGTGAATATAGAAAAACAAACATGTCACATGTCGATGGTAGGCTGCATGTTGAACGTACTCCGTTTTTCGCAAATATTCCTAGCTAGTTATTAAATGGTTTCAATATGAGATAAACAATTATAAAACACTTCTGTCACCACTTACATCTTCCGTATTGAGAGACACTTGAATGTTTATAAGCATAGTTATTCGCATCAGATTGCATATATACGGGTTGCTGACATATTCTGTCTGCCTTAAAAAACGTGTATGACACTGCACCACTCGGCAAACGGTAGATCATATCTGCTTGTTTATTGTGGAGATAACACTCCGGCAGTGACGCCGAGGAATCGACGTCAACGCCCGTGCATGATGCGTCTCCTTCACACAGCCATTTACACATGGCAGCAGACACGTTGAAAAACGCATAGTAGTTTATTGGCTGTCTCTTTCTCCCATTCGCTCTTGTGAAATCACTTACAATACAATCTGTAAAAGATAAACACTCGCGTGATTCCCCTACAAAGGTTGCAATAGAATATTATATCATAGGTTCCAACAATGTGTAGAGCATGCAAGTAAGACATGCAACATAAATAATTAAGATCGCAAACGAAGCCGTATTATTATCTAGATACGCCGTACGTTGCTGTACAAATTATAATCTATTGAAAGGATCTCGCGAGATTTTGTACCACAGCTAAAATATTCACGACAGTCGGTCTTCGGACATGTTTTGAACAAATGATCTGTTATTTGCAAGCCATTTGACAAACGCGGGTAGTATCCCTTAATACGAGCTTTAGTAAAAAAACACAAAACCGAAAAGAAAGTATCCTACGCCCGTAATGCTAAGCGTACATTGCTAAACTTTTCTTGCGAATCGTGTGTTTATTTGACTTAACACGGATCAGTCGTGTCATGTGCGCTGGTCTGCAAATCAACAAACTCAAATGACGTGTTGATTTGGCCGGCGCAACCATTGTTGAACCTATTCGAAATTTTAATCCCGACAACAAATGTCGTGTAATGTGCACTAACCCACACACGCACGCACGCACACACAAACTCAAGCACACGCACACACACACGCACGCACGCACGCACGCATACACACACAAATACTTACATACATACATACACATACCGTACATAAGGAGAACAATTATGGACTTAAGGCTTAGTGATCATCAGCGTTTAGAAGGAACTTGGCGACTTATGGTATGTCCGCTTGTCATATTTTGCAACACGCACAATATGGCACGTGGACATATTGGACACATTGGATGGCGATTGCTTGTGCCATGGGTTGGGCCCAGGGTTATAAACCGTATAATACTCAAGCTCCTGTGGCCGTGAGCACGGTCTTATGATCACTTCTCACCTTCACACTATACTCGAACTCAGTTATAGAACATGTTGAGCAGTAAATCATGCTCACAGTTGTGTATGACATGCTGAAATCCTGAGTGTGCTCAGGATCGTCAGGACCGTGCTCAAGCATAAATACAAATGGCAGCTCACGTATAAATTTATTGAAGTCGTTGAAAGTTCGTCATTCTCTAGAAGATACGCTGTCCGATTTGAGCGTCCCACCGCTCCGAGCTTTATCCGTATGAAGAACTAATGGAATATGACATTTGTGAAATATTTCATTTTATGCATCAAACTGCACTATTTAATGATCATGTGCCCAATTAAACCGCAGCAGCGATGATGGTGCACTTCTGAAATGTTCGCAGTCTCTTAATGTGTTTTCTTATCATAATATTATATCCTTTCTTTGTTGACAATGATTGTTACACAGACAACTATACATGTAATTATGGTGAATTTAAAATATGTTTTCTAAATACTATTTACACTCTAGCGTAGGTACTCACTGTACTTCGATGTGTTGGTGCGTACCGAGTATAAAGTACAGGCGCCCTTTACCGTATCATTATTTGGCTCGTTGGTCTTAGTCTATAAAGAGACCGCCGATAAAATTATCCATATTTTTCTCCGCATAAAAAAGTTTTCTCTTTACTATCCGCCACACTTGACAATCCACTATTTGTTCTGTAAGACGATAGGACCTAAGAAATAACGTGCGATATGTTAAGTAAGTATTCGGACCTACTTATTTGATTCGCATACCCAAAACGAAGAAATAGAAACACACCTTTTAATTTAGATGATATAAAATAGTGGGGCGCGGTGGTCGTGTGTGGGACGCGGTGGTCACGTTGTAAGATATATGCCTCCCTCTTCTTGTCTTCTTCGGGGCCGCACGCAATGGTCCAGGAGGCATTTCTCACAACGAAGGATGTTTTGATTGTCCGTCGTTTTTGCGCTCGCCAGGTCGAGATTTATAACTGAATTTGTACTCACTCGACCAATGAGTACATAGAGTACTACAGAAGTGTAGTCAACGCATTGTTCTCCAGGTTCGAAACGATTTTAATCTTGTACATCAGACGGCTACGTACATAGTAGCAATATAATCACTCACGATGACAAATAAAAATAACAGTGAAGACATCTATCACTGTAAACCGTAAAGAAAAGTAGTGAATGTAAACATCACTCAAACTGTATACAGATTCTTAAAATCTAGAAGATTTGACAATAAAATTCTGGCCGGAAATTTTGAATTCTAATGCTAAAGCAGGTATGGCCCGCCAGGACCACCCTTACTGAAAATTTTGATGCCTAAAATTCAGCATGACTACACACCTAAGTGTGAATTTAAAATAGTCTTGCCGCTCTCTTGTAAACGCTCCTCCGGGGTATTTATACTCCCAGTTTTCCAAAATCAGACGCCGTCACTAGAGGCGCTGTGGTTGCTTAAATACCCAATACGCTTTACTATTGGTCAACTTGTTAAATCCACCCATCCCTCTCAACCACTGGACAATGACGTCTGCCAGTCTTCCTTTCCCAATTTTGCAAGTTAAACTTTTGAACTCTTGGAGCTGCGCCAAATCCAGGGTTCCCAGGGCTCCTTCTCGGTTCCCCAATTACGTTGACCCTCGGGTCAGGGCAATTTAGCAAATGTCAGGATTAAAGGGAAGGCTGAAGTGTCTAAACAGTACCATCAATCTTTGACACCATATGGATTGTGTCCATATCCACTTGGGTGGTTTAACTATAAACTTTTAGAAACCTGTTTTTCTATTGTTAATCTAGGCTTAACACATCGAATAAACGTCCAAATGACTTACTAAACATTAGCGCATAAAAAACTAATTAAACCAAACTGGCCTATACTTTACAACGTGGTAGAGCATCGGGCTTTCGGTCGGAACCGAGGTTTGAAACCACCTCCGCCGTTTCGAATCATGGGCAATTTCGTTCACCCCACTTTGCCTGTGTCTTTCGGAAGAGACACTAAAAGCTGTTGGTCCCTTCTATCTGGTGTCTATGCCTGGGGAAGTAAAAGATCCCACGCACGGAAATGGAAAAAACCTGTGATGGACTCACTAACTCTAGAGAAGGACACTATTAAAACCAGGAGGACCACATTGGAAATAAAAAAGTGTATTTTGGTGTGCTTTAATGTGTTATCCTCTGTATTATGGTGTGCTTTAATGCGTTATCCTCTGTATTATGGTGTGCTTTAATGCGTTATCCTCTGTATTATGGTGTGCTTTAATGTGTTATCCTCTGTATTTTGGTGTGCTTTAATGTGTTATCCTCTGTATTATGGTGTGCTTTAATGTGTTATCCTCTGTATTATGGTGTGCTTTAATGTGTTATCCTCTGTATTATGGTGTGCTTTAATGTGTTATCCTTTGTATTATGGTGTGCTTTAATGTGTTATCCTCTGTATTATGGTGTGCTTTAATGCGTTATCCTCTGTATTATGGTGTGCTTTAATGTGTTATCCTCTGTATTATGGTGTGCTTTAATGTGTTATCCTCTGTATTATGGTGTGCTTTAATGTGTTATCCTCTGTATTATGGTGTGCTTTAATGTGTTATCCTCTGTATTTTGGTGTGCTTTAATGTGTTATCCTCTGTATTATGGTGTGCTTTAATGTGTTATCCTCTGTATTATGGTGTGCTTTAATGTGTTATCCTCTGTATTATGGTGTGCTTTAATGTGTTAACCTCTGTATTATGGTGTGCTTTAATGTGTTATCCTCTGTATTATGGTGTGCTTTAATGTGTTATCCTCTGTATTTTGGTGTGCTTTAATGTGTTATCCTCTGTATTATGGTGTGCTTTAATGTGTTATCCTCTGTATTATGGTGTGCTTTAATGTGTTATCCTCTGTATTTTGGTGTGCTTTAATGTGTTATCCTCTGTATTATGGTGTGCTTTAATGTGTTATCCTCTGTATTATGGTGTGCTTTAATGTGTTATCCTCTGTATTATGGTGTGCTTTAATGTGTTATCCTCTGTATTACTCGATACCAAAAATCAACAACAACAACAAATTGTAATTATTTTGATGTTCACCATATACTTTCTGATAAATTTTGTCATATTCACTTTCAGTATAAAGTACTCCACCTAAATATACAAGGACTCTCATCCAAATTTGATCAACTTAAGATGCTGTTGTCACAGCTTTCTTATGCACATGTTGAAGTTGATTATATCTTATTACGTGAAACATTTCTAAATGACGATGTAGTGTATCTTTTTAAACTGCCCAGTATGGTTAAGGATATGTGTTATGATTTCATATGGCGTTTAAATTCATGATCTGCTAACTTTGGGTTTGTAATATAAGTACAAAACGTCAATTATTTATGTCGTACTGTACCTCTTTCTATGGTGTATGAGTCTGGAACTTGAAAGATAAATATGTAGATGCGTGTTATACTACATGGCGCAAGGGTATCAGGAACCGTGTTAATCTACCTGTTTTCACCCAATGATTGTAATGTGATGTCACTTTTAGCGGAATGTTTGCTGATTCAAATTCAGATTATGAATCGAATGGTGCGTTTTATGTATAGTTGTTTAAAATGCAATAACACCAGTTTGAATATGCGCTCTCATCTAGCTTTTCACGGTAATGGTTCACATATGTCTAAACGTTTCAATGCCAAGTGATGTCTGGATATGAAATATTTTTTTAAAATCCAAACCAAGGGAGCTATAGGAGTAGGACTTCACACAGTGGGAGCCTTTTGGAAGTAGAATATATATATATATATATATATATATATATATATATATATATATATATATATATATATATATATATATATATATATATATATATATATATATATATATATATACAAAATATGCAATACACATACACACACTCATGATAATTTAACAATATATAGTGAATTTTTTTTAGAGATTGTTCAAAGTGTACCCTACGATAAAATATCTAAGAAAATCCTTCCATATGTCTATATTTAGGCTATCAAAAAGAGTAAAATTGTAGGTTACTCACACAATGCCGTTAGTGATGCTACAAATACGCTGTTCTAGTTTCATTACTTCAACGCCACAGGAAATCTAAGAACTAAGTAGTGCAGGTGACAAACTACAGATCTAAATAATGTTTACACATTCTAATAATTTATAATAAATGCCTATTTTTTTCAAATAATAGTTAAAGATAAATTATCTCACAACTGTCATAAAACAAAGAAGAATGACATACTTTGGGAATAGATGCGATTGGAAGATAATGTACTAAAGAAGACAGCTATACAAATACAATCAAGAGTCATGCCACACATAACCTGGGTTAAGACATGTTGAACAGCTGACCGATAAGGTTATTGTCTCGAGAAAAGAGTATGACAGCATAAAATAACTTTGTTTGCCTTAGCCCAGCAAGATGGTAGTGAAGGCAGCAACAAATGTAATGCATATATGTAATATACTACTAGCATATGTAATATACATTGTCTTGTGCAGTTACCTATTTCAAATATAATTTAAATTAGGATAAATAAAATAATAAATGTCAGGGAAATAATGATTCCATGTAGTAAATAGTGTTCACATTAGAAGTGCAAATAATATATTCACTTAGGCACTCCCATCATAATAATAATTATTAAGAAGTACCACTGTCAATCAATGATAACAGAGTTTGTTCTTTCAATTTACATTTGACTGATTGAGATTGTATTAGTACTATATTTGTTTTATTATATATCAAAATACTACTTATGAAGGAGTAATACAAACTTATCTATAATAGTCAATGGAATCCATCATAACATATGACGTATCAATCACTTATTCCAGAATATTACACCCATAGAAAAGATAAATTAGAGTAAAAATTATAACAGTGGATAATCCCCGTGACACAAACATATATGACACCCCACGTAAAAACCAACCATACACCAAACAAATTTAATTATTCACACCATCAAAAGCAGCTATTTTTTTTAGTTTTGCTAAAGATACGCTTGCAGCCGAAATTCTTCGTCCACCGCTGTTTATATACGGAAGTATCTTTATCTCCTTCAAAAAGCGACTTCCATTTGGCCGCTTTTTTATTTGAAATAAAAACTGCATTGTTCCGTCAAAGAGCTCGTTGTCTCGTACTCAGCTGAGAACGTACTCAAGACGTTTTATGACCTCTGTGGAGCACGAACTCTGAGCAGCACATCAGATTTCAACACAAACCTGAGCTTGAATTTGAGTAACTCGGGCCCTGATTTATGTTAAGGTTAAACATTCCCAGCAAAATGAAAACGAAGAGCAATAATAATTAACTGTGCTTTATCGTGATTGAAAAAGGGTCATGTTTGACAGTGGACACTGGTTGTTTAAGATTTAGATTTACCAAGAATGACAAGACTTTTTAATTATTATGACATTAATAAAGTACACATGGGAATTGTAATATACAAAAATAACGATAAGGTACTTGTACTGAAAAAAACCTTGTCTTTTTGAATAAAAGGGAAAGTTTGCACTAAATAATTATATTAATGTGTTTATTCTACACTTTGTAGTAGCACTTTTGATATGCATTGTGTGCCAGAAATAAATGTGAACTGGGTGTACTTTGTTGCCAGATTAGGTATATGACAGTGTGTAACTAATTCTCTTTTTGAACCTTCCTCATAGTAACAATAGTTGTTTTACAAATTAACCTTTTGTGAAACAATATTCAATTTTTAATGCATTTAAAAAATATATTTGCCTTTTTGAAACGGAAAATTCAACATTAAAAAAGAGTAAATGTTTTTAACGAAATTATGAAATGGAATTGAGAAGGAATTTGCCTTTTTTAAGAGGAAAATCAGTGTGCATACAATATTGTTAGATCCATTTTGTTCGATCTGCGTAGTGCACAGATTTGAGAATCTATGAGCGAAAATTAGCATATAACATAAAAAATTACAGCAAGAATTTTTATGCATATGTCAGGAGTAAACAAAGCATACGAGACACGGTTGGACCACTAGAAGATAGTGCTGGAAATATAATATCAGAAGGTTTTTTAATGGCGGAAGACCTAATTGGATAATTCAGTCCAGTGTTTACCAGAGAGAATATTAGTTCATTACCAGTTCCAGCTGCTACATTTCAGGAGGCTAAATCTAAGACTACATAGGGCAGTTAATTGTAACTCCAGAATTGGCAGCTAAGAAAATAAAGGCAATTAAGGATAATAAATCACCTGGAGTGGATGGAATTCCTCCAAGACTACTAATGGAAACGGTAGAACAAATTAGTATACCATTTGCAAGAATGCTTTGTTCAACTTGTCGTTAAAAGAAGGGGCGGTTTCTTTTGAATGGAAAGAAGCAAACATCATACCATTATTTAAAAAGGGATCGAGAAATAAGTCAGAGAATTACAGACCAGTGAGCTTAACATCAGTGATTTGTAAATTATTGCAAAAGTTAATTATAGCAAACTGCCTTGTTAGGCATACATTATTAAATCCATTTCAGCATGGATTTCTAAAAGCGAGGTCATGCTTAACAAATATGTTATGTTTTTTGGAAGAAATCATTAAGTGGATAGACGAGGGATCACCAGTAGGTATTATCTACTTGGATTTTCAGAAAGCTTTTGACAATTTGCCACATCAAAGATTACTATTTAAATTAAAACCCCACGGTATCGGGGGTGGCATAATCGACTGGATAGAACAATGGCTGACTGACAGAAGACAGATTGTTGTAGTAGATTGGGAGGTTTCAAACTGGAAATCAGTTTTGAGTGGGGTAACATAAGGATCAGTATTAGGACCTTTACTATTCTTAATATATATCAATGATTTGGACGATGATATAACAAACACCGTAATGAAAATTGCGGATGACATAAAAGTGTTAAGAAAGGTTAACACTCATGGTGATAAACATTTACAAAACGATCTACACAATTTAGTTAAATGGTCTGAAAAGCGGCCGATGTTATTAAATTTTGGGAAATGTAAATGTCTGCACACAGGAACTTGGATGTAAACTATAAAATGGGTGAGACTGTTCTAGGTACTACTGCAAAAGAAAAGGACTTAGGAATAACAATAAGTGCTGATATGAAAGTTTCAGAACAATGTGGTATTGCAGCTTCAAAGGGTAATCAAATTATTGGGTTGATCAGGAGAAATATAACATACAAGGAAAAACTCATTATATATCTGTATACAGCAATAGTTAGGTATCATTGGGTACAAATGTAGATATCATATCGTAAAAGGGATATAGATACGTTTCAACGAATAAAGAGGAGAGCAACTAAAATGATTCTAGAACTGAGAGACCTTACTTATGAAGAACGCCTAAAAGAATATGGTTTAGCAACCGTAGAGACAAGGAGGTTCTCACTCAAGAAATATAGTAGAACTAGAGAACATGAGGTATGAGACATGACATTGGATATCAGGAAGTACTCGTTCTCACAGAGGACAATAAATGTATGGAACAAATTGTTTACAGATTGTGTAACTGCTAGCAGCGTGTCTAAAAACAAGGTTGACACACATCTCAGGAAGGCGGGTTACACGTAGATGAAAAATGCTGGACTCTCGATAAGCCAATGGCTTCCTTGTGCACTTGCCATCTGGGCCTTTGCCTTGGATGGCAATCTTGTTAATTTTTAATTAAGATATCACATAACAGTTCCAAAAGAGATTGGAATGAACGACAGAAGAATTTGTTTTCAATTTCAGACGTGATGAACATAAATGATTATACTTACCAAATGATTGATGATATATGTTCACGACAGCTACGGTGTAATCCTGACCCAAGTTGATCAACAACGATTTCTGTGAAACTAGGTCGAAGATGACACACTTCTGAAGTTCATATTTGTAGCCGTCTACGGCCGTCATTGGGTAACTAATGCTACTTTCATAACGTGGTACGTCAGACGTGGTAGCGGTTTTTCCCAGAGCCAGATTCTCACAATTACCGTCTGTCAGGAAACATGATTATGTGCGTTTGAGAGCTTCTCAAAGTGTGAACATATTTGTTCACTTGTACACATTTAAAAATTATGCCCCATATACATATACACACGCGCACGCACGCACGCACGCACGCACGCACGCACGCACGCACGCACACGCGTCCTTACACTGCTAACAGGAAATCTCATTAGCTGATGCACAGTTGCTGACCGCGTTTCAAACTTTATTCGGCAAAAGACGGACACTACCGGAAACGTTAACTGAGACCTTCGCTTGCGACAGACAGAATAGTATGTGTCTTATTTTTGCTTGTACTTTTATTGCCAAGGATTATGAAAACATGCGTGATATTTGAGACCTATGTCGTGACACTGTGACATTGCCGTTAAAGTTAACAGGTATGCAAACGTCAAAAAAAGGTCATTCCCTTTTTAACGTTTATTTTGACGTTCACCTTGTTAAGAAATGTTTATTATGACACTCATTTTGTCAAACATTACCCATACTAGAGCTTAAGCAATACACGAAAAAAACAGAGCATCTTGAAAATGTGAAACGTATACGATCATGCCAATATACTTAATGTAATTCAGGCCACAACGTCAAAAAAGTAACATGTGTTTATTACGACACCGCTTCAAACGTGTTTTATGACACCTGCCTAGAACGCAGCGTGGTAAGATATCACAAAACACATGTATTCATTATATTATTATACATGGGAAATGAAATTTCTTTCCATAGAACACCACAGAAAAAAACATAAAAGCGGTGATAATAATATCTTGCATCTAGATACTACTTCTTTGTTACACAGAAAGAGTACTGAAAACAGGAAATGAGGATCTTTGCAATTTTTTTTATAAAATAATGCGCTGGTACACGTTTTGAAATTTTTATCCGTCTGCCTGAATAGTAATTAATGGCACTTGTATTATTATACCAGTATACCATGTAAGTCTTATCTATATTAGACATCCTTATTCTTAGGCAATGTACAACGATTTTGTTGACTATATTGTTGACATATATATATATATATATATATATATATATATATATATATATATATATATATATATATATATATATATATACATATATACATATATATATGTATATATATAATACAAATATATATATATATATATATATATATATATATATATATATATATATATATATATATATATATATATATATATATATATGCTATTTTATGTCTTAATATTTTTGAAAATATTCGATCTGGCGATTAAATAAAATATGTTAGTTCACTGCATATATAGAGACTGCTTTAGTACAATTACAGACAGACCAATAAATGTTCCAATTTGAAGGTAAAATATAATATTTCTCTCGGTATCTCTCTCAAGATTTCTCTGTGTCTTTCAAAATCCGGTTTTATACAATTAATGACGATAAATAATGTTTATACTACAGCAATAAAGATTAAAACATGACCTTTGACATCTTTAATCTAGTTCCATATCAGTTAACCAGTGACAATCACTGCACATTCTCTAGAAAAACAAAAAGTATGTTGACCGTATCGATTCCATCAATTACAACGACAGCAACATTATTACTGAATCCAGCACAGTATCATGCAGAAAACGGCGCGATCGACTACAATAACCAAAAGCACTTGATGTAAAACATGTTCACTCTTAATTCAAGATTAACACAGTTATATATTTTATAAATTTGCTATGTTATTTGAACAGTTCCAAAAATGTTGTGTATATCACTGCTCCACAAAATCATACAAACATAATAATTTACAGATAAGGAGTTATTTTCGTCTACTTTTCACATTAGCAATGGAATTGTTTTGTTTACAACCTTTTGTGCAGCCAGATGATTATTTTGAAGCTATATGCAGACAATGTACTAAATGACAATACTTACCAGAATATGCCTTTATTTCACAGATGGGTAGATTCATGTTTCCGATCCCTTGTATGACAAGATAGCGACTCTTGGCGTAGTGTCTGCAGTGGATCGTAATGATTGCGCTCATCGTCCAATTATTGTACTCGCTGCAGATCATGTCTAATGGTGAAAGTCTTGTTTTTACACCAACTTCCAAGTCTCCCCACGAACGAAACCCAACACGAAGGTGAAACTTGTGTTGTTCTGATTGTAGATATAAAACATAACCATTACGTAACAAAAACACTGTACAAGTAACGAACACATGGTTTATTCATGATTTTAGTTATCCGTAAAGGACATTAATCACAGAAGTTATATTTTAATTAATACACGTTTTACAGCGCAGTTACAATGTCAAAAGCACAATGGTAACTTTGAAGACTGATAATTTACTTGTGTGCGTGCGTGCGTGCGTACGTACGTGCGCGTGTGTATACATGCAATTTACTGGTGGGCTACTCACGCGTAGACATGTGTTTTTTTAGGAATATGTGCAGGAAACTGATTTCTGTTTCTTCTTCAAAATCAAGGACGACCTCGGGATAAGTCATCTTATGATCTGGCAAACAGTTGAAGTCTATCATTCCATTCGTCTGCTGTGTGGATCTCGTAACTGCATTCGGTGTCGTTGCTGTCACTGTTTTGTTGAGGGCTACATTCGTACACTTGAAAGCTACAAAAATGATACGTGTGAGTCGCCCTATGTAGGTGGACGTTTATCTAATGGTCGGCATACGCGTACTTTAGTTTTGTGTTTATCGTAGTGAGTCGGGCAGCGTCGGGTAGTAAAGTGTGCGCTCGCTTACATCCCGATTTTTGTTGGTTTTGTTGCGTTGGTCGGGTCGGATCGTTAGTTACAGGGCAGTGCTCGAAAACTGTGACTGACATGTATGCATCCCAATATTAAGTGTATTTGGGTTTGCGTAATTAAACTGGATGCAGGCTGCGAGTAAACAATTTGGTGCAATAAGTATAGTTACACGGAATTGAACATTTACCATTACAAAAATGTTGTCCAAACATAATACTAGGAAGTAAAATACAAAACCTTCTAAGGAAGTGGGTAATGGTAGTGTATTATTAATTACTGAATATATATTTTAACCACGAAAAGACAAAGTGGAAATTACTAGAGTGCAGTGAGTAAAGAACACACGTCTGTCAGAATGTTACTTGTGAGAAACATTCAAAATAGGGCTAGGTACTAGGTAGTGCTATATGAGCCATTTTTAAAAATTCTTTTTGAAATATAGGACGCAATCATATTCCTAAGTCAAAATTGTTTTTACACACATAAACTATGATCATTTTGACATTAATAATATTAGACCAACATACCTAGCATGCAAAGATAAGTAAAGTATATGTAGCTGTTTCAAACAAGGTCAGTAAACTGGTTCAACTAACATTTGGTGTGGGGTAAGCCACAATATGCCGTAAGTAGAGTCACACTAGGTAAATGCTTTATTTGTATGATTTACGTTGGCATTCTACTAAAACTTCATATGACATAACAACTCAGCCAACACATCCAACTAGAACGTGACGTCAACATAATGTTGGAAATTATAAAATACAATATTGAGAGAGCAATGGATACATTTGTTGATTACAATTTATTCAAATGAGAAACAGGTTAAAAGGCCCTGAAAAACACTAGTCGAAGTAGGTTATTGGATAAATACAAACGTAGTGAAATGGTGGCAGTGGAAGGTACGTCACGTGATGTAGTTAATTATTGTCATAACATAAATCAAGACACAACATAATCAATAAATTGTAAAATAAATGTACCTGTTACTTGATAAACTATGATGTTCGTTGCTATTGTTAATAATAATATACGATGCACTAAGACTAAGTATTGTATCACTGACATGTCAGAGATATTTCTTTCGACTTCGTGGAGTTTGCCTTCTTCGACTTCAAGTTCAGTCATGCACCGAATTTAAAACCAGCTGCAGCGACGCGTTTCATTCGTTGTGAAAACGAGTTTAGATCCGCGTCACTTGCGTCTCGCTCAACAGTTAGTCGCGACATTGTAATATTGGTCTCCCGTGGGCCATGCCTATGTATATGGCTATGCTTTGACGGAACAGGTTTGTCATGACACCTACAACTTCTTTGGATACGCCCACTTTCAAAATGTCTTCTGCTCCTCAAACCGCCTTTTTTTGCGTACGAATGTGTCACGCGATATATTTTCCACCGTATTTAAAAAAAAAATAATTAGAAATAATCATCGTGTTGTTATGCTGTAACACAATTTTTTATTTTAGAATAGTTATTTAATTACTGTATTTATTTTATTAATTAATTTTTTTACTTTATATATATATATAAATATATATATATTTATTTTTATTATGTTTTAGTATTATGCATTAAAAAAATTAACTTATATTTATATACGCCTAATATTCTATGTGTTAATTACATAGCATACACATATATTTTATTCATTTAAAGTAGCTGTATACTGTTTGTAGAAATTGTTATAATTATTATTATTTTAGCAATTGTTGACTACTACTACTACTACTACTACTACTACTACTACTACTACTACTACTACTACTACTACTACTACTACTACTACTACTACTACTACTACTACTACTACTACTACTACTTACAATTGTCTTGTACATGTTGAAAGCGCCACGAACAATATAACATTGGATCTGGTGCTATATCAAATAAAAAATGTGTTATTATTATTATACTGGAGTGATGGACATTCTTTAAATCAATCAACATCGAACATGCTGGCCGATTAATATCTAACTTAATATTCACCAGTCCATTGATGGTAGGCATGTCAGGTGTTTTTTTTTATTTTCGTTCCCCACATGTGTAGTATCATTTTAAAGGACACTCTCACAGAAGTTCAGAAATGACTCTAGCTTAATTCTATAGGAAGATATTAATATTTAAAGGTTGCCACATTCAAGAATAGTGTCTGCCGATTTCAAGCCAATTTCCAAAATGCACAACTTTAACGACATGTTTTATTAAATATGCAAACATGTCGACTCTAGCTTAATTCTATGGCAAGATATTAATATTTAAAGGTTGCCACTGTCAAGAAATGTATCTGACAATTTTACGACAATTTCCAAAAAGCAAACATTTAAGAATACATTTTGTTTTATTTATCAAAGATCCTCCAAGTGTAGCATCACTGTAAAGATCACTCTTTGTGCAGTTCAGAAATTTTAAAATGTTGACCCTAGAACAATTATGTGGGGATAATTTCATATTTTAAGACTGCCACCATAAAAATTCCAAAATGCATAACTTTAATTGAATAGATAATTTATTTCGAATGTCCTTGCTTTATATTTAACTTCAACATGTTTCATATTGAAGACATATTTACAAAATACAACGTATTATCTCTAAACTGTCAAGAACTTCCATGCAGCCTTTTGCTTGGTCCTCCAGTAATTGGTACGTGTAGATGACCGTTTCATCAGTGTCATATAGTGTTTTTAATTCATCTTCTAACCTGAGTTTTTCTAAAACCATTCCATTTGTGATATCCATTTGTGATATACATGACACTTATAAATGATCAACTTGAACATCGAACACGTATATGCTGTATAAGTGAAATATATTTGAAATGTCTACACAAATTTGAAATGTCTGCACAAACATATTTTGGTTGTGGTACATATGTGAGGTGTGATAACCCAAGTGTGTAGTTGTATGTTGGCTGTGGTGTATGCGGCTGTGTTGTGAAACTATCTATAAAGCAAAACACATAACAAACGCATTACAACTACCACCTCATGTGTTAAGTTAAATACATTTATACGTGATTGTAAGTCTAACTATTTACAAATCGTTGTGTACTGGCCTGTAATTGTTAATTGAGCCTTATCCTAAAGTATTGTACTTCTTTATAATTTTGTTCGGTGGAAGTGCATATGTCTGACCTTACAACACAATTATGAAATGCTTAAGGACATATAAATAAAATAAAATTATTACTGATCACATTAAGTGTTGCAAATGGCAGTCTATGACTATGCAAAGTGTATTCCACACTAAAGGCGTAATGGGATCATTTTAAAATTGCTGGCGCTAAAATGCGCTAGCAGACACACACATACAGTCTTAGACTTAGACATTACAGTATAGCAGAATCATGTTCATTTAATATGTTGTCATAGTTCCAATTCCTACCAAATGTATTTTTCCTTTCCTCTACAATTGGTCAAATATCACCATAATGTGTCACTATCAAATGCTATGTTATTATAGAGCTACAATTAATTTTAAAAATGTTGGAATATTTATCAGAATTTCATGTCTCACATGCAATTTTTTTTAATCCGCGCACTGCTACCGCCTTAGGCTTAGCCTAGGCAGCAGGGTCAACATGTGGCATGCCCCATTAGTAAAGTATGGCAGCAGCAACGCGTGTTTACAGACAAAATTCTTCTCTTTTCAATTTCTATCGTTTTTTAATGGTAAAATTTACATTAAAAATTACTTACTAAGCATTGGTGAAGATATGAAAGGACAACAAGCGGATTCGTTTGATGTGTGATTAGACGCGTTGCTCGGGAGGTCTCCAGTCGGCTCAACTAACGCGGAACCTCGCGATGTATCGTGACCCACTAACGCGTCCTATTAACGGTCCGTGTGTTTTATACTGTACAGTGTCATCATCATCCAGACTCCCCACCAGTGGCGCCACTAACCATTTCACCACTGCCACGTGTTACGTTTAATGTGCAGATTATGCACATCTTTACTTCATTTGATAAGATCAAATTTTGTTTCGAGAAACCTCTCAATTTCAATTGTATACAATTGTGAATAGTGTTTGCATAAAAATATGTGTTGAAACGCAACAACGTTCGTTTTTGTTTGCAAGTCGCAAACAACAACAACGTTGCCAAACCAACCTGTCTTATAATTTTTTTTATTAGGTTGTGCAGTGGTGATATGCTGAGTGGCATCACTGTCGGGGAGTGTGATCATCATCATCGTCATCATAATTTTTTCTGGACCAATTGCCACAATCTAGTCCCCAGAATAGGACTTGTCCGATCAAGAAGCTGTTTACATCCCATGCTCAGAAGACGCGTCAAGACACACCCGAGGCGCCATATCCCTGTCTACAACAACATAACCATAGCATAGGCCTACCTGTCGACTCTCACCTGTAAACCGTTAGGTAAGACTAACTTTCGAAGCAATTTCGGCCTTTACTCGCGTAATTAAGTTCCCCGTCGTTAAATATGGAAGGGTGTGGTTAAACTTTGGTGACGTTTATGCACGCGTCAGCGACCTCTGGGACTGTCAGTTATTCTCGGGAAGTATCTCGCTCTCTATTTTACAAGGTTTAGCTTCGCTTTAGTTTACGTTATGATTATAATTATAATCGCAAGTAATATTCACGTTTTAACATGGTTGGCACTGAAACGTATAAAAAGTCATTATGTCTTACACAGTGTAATTACATTATAAAACGAACCCATTGAACCCCGTGAAGTTATGGAAGACAGACAGCATCAAAGCCAAAGGCAAAGTCTACACCTACACTCATAACGATTACAACATTTAATTAATCATTACATCGCCGCATAGAAGTTAGACATTACACAAATAATAAAAATGCAGCAATTAAACAAGTGTTTATAAACCCGCCGAGTAGGCTGAGGTGTTCAGCCTACTGTTACGTTTCCCATTGGCGACCATGTGAACTTTTTGCACGGTTATAAGAAAACGGGAACATAAAAAAGTATGAAATGTCTTACCTGCTGTTGTCATCATCTCATTGACATGCGGGTCGTGTTTAATCAAACTATCGTACTTCTAACTTTTTTAAATGCCTGAACGGGCCATACCCGTCAATGCTTACTGATTTCTGCATGATTTAAAAAAAAATTACACATATATAAAATTACTGGGCCCTAAATGCGTACGTAACACACCAGGAAGTGTCCAATGTTACATCAAGTTGCGGCACAATATATATGTAAACCCATTATGGAACAGTCCTGCTTGTCACGTCATAATTATTTGTTTCACTGCCAAATCAAAACAATGCCTTGCCTATAATATTAGCTGGAAACCAGTCACATAATTTAATTATAGGTCAATTTTGACACTTGATAAATCATAGACCATGTACACTAGATTTCTAGAGCATTGCAAACCAATGCCATCTACTTATTCTCTCATTAAATATACCAACTACTTATTTTCAAATTAATATTTATATAATTGCTTAATTTTTAACCAAAATATGGCAAACTTTGTCAGAAAAGTGACAATTTGTCACATTTAGTAGGATTTTTAGTGATTTCCAATGTGTCAGACTTGGCTGCAGTGGCGTGGGAAATAAGTAGTTACCGAATGAACTGTTAAATTTTCTAATTGTTTACACGTTAAGGACACTCAACAGACACGCAAAGAAAAGTAGGAGCTGAGTTAAGAGTTTAAGGAATTTGGCCACACGCGCACGCGCACACGCACACGCACACGCACACATATACATCCTTTTAGTCTTTTGTTGCCGGGAGACATGGTCAAACATCATGTGGACTATTTGTCGATAATCTTATGTGAATCTCAGTTAGCCACTCAATGCATTGCCAGCATACCAGTGCCAGTATACCATTGCCAGTATACCATCCTTGAGAATTTATGTAATTGAGCCCCCTAAACACGTTTTAGATTTCTACCAAAAGGATAACCTTTTCACGTTGAGCGGATTGAAATACACCCCCTTTTTCTTGGGCTGGGGTCACGTACATTTAGTTGCTCGTTCAAAGTTGATGGACTAAAACCAAATAGGCTATGCCTTGTTTCATTAATTAACTAACATGTTTGTCATAACTGAGGTCATCTTGCTACCGTTTCGAAGCTTGGGCAACTTTATTCGATCTACGTTGCCTCAGTTCACTCAGTCGCATAAATGAGTAGCTGGCTGTAGACAATTGTGGATACATGAATATTTTCTTCGCGCAGTAATTGCAGCGTGGTTAAGCATTTCCCAGAGAAGTAGATTTGGTGTTGGAATGAACAGGTCTGTCAGGGAAGAGTTTTGAGCGGTCCTATAATAACCAGCACCGCGTAAATGTTGACCTTAAACTTTCAAGTGTACGTCAGCCGCACTTGGAAGTGAAATCACGCAGAAATATTTCTTGTGTCACAACTGTGGTCAATCAACTGTGGTCAATCAACTGGTCAGCTGCCAGCTGTCTGTCAAGGTAATGACAATATATACCTGGTCCTGGTCAATATAGAACTGACGTAATTGGCAGGCTGAAAAATTGCATTCGACAGTCAGATGTGTTTCATGATATGTGACATATATATATATATATATATATATATATATATATATATATATATATATATATATATATATATATATATATATATATATATATATATATTAATTAACTAACATATTGTATTCATAGATTAATGTTGATTAAAATATGATATGTAAAAATGTATACCAGTAGTTATAGTGTGCTTTTGGGGGATCAAAAGAGCAGCCCATAAAGAGCAGCCCATGTAACTTCCGGTATAGAGGCTTCTGGGTAGCCCCCAGCGCCCCCTAGCGGTGACCTACATCCACCACGAGCGCCCCCTAGCGACTGGAGATAACCCTAACGGTCATAACCTCAACATGTTGACATGATTCCGACCTGTTGATGTCATGTGTGACGACCTTTGACCTCAGTAGTGACCGCTACCCTAACGTAGTGACCGCTAGTCTATAACGTGAGCGCTACCCCGATCCTTGAGGAGTAATTTTATTCCAAGACATATAGTGGTTCGATGTAGTCCGCGATACCCTAACCGTTGGTTCGTTGTGCCCCGCGTTACCCTGTTGCTAACAGACACAACACCTCATTGAATGAAATCATCAAGAAACTTTAATATTTAATAACGATACATCATATTAAAGCACATAAAATCATATAGTAATATAATTATTTAAAAAATAGTTATATATCTAATCATATAAATATAGTAATATTTAAAAAATAGCCATATATCAAATCATATATATATCAAATTAAAGCACATAAAATCATATAAATATAGTAATATCAATATTTAAAAAATAACCATATATATCATATTAAAACACATAAAATCATATTAATTATTTAGAAAAATAGCCAAAAGCATATAAATATCGTTCGTTATTTCATTTAAAAATAGCCATATATATAAAGCATATAAAGTCATATAAATATCTTTCATTAGTTCATTTAAAAATAGTCATGTTAAAGCATATAAAGTCATATATATTGAAACACAGTGTTCATCTTGTTTTCCATTTCAACACAAGTTCAGTGGTGGCAGTGATTTTCCTCTTCTGTCAATAAGTTTTGTAGGTCGTTGTACTGGTGGGTGTTTTACTACATTGCTGCGTTCCCTACAGGCCTTTTCCGTTTCTATGACGGAACGTGGTATTGCTATTTCCCCTTTATCGTTAAACCCCCACAGCATTTCCATATCAATCTGGGAACTGAATTTAAACAGTTTCATTTCTTGCATAACAGCCGGCCACAGGGCTCTGTGTTTTACCAATGCGGCGTAAACGTTAGCAGGTTGCTGTCTCGCTTGACCCATGGCATTGCAGCCCATGGCAATTTCCATGGTAACCCTCTCTATTGGCCGCACCATTCCTAGCTCCGTAATAACACCAGCCCATAATTTTCTGTGGGCTATAAATGCAGCGTAGTCATCGCACTCGTTGTCCCAACTCTCGGATTGATAGCCATCGTCGACGATGTCATCGTTGACCACGAGCGGCGTACGATCACGTAACTCTTTCATCACGAATGCCCAGTGGATTCTATGGAACCTGAAAAACCAGAGTGAAAAGACACATTGAGCCATTGGTAAAGGACTGTGTTAAAAGCATCGCATATATACAGCACATGCACATCTGTTAATAATAAACTACGAGTAGACCTTCTGTGAGCGGTGTACTTTGGATCCAGCACGGCGTATGTAATACTACACCGCCAGCGGTAGAAGCGCGTAGAATCTAGGTCGTCGAAAAACTGATAAGAGACTGACACGACGACCTCGCTCGGCCGACGCGGCGCGCGTGCTATTTATAATCAGACTACCGACCGCTTAGCAAGAGGCATTGTAACTAGGTCACAGACGCATAAAAGATGTCTCTTAAAGTTAAACTGTGTGTGTTATGTAGACGCTTTTAAAACCTTTTATAAACACAGGAGTACGTATCACCAAACAGCCACGGACAATATGTACTTACGATCGATACAGTATCAGGCTCAACGCAACGCCAATCTCGATATAGGCTTGCATCAAATCGGAAAACAAAGCGACACTAGACAGCATCGTGATGACGTCAGAGACAGCAGCAGCAGAAGAACGACGGTTGCAGAATGGCGGTAAGTGTATAAAGAAATACCTTGCCTGAGGACGGCTTTATATAGGAAACGCTAAACAATGCAGACAGCTGACATAAGCTGCTATAACACAATAACAAATCCATCAAAGTCAGAAAGTTATGTTAGAAAACACCCATAATAAAATTATTATTAAACTGGAATGCTAACAATCAACTCCCAAATCCGCTAGAACAATAAGTCATCCTTCACAACGAAAAACATGTTCGATAAGTCTGTCACAGAAGTGTCAGAGAATCGATGCTGAAAGCAAAATCTCATTTATCACGTGTAAAAACCAAGTCAACCAGTTCTCAACCAACGTTGTATCGATTCCAGACATTGTGCGCGAAACAGTAAACAACTCCTCCCTCGATAAGCTTGTCAACTAACTAACGCTGAATCCGAAAACTCATTTATCACGCATAAAAACACCGTGTACTTATGGAAGTTATTGCTGCATGGAAACTGGTGGACATTAATGCATATGCATTAAGTTATATATGCATGCATTAATATATGCATTAATTTATGCATGCATTAATTTATGCATACATTTTATGTATATAAATACAGTGCATGTAACATTAAACAGCATAAAATCAGAATGACTCCTCCTGCTATATACTTCCGTGGAGAAACCTCGTTTCTATCCAATTTCTACGCATGTAGGATACATGCATGGGGTCATGTTTTTAACACAGTTGAAGCTGCATACCAGTACAGGAAATGCATCTTTTATGGAGATGTCGACACGGCACAGAAAATGCTTGCCACAAGAACCGGACTACAGGCGAAATATCTAAGCAAGACCATTCGAGAGAAACAGGAGTTACGCGCGCAGTGGAACAAACAGAGACGATATGTAATGAGAGCGTTAGTTGCTATTAAATTTCGCGACACGACATTACGCAAACTATTATTAGAAACATATCCAGCGTCGTTAATGGAAAATGTGAGAAGTAGGGAGGGATACTGGAGCATGTCCACTTACACTGGACAGCGTGGACAGAACGTGTTGGGCCAGATACTCGTGAATTGCCGCGAGTTCATTCGGAAAAAAAACAGGCGCCATAAAGTCTGGCGCGCACAACGATAGGAATGCGCGGTGATTGCGCAATACATACCAGAGGGCCAGCTGGTAAATATAACACAGACGCGCCATGCAACCGGCCCGCTATATAAGGGACCCGCAGCTGCAACTGTCATAACACGATTCTCGCAGCTATTCGTTCACTCGAAAGTCTCTCTCGATCTACAGAAGCAAGATGGCCGCCGCCGCCGCGCAACAGCAGCTCTTCGACGACGAACATATGATGACTCTGACGCGTCTGCAATCGGAGGTAAGCGCTGGAACATACAGGTTTCCAACACCGTTAACTATAGTCGCTACCGCACGGCAGGAGAAATATGTAGTATATCTGGCATGCTCGCAGTGTCCCGTTGGTGTTCAGCGTAGTACTAGTAAGGGCTTCTACTGTTCGACGCACAAATGGGAGCGATCTCCGACGTACAGATTCAACCTCCGTGTCCTCCTGCAGGACAGCATAGGCAGTGAATGTTGGTGTAGCGTATTTGATACGCTGGCAGTTAAAATCCTTGGCTTCACCGCGAACCAGTACGTCGCAATGAAGTCAGAAGACGAACGGGTGGCTGCCCTGTCTGTGTTGAGGGGGGTCCGTGTCAGAGCGACCATAAAAAAGCGTGTCAGCAAGGAGTACGTAAACTACATTGCGTCAGAGTTGGAAGTACTTGACGAGGCATTCTCTTTGTAGGAGGAAGACAAAGAGAATGCCATCGCCACCAGCTCTGACAACAATGAAAGCACAGGTTCTTCTGATGTCGAAATAAACAATCAAAAGACACGGGACTGGGAAATGACCATGAATAAAAAGGTACAGCAGTGGTTAGACTCGTATGAACAACGTAATCTGTTACCATCCACACCATCCATCACTTCCTCTACCGAACCGACTCTGTGTATAACAGACGAGGAAAATAAAGATGCGGTTATTAGCGTAAGCAGCGAAACAGCTATGACCATAAGCAGCGACAGCAGCGGCAGCAGCGGCAGCAGCAGTGGTGGTAACCATGGCAACGATATGCAAGCGACAGCAATGAACATAGACAGAATACGAAATCGTACAGAAGCCATGATGAACCAGAACACCTTCAACACATTGATAGACGCAGCTTGTGTTCGTTATGCATGTAATGAAGTTGAGCGTATATTAGATTTATCGGAAGGTGAATATTACGTACCGTCTTCCGGTCTGATCAATCACGTCTTGCGCTGGGTTGTCATAGCGATAGAGGAGAGGGTTGGTAAAAGACAATGGCATGACGATATGGCAGACACGATCAGAGCGACCATAGCCAGTCTATATGCGGGTAAAAACGAAGTTCCTGACATTGATTAAACAGGTGTGTCTTTGTTGTCCCGTCTATAGATCCATAACGGGCTGCTACAGCTGAGAGAAGCGTATATCGATGACGATGATGACAAGACGACAACACCGCCGCAACAGCAGCAGCAACGAAAATTACCGCCGTTGGCTGCAAACGATCTGCGGGTGAAGCTCAATCGAAAACGTCGCTTCGCTTCACCCACAGCAGCAGCGCCAGCAAAGACAACGGCGGTGACAGTCGCACCGATGTCACCGCCACCCCCACCACCGTCGTGTCTACAGGACACCTTCGAGTTCACGCCAGCGTCGCCACCATCGTCACCGTCATCATCGTCGTCGTCGTCATTTGAAATCATGAACAATGCATTGTTGAAAACACCATCCGACATGCAGCAGCCATCAACATCATCATCACCGTGCACGTGTGATCGCTGCTGCGAAAACATTACCATCCAAGCATCCTCACCGACGAAGCCGAACATTTTAGACCCAGAAACCGCAAACATCATGATCAACGAAGCAATCACACACCTCATTATGCACAGATCCTATCACACACCTCTGACAGTAGCCGAAGCTACTGTCAACGTATGTGCAGAAGGATGCACTCGGCTACTGTCAGAGGAGATGCAAGCATACTTAATACAAGAAGTGGCGTGTTTCAATCCTTGGATGTTGTAAACAAAGGATTGAAACACGCCACACACACACACACACACACACACACACACACACACACACACACACACACACACACACACACACACACACACACACACACACACACACACACACACACACACACACACACACACACACACACACACACACACACACACACACACACACACACACACACACAATACACACACACACACACACACACACACACACACACACACACACACACACACACACACACACACACACACACACACACACACACACACACACACACACACACACACACACACACACAGTGTCTTTAGTAATTGTTGATGAATTTATAGTAATTGTTTAGTGTCTTTAGTAATTGTTAATGAATTTAATCTTATGTATTTAGTTGTTATATATATCATTAGTGTCACACAGAGTAATTGATTTGAATCTTATGTATTTATTTTTTATATATCATTAGTGTCTTTAGTAATTGTTATTGACTTTAATCTATGTAGTTGTTATATATCATTAGTGTTTTTTATATTGACTTTAATCTTATGTATTTTTTATATATCATTAGTGTATTTAGTAATTGTTATATATCATTAGTGTCTATGAAATACATATAGTAATCTTTATGCATGAAGAGATCGACTTCTCTATATACAATTATTCACACACGTGACCTCTGTCGTGGTGTAAAAACCCACAAGTCCGCCATTATTCACACACGTGACCTCTGTCGTGGTGTAAAAGCCCACAAGTCCGTCATTATTCACACGTGACCTCTGTCGTGGTGTAAAAGCCCACAAGTCAGCCATTATTCACACACACGTGACCTCTGTCGTGGTGTAAAAGCCCACAAGTCAATCATCATCATCAACTTATATATAGAGAAGCCTATCTTTTCATATCAGTATATATATTTCATAGACAATGTATTCTATTGAATAAAATAGTCAAAATGGAATGGAACGTGTTGTACCTTCATTATTCGCACGACTGACACCCCTCTTCACGAAAGGGAAACCCGTAGTCGATTATGATGGACATAGTGTCCAAGTTAGGAACGCCCCTTTTTAGTAATTGACCAATAGGAATCAAGCTAGGAACGTCTCTCATTTGTGATTGGACAATAGTAGCCATGTTAATTAGTAATTGACCAATAGGAACGTCTCTTATTAATGATTGACATCTTATCCACCTCACAGCTACTATATAGATGTAGTGAGAGGTCATAGTACTCATGTTAGGTTATTCGTGATTGGTCAATAGTACCCATGTTAATTAGTAATTGACCAATAGGAATCAAGCTAGGAACGTCTCTTAATGCTGATTGGTCAATAGTTAATTAGTAATTGACCAATAGGAATCAAGCTAGGAACGTCTCTTAACGCTGATTGGTCAATAGTACCCATGTTAATTAGTAATTGACCAATAGGAATCAAGCTAGGAACGTATCTTAACGCTGATTGGTCAATAGTACCCATGTTAATTAGTAATTGACCAATAGGAACGTCTCTTACATGTTATCCACCTCGCATGCACTATATAGATGTACTGAGAGTCCATTCCCTCTCAGTTGTAGACGCAGTCATGGAAAGACACCAGTGTCGTCACTGCGAACTCGTCTTCGACACGTGCGCAGAACTACAACGTCACGTGCAGAGTACTCACTCGACGCCATCATGCGACTTACATTCATACTCGATGGCACCGCCTATGGTGGCGCCACGCAGCGACTATGCAAAGAGAGCGAAATACGCATGCGAGAAATGCGGCGCCACCTTCGGGAGATATAACAACCTACAGCGTCACGTAAGGTCGGTATGTAGAGGTAGTAGTAGTAGTAGTAGTAGTAGTAGTAGTAGAAGTAGTAGAAGCATCGTCTACGCGTGTAAGAAATGCGGACGGAAGTTCGAAAAACGTTACAATCTGACCATGCACGCACGAACCGCGTGTACCGACGTCACCGAGCCACCAGCACCAAAGAGATCAACAAGAGAAGACACTATCCCATCTCAAAACCATCCCTTCGTTACCGAGGAAGATCCGTTAGACCCGCCTGATCGACTTCCCTTCGCCGATACTCTGTCGACGGAGTTGCTAGATGTCGTTCGCGCGCACTGGTCTGCTATACGGACCCACGCGTTCAGAGGTCCACTTCAATGCAGGTACGATTACAGATTAATCACGCTAGACACGACCGACTTGGAACCGTCTTTGAAGATCATGTTCCAGGAACAGACCAATGCGTTCAAGATTAACCTCAGTTACGGGTTCATTCTGAGAAACAAGAACACGGGTCAATACAAGTACTATCATACCTCTTGTAATTGCTGTGGACGCTACCTGGACGAACCCAGTCTCGTCGCCAACAGCAAGGACTTTGATAAATTTCTCGAACGCATCCGAGAACCCGACCTCTTGCAATGGGCCATCAATCAAAGACCGGATTCTGCGTGGGTATGCGAACTCGTGACGAATGTCACTTTTTTCGTTAATCGCATCATCGATCATCCTATAGGATGTGTAGGCATGATCTCTCTACCATCCTACATCAAAAGGAAGAAAAGCATCATCGGACTGGAAACGGATCCCATCCATAACAAGAGGTACAAAGATAACCTGTGTCTGTTCCGATGTCTGGCCCTGCATCGAGGATGCGATCTATATCTATTGGAACCGGCGGTGAAGACGCTCTACGAGACATACGATCGAGATCACGTACCCATGGAAGAATTTACAGGGGTCACGCTGGATGACCTCTATCGCGTAGAGACCACGTTCCAAACGAATGTGTGCGTGTACCGTCTTGTCAGCGAGGAGGACGGTAAGTCGACTGCCGAACTGGTTCGTCGATCGTTATGCAACTACCCCGAAACAATGTATCTCAACCTTCACGGGACACATTTTTCATTCATCCAAGATGTCTGCATGTACTGCAACTCGTATCGATGTCGGAAGTGTGGTGACTCGTTATGGAAAAAGGCATGGTTGCTGTATCGACACGAGCGCACGTGTACGGGAGGTGTGCGTCGAGTCTATCCTGGCGGCGTGTACCATTCCACACCGTCGGTGTTCGAACGTCTGGACGACGAGAACATTCGCGTGGCTGAATCGTTGCGCTACTATCCGTATCGAGCCACCTTTGATTTCGAGTGTTGGTTCGACACGGAACAACTTCCGTCGGACAGTGACAAGGTCCACTGGGTGGCGCGTCACGTTCCACTGAGCGTCAGCGTAGCATCCAACGTCCCCGGTCACGAGCGAGTGCAATGTCTCGTCACGGACGGAGACACCAACAAGTTGGTGAGTAAAATGATGAATATCTTACAAACGATGAGTGACGCCGCGTACGATAAGATCAAACACTCGTACGAAGATGTCTTGGATCAACTCGCAGAGGAACTGACGAAATGGGACGAAACCGAGAAGGCTGCACGAGCAGCCATCGATAAGAAGAAATCTCGTCCGACGACCAATCCATACAAAAAGCTGATGGGACAACTCTATGGCTGGATGCATCAGTTACCTGTCATCGGGTTCAATTCGGGTAAGTATGATCTCAATGCCATCAAACAGTTTCTCATACCCTACTTCTTATCCACCGGATCAAAGGAACAAGAAGAACAAGAAGAAGAACAAGACGACAAAGACGACAAAGACGAAGAGAATGAGGGGGTCGGTACTTTTTTCGTCATCAAACGCAACAACACTTTCATGTGTCTTTCGACGGATCAGCTGAAATTCCTAGACATGACCAACTACATAGCTCCCGGGTTCAGTTACGACAAGTATCTGAAGGCGTACGGATGCGAGGTGACAAAAGGTCATTTCCCGTACGAGTACATGGACCGTTTGGAGAGACTCGACGACACTGCACTTCCGTCGAAACAGGCCTTCTTCAGTCGACTGAAGAACGAAGGTATCTCCGACGAGGATTATGCCAGTTGTCAAGAGGCCTGGCGCGACAATTCCATGACGACTTTGCGAGACTTTCTCGTCTGGTACAACAACAGAGACGTGGTTCCCTTTCTGCAGGCCATCGACAGACAGTTTGCCTTCTACGAACAACGTGGTATAGACATGTTCAAGCAAGGCATCAGCGTACCTGGTCTGACCTTGCTCTACCTGTTCAACGACCTTCCCGAGAAGACCTACTTTACCATATTCAACGAGAAGAATAAAGATCTTCATCATCTCGTCAAAGATCACGTGGTTGGCGGGGCTTCGCTCGTTTTTCATCGCTATCACGAGAAAGGGGTCACCACGCTACGTCAGCACGAGTACGGGGAGGCCGCTCGTCCTTGTAGGTCCATCGTTGGATACGATGCCAATGCCCTGTACTTGTGGTCACTCACGCAAGACATGCCTATGGGATGGTACACGCGACGACGGGAAGAGAAGGATTTCCGACCGGAATCGGCGCAGCTGTACGGTCAGATGGCCGCGGAATGGTTGACTTGGGAATCCGAACGCACGGGACGCGTCATACGACACCAGATCAACGGTAGAGAGAAGAGAATAGGCAAACTGCTGGTGGACGGGTGGTGCAGCGAGACGAAAACGGCTTATCAGTACCATGGATGTTTTTTCCATGGTCACTCGTGCACTGGCAAAGAGGTCAACGAGGTCAACGGGAAACCCATGGCTGAACTGCTCGAAGACACCCGAAAGAACACCGTCTACCTCCGTCACTTTGTCAAAGTCGTAGAGATGTGGGAATGCGAGTGGAAACAGACGAGACGAGATCCTGTCGTGAAAAAGCTTCTGGATGCTGCATTTCCGCGCCGACGTCACGCACGATGGACGATGACGTCACAACAGATCCTGAGCGGCGTGCGTGCCGGAACCGTGTTCGGTCTGATCGAGTGTGACCTTTGCGTACCGGAAGCATTGCGAGAACACTTTGCCGAGATGCAGCCAGTGTTCAAGAACATCCGACTGACACGCGACGATCTCGGACCGTTCATGCGCCGATACGCCGAGGAGCACGACATCATGACGACACCGAGACGCATGCTCGTGGGTAGTTATCGAGGGGATAAGATCCTGCTTGCCACGCCTCTGCTGCGATGGTACATGGACCACGGTCTCGAGGTGACGCACGTGTATCAGGTCATCGAGTACGATCCCGTCCCGTGTTTCAGACGGTTCGGCGATGCAGTGTCCGCGGCGCGACGCGAAGGAGACGTCCACTCGCACAAGGCCATCATCGCAGACACCATGAAGTTGCTGGGGAACTCGGGTTACGGAAAGACCATAACCAACGTGGACCGACATCGCGACGTCAATTATTGCAAGGAGAAGGCGGCATCGCTCTTGGTCAACGATAAGAGATTCCGACAACTCGATGTCATCGTGGATGATACGTACGAGATAGAGATGAACAAGAAGACCGTCACGTACACCCTGCCCATACACGTGGGATTCTTCGTTCTGCAGTACGCCAAGATGCGCATGTTACAGTTCTACTACGACTTCATCGACAGGTACCTGGAGCGCCCTCTTTTTCAGTACTGCGAGACAGATACAGATTCTGCCTATTTGGCCTTGGCCGGCGAGTCCGTCGACGCCCTCGTGACTCCGGAACTACGAGAACATTACTTCCGGCACCGCTCCGAATGGTTGCCATCCGAATGTTGCGACGACCATCGGAACGAGTACGTGCGCTGTCGACTCGCCAATAGACCGTGGGTCGGCGACGAGGCGTGCTGTAAAGCGCGTAGGGCGTACGACAAGAGGACACCTGGTCTGTTCAAGGTGGAATGGTCCGGCGACGGGTTCGTGGGGTTGTGCAGCAAGACGTACTATTGTTTCGGACCTACCGACAAATACAGCACCAAAGGACTGAGCAAACGTCACAACGACATCGACAAGAACGCGTTCCTGGAGGTGCTCACCAACCGTCGGAGCGGAAGTGGAAAGAACCGTGGGTTCCGGGTGCGTCACTCGACCGTGATGACGTACGTGCAGGAACGAGCGGCTCTCACCTACTTCTATCCCAAACGAGTGGTGCACGAGGACGGGGTGAGCACGGGTCCGGTGGACGTGTAGAAAAGGACGATGCACGGCGGTCGTCTTTCATAAACGACCATGGACGCGCGGTGGAAACATCCTTTCACGTGCATCGTCGCCGGTCCGACGGGATGCGGCAAAAGTACTTTCGTGACGCGTATGCTACGGCACGCTGCTGCGATGATCGATCCTCCTCCCGAACGGATCACGTGGTGTTACGGAGAATGGCAAGAGGCTTACGCAACGATGGACTTGACGGACGTGCGCTTCGAGGAAGGATTGCCGAGTGCCAGCATGTTCGATTCGTCGACGAGGAACCTCATCGTCATAGACGATCTCATGGCAGAAACGGACGAACGGGTCACGACCTTGTTCACTAAAAAGAGTCATCACAGGAACACGTCCGTGCTGTATCTCGTACAGAACCTTTTCCCCAAAAACAAAGAGAGTCGTACCATCAGTCTGAATTCTCAATACATGGTGGTGTTCAAGAATCCTCGTGACGCATCGCAGATGTCGCACTTGGCTCGACAGATGTATCCAGGGCGCGGCAAATTCGTTCAAGAGGCTTTTAAAGACGCCACTTCGGTACCGTACGGTTATCTATTGGTCGATCTCAAGCAGGACACGCCCGAGGACATGCGTCTGCGCACGGCCATCTTTCCAGACGACGGTGTTCAGTACGTGTACTTGCCGAAGGTATAAAAAGACCGCACGCGTGGATAGTCTCTTCATTCCCACCATGTCTGCTCTGGTGAAGAGACACATTATATGCATACAGGCGCTGAACAGGATCAAGAACAACAAACTGAAAAGAGCCATCATCGAAAACGCTGACGCCGATCTTTTGTGTGCGCTAGCCGAGTGTGCCTACAACATATTAAAACAGAACATTCCATTGTCTGCATTACAGAGGCGTCGTTTGAGTAAATACAGGAAGAGGTTACGGGAGTTGGCTCACAGTCGAACGTCGGCCGGTAGAAGAAGACGTCTCTTGCTGAACCGACAGGTCGGCGAAGGACAGAGCGGAGGGTTCCTATCGGCCTTCCTAGCACCGTTGGCAAGTTCGGTGTTTCTACCCTTGCTTCGAGAGGTGCTGCTCCCGCAAGCAACCAGGTCGCGTCACCTTCGTTCGGGAGGTTAGATGGAACACGCACGCAAGATGGCCTTGGTAGATCCACGAATGTTGGACACGCTTCGATCACCCCCACCCCCGACGGATACCTTAGGTAAGAAGGTGCGAGCTCTCGATGACGAGATGACGGCCATCCTCGACAGAAAGGACCTCGACGACAGGACCAAGGTCACATTGTATAATCAGGTGTTGCAACGGTATAACGTCTTGTCCGATAAACACGCCAAGGAACCGACACGAGTGATCTCGGTGAACGAGTCTGGGTCGGGGCCGGGGCCGGGGCCGGGGCCGGGGCCGGGGGTGGGGCCGGGGGAAGCTCCTGCTAACGAGATGGAAGCCGACGTCGTGGATACCGTTCCCAAGACCATGCAAGGCAAAGCCAGACGGTTGATGGAACGCATGAAAAGAAACATGTCTTGGACCGCCCGCGGCGAACTGATACACGAGGGTGTGCCCATCGCCGGAAGTAACGTGGTGGATCTCGTGAACGATGTGCTGCGCAAGAGAAAGACCAATCCGACGGGATGGCAACCGTTTGCAAGACAACTCCGTGCCATGAACCTGCCCATGGAGTTGGTCGGTAACGTCGCCAGGAGAGACTACATACGCCAGGCACCGACACCGAGCACATCCACCACTCCAGGTCGTCGTCGAATGCCGGCTACTCCTCGCTCTGGTGGTGGTGCTAGCGCAAGAAGATCGCTCAGTTGGACACCCCTCGCTCGTCGACGCGGACAAATGGAACATTCCATGCTCACCCCACCTCCAGAACGTCAACGCAAGGCACTGACGTCATTGGCTAGTTGGGAAGACATTTAAGTCGTTGCAACACGCGTCCACAGCTCAGTGTGCACTGCGATGTCGAACGATCCACAGGACACGTACTACCGTTCCGTCGTCGTTACAGTATTTTGCGTTGGACTGTACTTGATTGCTGACGCCGTAGTGCGAAATCTTTACAACATTTGCTCTGCAGAGTATGATCACAGTACTAGAATATAGATCATTCGTCATCGTCTTGGGTGTGGTAGTGGGACTTCTGGTGTACGTCAGCGTATTCTTTCTTAGTCGTCACGAACCGTGCTGCGCACCGTGCTGCGCAGTAAACGTCACAACCGTCAGTCCATCGGAACTCTTTTAATGGCACCGAAGAAAGAACGAACACTTAGGACGGTCTACTTCGATCCGAAAAGGGTAGGTAGTTACGGCGGACCCGATGCCTTGCGACGCGTCACGCACATATCAAGAAAAAAGGTCGCGGAATGGTTGTCGGAACAGGACGCCTATACCCTACACAAGCCGGCTAGACGTCGTTTCGAGAGACGACGCGTCATCGTGAGCGGTCTGCATCAGCAGTGGCAGGCCGATCTCGTCGATCTGTCGCATTTGAAAAAGCACAACAACGGTATGACCTTTCTCCTCACGGTGATCGACGTCTTCTCGAAAGTGGCCTGGTGTGTTCCCATGAAGAACAAGTCCGCGGCGTCGTTGGTAGCGGCACTTGACAGCACGTTCAGCAAAGGCTGGCCAAGGATGTTGCAGACAGACCAAGGAAAGGAATTTCTGAACAGATCCGTCCAGACTCTATTGAAGAAGCACAACATCCATCACTTCTCCACGCACAACGCGGAGACGAAGGCGTGCATCGTGGAAAGATTCAACAGGACGTTGAAGACACGCATGTGGCGATACTTCACGAAACACCAGACGTGGCGATACATCAACATCCTTCAGGACCTGGTGCATTCGTACAACAACAGCTACCACCGCAGTATCGGCATGGCTCCTTCACAGGTGAGTTACCGTAATCAGGAAAAGGTGTGGCAGCGACTGTACGGTCACGACGGTAAGGGCGTGCCCAAGTTGCGCGTGTCGGATCGCGTACGTATCAGCAAGTACAAAGGTAAGTTCGAAAAGGGGTACACGGCGAACTGGAGCGAAGAGATTTTCACGATACACGAGGTTCATCCCTCCGATCCACCCGTGTATCGATTGAAGGACGATCTCGGCGAAGTGCTGGAAGGTACCTTCTACGAAATGGAGTTGCAGAAAGTGTTGGTATCCCCGATAAACTGTTCTACGTGCAAGAGGTCCTGGACCGGCGCAAGGTAGGTGGACGAAATCAAGTTTTCGTGAAATGGTTTGGCTACCCTCCAAATTCAACAGCTGGATAGATGCCAAGGCACTGGTGCAGTCTACTATAAAGACTAGCCACGCGTTCGGTAAGACTCCATTCGAGACATGACACATGACACGACAACACGAGATTTCACCGTCGTCGATCAGGAGGAACAAGAGGACGTAGTAGTAGAGGACAGTACTGACGCGCAGAACGTAGAGGACAGTAGCGGTAGCAGTAGCGGTAGTAGCACTCCTTGGCATCTGTTCGGTACCGCGTGTCCTAAAGAGGAAATAGTCTTTCTGTGTCAGGTGCTCGTCTTGTTTACGGTCATTCTAATAAGCATTTACAATCTGACCACAGGTCACGAGAATTCTAATTTGTGGACGGCTCTGTTGAGTAGTTCTTTGGGTTACCTGCTTCCCAATCCCACGTTGAGACGTCATGGCGAGTGATTTCTACCTGACACTGCCTAGCAACGCATCCATGAAGATGTATCCCAACAATACGTTGGCTCATTACATCACAGACTTACCTCGACTTATCGATCTGACTGGCGAGTGGGAATGCGGGTTGGCAGAAATACAGTACCCGCATACGTGGTACAACTTAGGTACGCACGACACCTGGCTCTTCCTTAACGAGACTATTGCTGTGGGTCTAACCTCGAATGCAAGGATCAGTGCTGGATATTACAAGTCTCCCGCGATATTGATGGATCACGTCAACAAGGGACTGGATAGTATGGCGACGGATAAGATACGAGCAAAGTTGACCTACAGCCCCGTCACTCAAAAAATGACGATGCACATGACACCAGGCACCGAGTTCACTGTACCTCACCGCAGTGCATTGGCAAGAATGTTAGGTTTCGACCCCACAGTGGTCACCAGTCCGCCATCGATCATGACATCAGCGACAGCAACAGCAGAGACGATAACAACGGACGAGAATGCGGAAGGTGGAAGGAATCTCGGTCTCACACCGTCGGCCACCGTGTTTTTACCACCCAAAGACACTCCCGATGGTCCTTATACCTACCGTAAAGAAGCCGAACACGTGGTGCAGATGAATCAAGGGTTCGATACCATATACGTTTACACGGACGTCGTGGAGTCTCGTATAGTAGGTGACACTGTCGCACCTTTGTTGCGAGCCCTTCCGGTTGTCGGAAGTCACGGCGAAACGGTATCCGACAGGTTCACTAACATTCACTACGCGCCTCTGTTGTACTCGCACTTCAAGTCGATTGAAATCGATATAAGGGACGACACGGGACGACGCGTGCCATTCGAGTACGGTAGAGTGACCGTGACACTTCATTTTCGACGGCGCAGGATCGGACTGTTCTGAAGATGAATTACAACGAGTATTACGCACGTCAGGCAGGTGGTGCGCTGCCCTACTTTGCCGGTGCTCAATATCAGCGGGGACACGGACTAGGTAGTCTGTTCACCGGTCTGCTGCGCAGCGCCATGCCACTCATCAAGAGAGGTGCCGTTGCGTTGGGAAGGGGAGCGTTGAAGACCGGCGTGCGCATAGCCGACGACGTCATGTCTGGACAGAGCATAAAAAAGGCAACCAAACGACGTGTCACAGATGCCGGTAGGAATCTGATGCGTATGGTTCCTGGCGTACGACCTCGTAAACGTATAAAACGCGCGCCGGCAAAGAAAGGAGTCACTTTAGCAAAGAGACGACGCAAGAGACAGAACGTCTACGAAACGCGAGGCCGACATATTCGACGACGACGATGGCATTCGTACATAAACAGTCGTGTGAAGGGGTCAAGACCGAGCTGGATCTCTTTACCGTACCCCCCACTCAGACCAGCATCATCGACAGTCACGTAGTGGAACATCAGCCTTTGTCCTCTCTGGACTCGGGTGGACCGATAGAATTCCTCATACCCGGATCGGGAGACGATTACCTGGATCTCGCCAACACGATACTGCACGTGCAAGCGAAGGTGACACGAGTCAACGGGGACGATATCGACTTGGTCGATCCCGTGGCACCGGTGAATAACTGGATGCATGCACTGATCAGTCAAGCCGACGTCTCCCTGAACGGTACGCTCGTGACCCCTTCGACCAACACGTATGCGTATCGCGCCTACATAGAGACGCTGCTCAGCTACGGTCCCGATGCCAAGGACACGCAACTGACGAGTCAGCTGTGGCACAAGGACACGGCCACTCGCATGGACGCCTGCGAGATAGCCAACGGACCCGCAGCTAACGAAGGGTTCGTGGCTCGACGACAGAACATCCTGAGGAGCCGTGTTGTCGATATGATGGGTCGTCTCCACGTGGACCTCTTTCTGCAGGATAAATTCCTCATCAACGGCGTCGACGTCAAGATACGACTGGTGCGTAGCAAACCTGCTTTTGCACTCATGGCTGGTGGAGCAAACCCCGATTACAAGATACAAATAGTCAATGCCTGCTTGTTTGCAAAGAAAGTCACCGTGAATCCCACCGTGCAGATAGCACACGTCAAGGCTATGGAGAAGAGTACGGTCAAGTATCCGATGCGGTCCGTCGAGTGCAAGGTGTACTCCATTCCTGCCGGCACTCGCTCGCACACGTACGAGAACCTGTTCCTCGGTACCCTGCCGAAACGTCTGGTGCTGGGCTGCGTCGACAACGATGCCTACAACGGAGCGTACGCCAAGAATCCCTTCCACGCCAAGAACAACGCCATCAGCTTCCTCGCGGTGTACGTCGACGGACGACAGATACCCTCCAAACCTTTCCAGCCGAATTTTGAAGACAACCTCTTTGTCAGAAGCTACATGAGTCTGTTCTCGTCGACCGGTAAGTTGTGGCAGGACGAAGGGAACGGACTGACTCGCAGCGACTACCGACACGGCTACACCTTCTTCGGTTTCGACCTGACCCCCGATCAGTGCGACGGTCCCTGCTTCCATCTGGTACAAAAGGGCAACCTGCGCATAGAAGTTCATTTCCGCAATGCGCTGCTGAACACCGTGAACGTCGTCGCCTACGCCGAACTCGAGTCCGTGCTGGAAATCGACAAGAATCGCAACGTCATCTACGACTACTAAAATGGACACCCTGCAGATCGCTAGACTACTGGCGGTGGACCCGTGCACCAGAACTATATTTCGCGGCGTCGTACCCAGAGACGGACTACCCACTACGATAGACGGCACTCTGCCCGCAGCCTTCGTGTGCAACACCGACAACGGCGACGAACCAGGCGAACATTGGATAGCGCTGTACCTGGACGCCGACGGACGCGGCGAATACTTCTGCTCGTACGGACTGCCGCCTCGTTACGCAGCGTTCCGCACCTTCCTGAACAAACACTGTTCCGAATGGACTCATAATACCCAGAGGCTTCAGAGTCCTCTGTCTAACGTTTGCGGACAGTATTGTGTTGCTTATGTAATGTTTCGTTGTAAAGGTTCTTCTATGAAGAGTTTCGTAAACATGTTCCACACTAATCTGGTCAATAACGATGTTGAAGTGTTCGATTGGATGAGACTACTGAAAAAGGGTATACCCTACTATCGTGTATCTTACAGAGACTGATGATATATTCGGCACCTATTCGGTAGTTAATGATTGCCGCGTATTTGATTGGCTTAAAACAGCTGCGATATTGTGGTACACTGTATTATCGCTCATAGCAGCAGCAGTACACCACATCATCATCATCGTTCGAGCCTCTGGCGAGGTGGTGCACCACCCGTAAGCTCGCGACCTCTGGCGTGATGGTAAACATCCGCAAGTCGCCTCGTCGTCGTCGTCGTCATACTCGAGCCTCTGGCGCGGTGGAAACATCCCTAAGCTCACGACCTCTGGCGCGATGGTCAACATACGCAAGTCGATTCATATATATATTCATCGTAGTTGTAGTTGTAGTGATATTACACGCTACCACGCTTGATGTATCGCCATGCTGCTTGTATTATACTCAATAAAATACGTGTGCACTCGTACCCTATCGTGTTGCGTTGATTTCTCGTCTCCATTAGTCCCCTTTGATAGTTGATATAATTAACAACCCTATTATTAATTACTAATGACCCTATAATTACTACGTATGATTCGTCACTACCCGGTCATAGATCAACACACACACACACACAAGGTTATGATCGTTAGGGTTATCTCCAGTCGCTAGGGGGCGCTCGTGGTGGATGTAGGTCACCGCTAGGGGGCGCTGGGGGCTACCCAGAAGCCTCTATACCGGAAGTTACATGGGCTGCTCTTTATGGGCTGCTCTTTTGATCCCCCAAAAGCACACTATAACTACTTATACCTCCATTAACACAATAAGTGTGATTTGATACCCTAAATGCGTTGCTTCCGTTAACGTTAGTTTGATACAGAAAACTTGGAAAGACAAAGATTGTATACTTGCCAATGAATTAAGTCCTCCGTGTGCACGGAAATAATACATACCAGCACGTGCATGAACATACGCCTGGTTGCATTAGTATTTATTGACGAGACCAATATGTGTGAAACATAACAGATAGCCGCGCGAGAGCTTGAGGGGGGTAACCACTTTTTGCCTGATATAGTTTTTCTCTTTGTTGGTTATTCATCTCTACCATGTATATAATGGCATCCAGGGGTGTGGAGTTCTCACCCTTGAACATTTTGAAAAAAATTAAAACATCCAAAATGGCCGCCAAAATCAACGTTTTATCATATCTTCGCAACCAGACAAGTTACAGACATGATTGAAATGTTATTTTATATGTTTCCAGACATGAGGAATTTGATTCCACCATAATTGAAAAGAGATGGCGGCCTAAAAATGGTTGTCTACTATGTCACATATTATCAACCAGGTAACGCTCTACGCGATAAATTGGAACTTTGTAAAGACCCACTTGACCCAGAGCAACATCCTGATGGGCTGATGAACACTGTCACTGGGCAAGTTGTGAATCACTACTCGATCAATGTCGACAAGGCGCAATTGCTGGAAAAAAACACAGATGGAGTCTTTTGGATGCAGTTGGCCTGGTGGATTTCATGATTCAATACCAAAAATTGTGACAACCATGGCTGTATCCAGAAAACACATTAACGTTGGAGATGCTAAAGTGTTTGACACGGAAACCATCTATGCAAGAGCCATGGGCTTGCAGTCTAGCGCACGCGATCTTGACACAACCACGCTAATGGGCCATGAACTATTACCTATCCCTACGTCTATGTTCGATGAAAATGGAAATATGAAGAACGCCAAAACGAAATCCATTCTCACGAATGCGCTTAAGGTGGAAGTGTCAAAATGGCTGGCTGAACAAGATGTGCAGGCAACGTTCCTCGATGGGTGCGCTGTCCTCTGGGTAGTGCCTTGGCCAACATATGGCACTGGACACGACTACCTTGTCCGGTTCCACAGTTACCTACACGGTCACTTGGCGAAAAGTGACGTCTATCAGGTGTTCGACAGATACATTGAGGGCAGTACTAAGGAGGCAACCTGACGCGGCAGGGACAAAGGAGCAAGCAGGGTCTACACATTACGTTGCACAGCTCGCCTGCCACCACAAAGAGTCGTCCTAACCTAATTGATTGCTCTCATCATCGAGGATTTGGTTTCGCACAAAGCTGACTTTCAAAAGCATAAATTAGTCGTCACTGGCAGAGACCCGGTTCCTGTAGAAACCGCAAATGGTTGTGTAAACAAACGTCGAGACATGGCTACAACGCAGGAGGAGGGAGACACTCTGATTATGCAACAAGTTTCACGTGTAGAGGATTGTACCGTCCTGGTCGTTGCAGATGACACCGACATCTTTGTTCTCTTGTATTTCTGTCACCAGGGCAGTTTATCCTGCAAAGTTCTAATGGTTTCGCCAATTCAAGAACGAAGTGTCCTAGATATCAACGCAGCTGCAGAAGAGCACAGCTCCACCGTCCCAGATCTACCAGCTGCTCACGGTCTCACAGGTTGTGATACTGTGGCGTCATACTTTGGCGTGTTGCAGGTTGCAGCTCTGAATGTTCTGAGACATGGCAAACGTTCTCTCAACTTACTGGGAAACACAGGCGGACCACTGTTTTCGGAAGTAGTGGACCAGGCCACACACTTCATGTCGGCCTTCTATGGTCAAGTCTTCGGCACGAAAGCTGTGTTCATTACCATCCACAAGTGAAGCGTTCGAACAAAATGTAGCCAGAGCCCATCTGCAAGTACCAATTTTACTTCATGCTTTGGATCTCAACCCACCTGTACTAGACCCTACATCTTACTGTTGGTCAAAGGAGGAGGGGAGTACTGCGGTAAGTCCAACTACTGTCCCCCCAGACACCTCGTTAGCCCCAACTGTGTTGCTAAAGCTAATCAAGTGCTCATGTCGGAGTGAAATGCCATGTAGCACGAACAAGTGCAGCTGCAACAGCTCTGACATGGCATGCACACCATTTTGTGCATGCCAGGGTGGACAGGCCTGCCAAAATGAGAGCGGCAAGTACGTCCTACATGATGAAGACGAAGAGTACTGATGCTTAGAAAGGTAAGAATTTCAAGAAATGCTGATCTTGTGTAATTCGCCTCATATGATAACACATGGAAAATTTATTTTGTCATGTTCTTAAGTTTTTTGTTCGCGGAACATGAAATATAGTCTTTTTTGCATAGTCGGCAACCATTTGTAGCATACTTTTGGTCGCCATCTTGTTTCCTGTACATTTTTTCGTATCAATTATGGTGGAATCGAATTTCTTATGTCTGGAAACAAATAAAATAACATTTCAATCGTGTCTGGTTGCGAAGATATAATATGTAAATGTATGGAACAATGTGTCAAAGACCATATTGTCAATCATATGATTAGGAATAAATTATTTAGTACGCAACAATTTGGTTTTATTAAAGGTCGTTCTACGGTACTCCAATTACTAAATGTTATTGACTCATGGACCAAACCTTTAGGTAGAGGGGAATCTGTAGACGTTGTATATTTGGACTTCATGAAAGCACATGACACCGTCCCTCACAAAAGACTGATAGACAAACTTAAATCGTATGGTATAGGGTATTACACACTAAGATGGATCCAGGGGTTCTTGTCTGACCGGGTAAAGCAGGTCAATCAATGTAAATGGTACAAATTCTGAGTAGGCAAATATATAACAAGTGGTATCCCATAGGGCAGTGTCTTATGACGGCGATCCTATTTGTTTTACACATAAATGATCTTCCTTAGAATATAGTTTCGAATGTATATATGTTTGCGGATGATACAAAGGTTTTCAAAACGATTACTAGTCCACATGACCAGCATACACTACAGAACGACTTAGATTATTTAACATCTTGGTCAAGTAAATGGTTATTAAGGTTCCACCCAGATAAATGTAATGTAATGCACGGTAGGGGAAAAATACCGCAAGAGTATGCATACAACCTGAAAATAGATAATACTGCCCATGAATTAGGATGAAAAGAAGAACAAAAAGACATTGGGGTTATAATTGATTCAAACCTATAAGTTGATAAACACATCAACCAAAAAATAAACAAAGCAAATAGTATCATGGCAGTTATTAGAATTTTGTGCCATTATATAAAGCTTTAGTCATCTAGATTATGTAATATCAATATGGTCCCCTTATAAACAGAAATACAAAGATGCCATCGAAAATGTGCAAAGACGCGCAACAAAGCAGCTTCCTGGTATGAAGAATAGACTTCAGAGATTGAAACTTCATAGATTGAAACTTCCTACACTTGCATATAGACGAACTCGTGGTGATATGATTGAGGTATATAAACTGCTCCATGGGAAATATGACAATGATGTATCTAACATTATCAAGCCGCACAAAGACAGTGATACAAAGGAAGGAACAAGGGGTCATAGTTTGAAATTGCTTATAGAACATGCATGTACAAATGTTAGAAAAGAAAGCTTCTCACTTAGAGTTACCAGATTATGGAATGATCTACCGGAAGCGTCAACTCATTTAAAGACAGTCTAGATAGACATTGGAGTACTGAGGAGTTTCTCTACAACTACAAAGCTTCCTTGCTATGAAGTCATAGAGCATTCCAAGGGAAAGTTCAAGATCTGACCACCGAGGCCACCGCCTACGGTCAGGAAGAACCTAAGTAAATTAAGTAAACTAAGTAAAGATATGATAAAAAGTTGAATTTGGCGGCCATTTTGGATTTTTTCTTCAAAATGCTCAAGGGTGAGAACTCCACACCCCTGGATGTCATTATATGCATGCTAGAGATGAATAATCAACAAAGAAAAAACTATATCAGGCAAAAAGGGGTTATGTCAAAAAATGCCCTTTGCCTTTGGCTGCCGGACTATTGTGCCAAATGCGTGAGACTGGATGGCTCTGCGTTATATCAATTCCAATTCCACATTAATGGTGAGTCATTTTCAGCACACCAATTCCAAATCAAAAATACAAATTCCAGTTTCAAAATAGGCCTACCACTTCCAAATTGAAATAACAGTACGCCTATAATGGCTGTATGTAAAGAGAGCAAGCATATACATAGTCATATATACATACTCAACGCCAAAATATCCATTTTATAGCAGTTTTATTTATTTCCAACACGTTATGATTCATTAATGTTGTACTGTTGGTGAAGTGAATGGATTTGTATTCTTTGTCTTGCCGTCAGTGTTTTAAGTTTCATACGGGTCAATTGTTTTCAGATGCTGCCTATTTTGAAATAAAATGTACATACACAAATACCGGTAGGCTGTTTGATTTTTAAATGACTTATATTCTTAGAATTTTACAGTTGTACAGTTAGTTGTTTAAGTTCTTTCGCCATCTATTATTTAAGAAGATTTAGCAAGATTGCGATACGTTAAACAAGTGGCAACCTTGTTAAATCTTCTTAAATAATATATAATAAGATAAAAAAGCAAATCAACCTTCAACAGTTTGCACCGCCACGTCACGTCCACGCCACGTCCACCTTTTTTATTTAATTACTTTGTAGTCCGCACTTTGTAATTAGTTTGTCAAATTACTCTGAAGTCCGGTTTCGTAGTTGATCTACTCAGAAGTCCGTGCCTTTAAAATAATTGTTTTTCTAGATTTATGCATGAGTTTGCGCGCGTTGTTCATGAATACTAGTAGTGCCAGTGGTGGAAACACGTATGCGTAAACAAATAATGTATGCCCGCAATAATATGCCACGAACACATACCCATCGTATTTGTCAGTAATGTGTACAACGCTTAATATAAAAAGCTGGTTCACACACTGCACAGAGCAACACGATCGTCAGAAGACAACTATGCCATAACTTGTAAGAAAAATACAATAGTTGTTGGCGTTCGATTGATTCCCCACTACTCGACAGGTGGCGCTACCCACAAGTCTTCCACATGTGTCTTTGCACAAACCTTGTTGCAAGACAACGAAAATGAACGCGAAAAAGCCAACATTTCGACATTTGACTTGTCGCAATTACGGCAAGCCAAAGAATACACAGCACATGGTACGTGCACACGGAATTGTGCCTGACATATCGACGTTTCATTTATCCCTGTCTGGTAGCGAATGTTGTGGGCGATAATACGAGCTATTGCTATGCTTATTTTCAATCAGCAAATGACAACGTGTTTTGAACCGTAAGAATCAACCCCGATGCCGATGGCGATAAGAAATGTTGTCACGGTTTGACACAGATGGATGCATATACGTTATGACACAATCTAGTGTTGCTGTTGGGCATTGCCAATTGGTAAAATTTTCATGATCGATCATTGCCATTGCCTTGGCATTGGGTGATTGGCATTGATTGGATTGGTTTATCTAACTGATCGATGATGACCGATCATAGTCATAGACATACAAGTTAATCAATATATTTTATAAACACCACTGATTATTTTTTTATTGATGTAATAATATATATCAGTGAAAGAGAAACAAAACAGTTTTGTTGGTTTTTGCATTATTTGCGGTTTCACCATGGCATGTTGAGGTATATATGTAGAAATGCATGGTTCGCTCACTTGCAGGACACAGCTGGTTGGCAGTAGCATTGTGTGAATTAAGCAGACTCACGTCTTTCTTATTCATTTGGTGATGGGATTCAAGAAAGTGATATTGGTCACATATATACGCTCATATTATATACATGAAAAGACACAAAATTATACATATTATGGTAATGCGTTATAATTATATAACGCATGGTAGTGTTTGCATATTGCGTCATTAAAAAAGTTTTCCTTCTGTCATGTTACAACCTATCAGTGTTAAGTAACAGGAAAAACAAGCCTTGTTGTGTAAAAAGGTTTTAGTATTTCCTATTTTCATGTTTATTTGACGAAATGTTGTTATGACGCACGTGACACTGTTGTTTCCCCAAAAATATAGCCACAAAAGTTATGACGTGGCAAGAGTACACATATTCGTGTATTACGTTTGCTTTGCCATATTTGAGTGCTTGCGACGTAAATAGATTTATCACATCTAAAACGTGTCTCAAAGTTTATGCATTTGTTACAATCTAACGCACATTAGTCTTTGATGATATAAAAGTGATACTATATGGAAGACTTTTTAACAAATGTATCCGTTGTCCTACAATGTGCCTTCAATAAAGAAATGCAGCTATATTCGTGAGAATTTGACAGATTTTATGCACGTGCATTATAAATTGACAGACACTACTAACATTCGTCGATGGGTTGACGGACATATTGTCCTTTGTTTCATTTAAACTACGCTATATTTCCCTACAAGCGTTTGCTAAAATAAATAAAGTCTGCCTGCATTAGCCTGCATATAGTAGTGGGGGCAGCCGTGGCCTAGTGGTTAAGGTGTTGGACTCTAAATTCGAGGGTTGTGAGTTCAAGTTTGTTTTTGAAGCTTAGGCAATTTCGTTTACCCTACTTTGCCTCAGTCTACTCAGCTGCAAATGAGTACAAACACTGTTTGGATGGTACCTGCGATGGACTAGTGTCCTGTCCAGAAGAGTCAGGATAACTGCACTTTAAGTTGCTTCGCACTACAGAAACCAGGTTTAAGCACTGGCCATATAAGCCTTCATGGCTTCCTAAGGCGTAATTATTTGTTTATTTTCTTTATATAGATACATTGTCTGTCAAATATAACATACGTGCATTTAGCTTAATAAGCAAACAGGACAGCTCAAAACATCCATATTACAGATAATTATGTCCACTAGCCAGTTAAAGTGCTAGGTAGCATCCTCTTTTATTTAAATCGGGAAAATAATCCTGTGAAGTTACATTTTCAGTTATTGCTACAATTGTTCTTGCTGTAGCACTTGATATGGGTAACGGCGAGTGTTGTATACAACGTCAGTAATCTACAACTTTGTCATATAAATAGTGTAATGTTGTTGAGTACTTTACCTTACTCTGTAAATTGAAGCATTTTTGTCTATAACAGTTGATCAAGTGTGTTGAAAACATACTTTTCTTCCATTTTATCCGTCAAAAATAACGCATGTTAACATATTTTTTTTCAAAAATATAACAAAATAGGTAAAGGTCACATGATTGTATCCGGCTTAGTGAATCGTAAACATATGTTATCCTAACTTACAGAAAACATCAGTTTCAACAGGAAATACAAACAAAAATATTTTGGTGCTTGTGTCCACAATTTGTAACACCTCACCATGCTTTTGCTCATATATACAAGTATATGATTGTATATGCATATACATGCAAAGACATCACATTAATAACCATGTGTTGACATATATGTCAGTAACGCTAACAAAGCTAACTTCGCCTAGTATACTTGTGTACAAACATGGTATGCGTGCACAATAACATCAGATAAAAAGGTCAAGTATTCAGGTCATGTATGCTCCCATTAAAACTAAAATTACTTGCTATCACAGGAGCCATCCATCTGCATTTACATGTAGAAGTTTTATTGATATGAGAATGTCCCTTGCTTGCATTATGGTTTGTCAGCGACAGTCGGATCGTATATTTAATTTAATTGTGCATCTAGTAGTACTAATAACTATATTATTATAGACAATATATTAGTGGCCATTTATTTGTCAACTTCGGTGTTTCAGTAATCATGGATAGACTTAAAGAAGTGTAACTTTATTTCACATAAATTACAGGAACATTTATTTGTACATTATAACATCAGTAATGCTGAGTGCAGTAAACGGTGGGAGTCTCTATTTTTAATATCAAGAATATGCTTCTTTCGTTTGTTATGTATTGTGATCTGGGCCGACTCCAATCAGTAAATTATGACTGCCAGGCCTGTTAGTGGGGCTACGATTAGGTGCAATTGGAAGAGGAAGAACATTATTAAAGCACATGCATAGTTTTACGTTGTTTTGAACACGAGTTTGTATCATTATCAATGTACCATGCAAAACAAATAATCTAAGTTGTGTTGGTGCAGCAGTGATTTGAATTTGGTGCAATGAATTGTCAGAATAAGCGTGGAATACTAATTAGAATAAGTATTACTATTACATATATATATTGTACAGAAGCTTTTTTTATAGATATATATTAAGAAACAGTTTTTTACATTTAGTCAGAGGCAGTATTTTAGCATAAGTTAGTCCCAGACTCTGGCAGGGAATCCAGCACCAAGCGAAAATATGGTTTGTTTACCGTTCGAGAATTAAGGTAGCATAGTGAATTATCAGAAAGAGTGGAATATTCATTAATATTACAATTACACATGTATTATACATAGACTTATTATAGACGTATATTAGGAAACCATTTTTGATAACATTTAGAGGCAGTATTTTTGAGGTAGCTATTCCTGGATTCAAATTCAGTGAGTGATAAGGGGGTTTGTTTACAGTTCGTGAATTACATTGGTGTATCAAACTATCGTTTACATTGTTGAATATTATATATGAATGAGATAAAGTGATAAATTACATACATAAGGTAATATCTGACATAGTTGTAGTAAACATTTTCGGTATAAACGAACTAACCACAGGATTTTGGCGTAAGTTGATATACACTGAGTCTTATTGTTTTGTTTACATAGTGTTCTGCACATTTGCTGTGGTAGGGTTTTTTGGGGCTCATGTAAGCTTAGTAGATAGCACACTTTACACGGGAGGGAAGGCGATGGGAGCGAAGGCGACAGGAGCACAAGATAGCTAGGAGACGGGATGGAAAGATGACATGTTGATGGGAGAGAGGGAGACGGACAACATGGTGACATGACTGCAAGGCTAAATGCGACGGAAAGGATCCGACGCAAGAGCTATTCTGAAGAAGTGACAGAGAGGGTGCGGAGGAGACTGAGGGTGTTTGTGGGAGACTGAATAGTTAGGAAGACTGACAAAGCACTAAACAAGGGGGACGACATGGTGGTTTGATTTCCAAGGGCAAAAATAGAGGCTATCACAGAAAGGATTAAAAAAATCATGGGTCCGGGCAAGGGAGGTTCTGTTTTAGTACATGTAGGGACAAGTAACGGGGGGGGGGGGTACAACTGTGATAGTTATGAAATACAGGCAGTTAGTCAGAACACTTGAGCAGGTAATTCTGTTGAATTTGTGGGGATGTTTATTTGGAGGGCTGATTTGAGGGACGGGCTTCATCAAAGTGGAAAGGGTACAGCAGCATTTTGCGGATGAACTCTCAGCAGCAGTCGACAGTGGCATAGGTAGCATAACAAATATTTTGGGTAGCAAACGTTTAAAGTAACAGTGCAGGGGGTAACTTAGAGGTGCCTCAAACAGGACAAGAAGCCACTAGTACACACAAACTAGTAACAAAATGTCTGTGGAACATACTAAATAAGAAAAATTAATTAAACATTATGGTAGAAGATGTTGACTGTCACATAATTGGCATAACTGAATCATGGGCCAACAAAGACATATCAGATGCTGACAGTATGCGTAATGTTTAGGAGAGTTTGAATAGGAAGAAGGGGAGGGGGAGTTATTTTATATGTTAAAGAATCTATTCAGGCTTACAAAATAAAATTAGAAAGGAAAGTAGATTGTGTTTAAGGTGTTTGGTGCAATATAGTTACAGGAAATTCAACATTAACTACTGAATTAGTTTACTGAAGTCCAAACATAAACGAAGAGGATAACACAAAAACATAAAATGCTGTAAAGGAAGTTAGTAAAGGGGAATGTGTCATAATTGGAAATTTTAACCACGGACACATGCAATGGAAATCTCTAAAATACAGGGGGTGAGGAACAACACTTTCTATTTTTCATTCAGGATAGCGTCCTTACTCAACACATACTAGAACCAACCAGGGGAAAGAATGTATTAGATATAGTTTTGTCTTCACAAAATGAATTAGTGGGCAATGTCAGAATGCATGAACCATTGGGAAACAGTGATTGTAATCAAATACATTTTGACGTCAATGTAAAATCCGAAAGTAAAAAATAAAAAACATACAGGAGAAACTTCAAAAAAGCTAAATATAAAGATATGAAAAAATACTTAGCAAAGCTAGATTGGAATAACATGCTGATGAATAAGACCGCAATTGAATGTTGGAACATTCTAAAATATGAAATTGAATGTTGGAATATTCGAAAATATGAAATTGAGAATATCACTATCATTGATCAATGTGTTACCTTGGAAACACATGGAAAACGGTCTAGAAAGAAACACTTGTCAAAAGAAACCATTAAAAAATAGTGTACAAGCGGACTATGTGGAGGGTTTATAACCGTACCAGAAAGGATGAAGACTGTGCAAATTACAAAGAGGCACTTAATGCAGCTATGACTGAAATAAGACAATCTAAAAGAAACTATGAGCAAAAATTAGCATGTAACATTAAAAAAATTACAGTTTTTATGCATATGTCAGGATTAAACAAAGCGAGACAAGGTTGGACCTCTAGAAGACAAGGTTGGACCACTAGAAGACAAGGTTGGACCACTAGAAGACAAGGTTGGACCTCTAGAAGACAAGGTTGGACCACTAGAAGACAAGGTTGGACCTCTAGAAGACAAGGTTGGACCTCTAGAAGACAAGGTTGGACCTCTAGAAGACAAGGTTGGACCACTAGAAGACAAGGTTGGACCTCTAGAAGACAAGGTTGGACCTCTAGAAGACAAGGTTGGACCTCTAGAAGACAAGGTTGGACCTCTAGAAGACAAGGTTGGACCTCTAGAAGACAAGGTTGGACCTCTAGAAGACAAGGTTGGACCTCTAGAAGACAAGGTTGGACCACTAGAAGACAAGGTTGGACCACTATAAGACAAGGTTGGACCTCTAGAAGACAAGGTTGGACCACTAGAAGACAAGGTTGGACCTCTAGAAGACAAGGTTGGACCTCTAGAAGACAAGGTTGGACCTCTAGAAGACAAGGTTGGACCTCTAGAAGACAAGGTTGGACCTCTAGAAGACAAGGTTGGACCACTAGAAGACAAGGTTGGACCTCTAGAAGACAAGGTTGGACCTCTAGAAGACAAGGTTGGACCACTAGAAGACAGTGCTGGATATATAAATGTTTTTTTAGTGGCGGGAGACCGAAATGGTTACTTCAGTTCAGTGTTTATTAGTTCATTACCAGTTCCAGATGCAAAATTTCAGGAGACAAAATCGGACTATTTAGGGCAGTTAATTGTCACTCCAGAAATGGTAGCTAAGAAAATAAAGGCAGTGAAGGACAATAAATCTCCTGGAGTGGATGGAATTTCTCCAAAAATACTAATGGAAACAGTAGAACAAATGAGTATACCACATGCAAGAGTGTTCAACTTGTTTTTAAAAGAGGGAGTTGTTCCTGTTGAATGGAAAGAAGCAAACATCATACCATTATTTAAAAAGAGTTCGAGAAATAAGTCAGAAAATTACAGACCAATTATTAGAAATGTTAATTAAAGACCATATGGTGGACTTCCTTGTTAGGCATAAATTATTAAATCCATCTCAACAAGGATTCCTAAAAGCGAGGTCATGCTTAACAAATATGTTATGTTTTTTTGAGGAAATCACTAAGTGCATAGACGAGGGATCACCAGTAGACATTATCTGCTTAGATTTTCGGAAAGCTTTTGACAAACCCCACATCAAAGATTACTACTTAAATGACAAGCCCATGATATCGGGGATGGCATAATCGACTGTATATTACTTATTTATTAGAATTTATTTGTCATAATCTAATTAATTATTTATTTATTTATTTGAAATTAAGTATTTTTCTTAAGTGTATTTTATGCTTCCTACGATTGAACTGGCTGGTCCTGGATATGTGACGCTTTACAAGCTTTTTAGAATTTATTTGCCAAATTTGAAAATGTTCAACAGTACAAGTAAAGTTCAAGTTCAAAGTAAAAGATTTATATAGAAATGAACAAAGGAAATTTTAAAATTACAAACAGTAATAATTCCATAGTTTCAGTAATTCATTTAGTTGGTTCATCCTCCGAATGTTATCACTAATATTGCTGCTGAATGAATTTATTCATGGTAGTAATTAATTGTATTTATTTTTCAGCCACTACAAGAGATCACGAGACCACATATCGATTCTTTCAACCATCTGCTTCGGGAAGGATTAACAAAGGCAGTCCAGGTGTGGTCAATTTGAACAGGCAACTTAATATAATTATAATAACTTTAATTTAAATACCTGGGTAAACTAAATATTAAAAAAGGCAATTGATTTTTAGCTAAACTTCAGCACTGCCTACAATTTGACTTTAAGTTTCAAGTGTATGTTGGTCGTCCTTATACATTTAATTATGCAAAAAGATTCGCTTTTGTCACAACTGTAACTTTTCTGGTACATAGGTAATGTGAATGTTCTCTTCTGTTTGTAGGAAATTATCCCAGTCGAATTTGGTTTAGAGAATGGCCAGCGAGTGGCCCTGTCTATCAAGGTAATGACAATATAGACCTGTAGTCATTTGTAGAAAGTTCATATTGAGGTCAATGTGGAACTTGCATAATTGGCCGGTTGAAAAATAGCAGGTGACGGAGAGACATGGTTAAGAAATGCAGCAATACCACAGCAGACAGAGGCAAGAAAGTCTTTGCTAAGTTAATTATTCTGACATTGAAACCAGTCTTTCTTGCACGCGTCACCAGCAAAATAGTAAGACAGCTGGTGCTATTTGAGAACTTGGCAAGGCAGAAAGTTTAAATTTGATTAAAAAAATTTCATAGAATGACCAGCTTTCAATTTTGACCCCCGTCTGAATGTACAGGAAGCAAAAAATCAGGTTTTGAACAACTGTGTCTGTTCTGTCACATTGGACAGTTTTTTTTATGTAAAATTAGTTGTGCGTTCTCGGTGTAACCATAATGTTAAGAAGTAGGCAGGATTGTCTAAAATGTGTTCATTCTTGTGAATCTCTGTCAGGATGCCATGATCTACACCCCACTCGTGCCCCCCAACAGCAACTGCACCAGTATGAAAGTCTACCCTGCTGAGGTGAGATCATATAACGTGAATTACCACAAATCACAGTAGCTTTAATGCAGACCTTTGGAAATATATTTTTGTGTTTAGAAGATATATAAATAGTATTGTTTATATATAAATAGTATTTTTTTTAAGTAATATGTGCAATTATTTAGTGAAAAACTGCATACACTTTTTAAAAATCATCGAAAGAATTGACTTTGATAATTAGTTCTGGTAACTTAAAAGTGTGAACAGATGTTGTAGAACTGGACCACTTTTGCCATTTAAAAAAAAATTTGGACTGGATCCGTTAAAAAATAATGTGATATTTTGTCCAATGATTTCACCAAAGCTAAACAGATTGGTACAAAAGAGCTGTCATGTCGTAGTCGATGCTAGATGGTTAAATTTTTCACGGAACAAGACAACAAATCAAATTGAGGATGAACCTTTAAATTTAAAGTAATTTAACTCCTTATGAAATTGAGACACGTCCAGCCTTGTTTGTGTTCTGTTGTTATTAGTGTCGTGAACGTGGTTGCACCTACCGCGGAAAGCTGAATGTCCAACTCGTGTGGACTGTAGATGGAATCAAGTTCGGGCCGGAGGAACGCGCCATTGGAATAGTGCCTATAATGGTGAAGGTATGATGTCATATTATCTCAGATGTTGGTGTCATTGATGGGTGTCATCTGTGTCAAATTTGGTGACTCCATCATAATCTTTGTAGTCTGTCATGTATTCGTGTCGTATGTTGATGTGATTTTTCAGTGTCTGTTGATGTCATCAGGCAGTGTATGTTGATGTCATCAGGCAGTGTATGTTGATGTCATCAGGCAGTGTATGTTGATGTCATCAGGCAGTGTATGTTGATGTCATCAGGCAGTGTATGTTGATGTGATAATAACTACACCCCCTCCACATGCAAAGAAAACATGATATTCGCCCCCAAAACATTCATATATAGGGATACTGGTGAAGTGATATTTTAAAGATTATGGTTCATTGAAACACACTTTGGCAGTGAAGATGTTAGAATAGATATATACATTACACATATAACGTGATTTTATAATAAAAAACGATCCACGTTTGTACATTTAACTCTATTAACATTGTTATTTAACTCTATTAACATTGTTATTTAACTCTATTAACATTGTTATTTCAGTCAGCTGCATGCAACCTGGCTGGTCTCACTCCGTCTGAGCTAATAAAACATGGCGAAGAAGCAGAGGTTTGTACCCGGCACGCATCTGTTTATATTTTGGCCATTGCATATGTCTGCACTTGTAAAGTATAACTGTTCATTTCTGTTCCTTGGAGATTGCATGGTATAATTTTGTGTGCCGATGAAGTGTGGCGGCTGGAATCGATCATGATATGTTTGTTTGTCCCAACAGGAGATGGGAGGTTATTTCATCATCAACGGTATCGAGCGCATCATTCGCATGCTGGTTATGCCGAGGAGGAATTATGTGAGTGGTTTATGTTTACAGTTTGTATTTCTTTGTTCGGTCTCCGGAAGCATGGAATAGTAGAAGAACTTGTCAAATACCACAGCAGGTAACAACACATGCGGACATGGTGGAGTGTGTTTATCATTGTGTCATGGTTTTATCAACACGCACTTTATGTACCACATGATGTACCATGTATCAAGATACAATAAGAGATGTACCATGTATCAAGATACAATAAGAGATGTACCATGTATCAAGATACAATAAGAGATGTACCATGTATCAAGATACAATAAGAGATGTACCATGTATCAAGATACAATAAGAGATGTACCATGTCTCAAGATACAATAAGAGATGTACCATGTATCAAGATACAATAAGAGATGTACCATGTATCAAGATACAATAAGAGATGTACCATGTATCAAGATACAATAAGAGATGTACCATGTATCAAGATACAATAAGAGATGTACCATGTCTCAAGATACAATAAGAGATGTACCATGTATCAAGATACAATAAGAGATGTACCATGTATCAAAATACAATAAGAGATGAATTATAAATATATGAATGAAAGAGTATATCTATGTAGTTGTTGTTCTACAATTTACCCCCATTTCTAGCATTGACAAGTCAGATTTATCTTTTGTTTTTGTGAGTGAATAATCACTATAGCTGCATGAAAACGTTAAAAATTAAGTACTATTTATTTATAATTATAAAGATTAGTGTCGTTTTGATAATTATCTCATCCATTTGTTTACCAAACTTTGTGCAATGGGCATCTGGAATAGATGTTGGAAGCTTTCTTTTACTATTTCAATCAAGTTTAATCTTTGTTGTGGTCTCTGTCTGCTAGCAGTAAATGAAGAATTTGTTGGAATTAAGATTTTACTTCTGCCACTAGCCACTTGCCCTGATGCGACCTTCATGGAAAAGTCGTGGTGTCTTCTACACAGAGTTCGGAGTCTCGCTGCGATCAGTGAAGCATGACCAGACGTCTTCGGTGTGTATAACTGAAATGATTGATTTCAATTCATGAAATAGATGTGTTTTACTAAAGAAATCTTAATTGTTACATAATTTGTGTAGTGTTGAATAATGTTTTCTTTGGTGTTTTATTAAAGATAAAGATATGTTTTTATGTTGTGTTATAATAATACTTACTTACTTACTTAGTCCTCTTCGTGCCCGGTGGCACATAAGCCATCAACAAGAGAGCGCCACTGCTGTCGGTCTGCAGCCCATTTGGTGATGGTTTTCCATGTCGGGCCGCATTCTTTCATCTCCATCTCCACTGTTCGTCTCCATGTTTCTTTTGGGCGACCATGTCTCCTTTTTCCATCTGCCGTCCAGTGTAAGGCTGTCTTGGGCAGTGCGCCAGGTGACATTCGGCACACGTGTCCAAGCCATCTCCATCTTCTCTTCTTTATCTGTGTGACCAAGGATGTTACATCTGTAATGCGGTGCAGCTCTTCATTAGTGATGGTGTTGGGCCAAAATATTCCTAGGATCTTCCGTAGACATTTGTTTTGGAAGGTCTCAAGCTTGTGTGCTAGCTTGGCTGTCAGTTTCCAGCACTCGGAGCCGTAGAGAAGTACACTGAGAACATTACTATTGTACAGTCTGAGTTTTGTTACCAATCTCAGTTGCTTGGATTTCCAGATGGGCTTCAGCATAGCGAAGGTCTGACTTGCCTTTCTGATCCTAGCCGTGGCATCTTTTGCAGAGTCTCCATCTGTTGTGATTTTGCTTCCCAGGTATGCAAAGTCCTGAACGTCTTCCAAAGCATCACTGTTGTTTATGGTGATGGGGTTATCTGTCTTGTTTTTGATCCTCATCAGTTTGGTTTTTGCTGTGTTGAGCTTTAACCCAATCTGTGGTGTTGTTGTTGTGAGTTTGTCCATCTTTTCTTGCATGTCCTTGTGCCTGTTAGACAGCAGTCCAATGTCATCTGCATAGTACAGGTCTTCCAAGATTGAGGTAAGTGTCCATCTGATGCCTCTGTTTCCAGTTTTGGTGATTTCTATCATCAGCCAGTCGATGGTAAAGGTGAAAAGAAATGGTGAGAGAATGCATCCCTGTTTTACTCCGGATTTTACGCTAAAGCTGTCTGACATGTGACTGTTACAGTATCTTGATCACATTTACCATCTTCTGTGGGATCCCGTAGTGACGTAGTATTCTCCACAGGGCTTCTCTGTGAAGGCTGTCAAAGGCCTTTTCAAAGTCAATGAAGGCAATGTAGATCGTACTGCTCCATTCCGAGCTTTGTTCCAAAATCTGCCGTAGCGTGAAAATGTGGTCGATGCATGACTTTCCTCTTCTGAATCCGGCTTGTTCCTGGCGGAGGATTGTATCAGTAGCTGCTGATATTCTCTTCAGGATTATGCTGCTGAAAATCTTGCATGTCATTGATAACATGGTTATGCCCCACCAGTTGTTACAGTTCCCCAAGTCACCCTTCTTTGGTAGCTTGATAATTGTGCCTGTCTTCATCATCTGGTGTGTCTTCTTCATCCCATATTCTCTGGAAGATCTGGCATAGGATTCTGGGTGTCTCTTGTTCATCTGCTTTCAGCATTTCTGCGCAGACGCTGTCGCTTCCTGGTGCTTTTCCATTCTTCTGGGCTTTAATGGCTTCTCTGACTTCTGCTTCTGTGATTTGGTCGAGGTTGATTTCAAGGTCATCTGCTGCCTCCGGGATGTCTACAAGTCTGGGTGGATCTGCACGATTGAGAACCTGTTGGAAATGCTCCTTCCATCTCTCTATCTTCTCTTTCTCAACTGTGATTATCTTTCCATCTGCATCTTTCAGTGGGAGATACTGGTTTGGACCTGTATCTCTTTTCAGCTTCTTGGTTATTTGGTTGATATCCTTTCTTCTTGCTGCTGCTTCTGCGTCTTCTGCGAGGTTTTCAGTGTAAGTGCGTTTGTCTGCTCTGGAACTCCTTTTTACTTCTGTCTTTTTGTGAGTATTCTCTTGAAAGTCTTTCTTTGAGTCTTGGGGACTTTGTGGTGAGCAGCTTTTTCTTTATTCCTTTCCTTTGGTCTATTTTGTCCCAAGTTGATGTGGAAATCCACACCTCTTTCTTTGCTCTTCTGTAGCCTAGCACTGCTTTCCCTGCTAGTTCCATGTTGAAACTGTGTATAGTCATCTCTGTTTCCTCCTGCAGAATACCAAAACTGTTCTTCAGAGCAATTGTGAACTGTTGCTTGGTTTCTGGGTTTTGTAGCTTGGTGGTATCAAAACGCTCTTTCCTCTTCTCTCCTATCTTTGCCTTTCTCAGTTTCAGAACAAGTTTTCCTATCAACAGGTTGTGGTCGCTGCCAACATCAGCTAGTCTCCTTGTTTTGACGTTTTGTATAGAGAGCGTCTCCATTTTCCATTTACAAGGATGTGATCTATTTGACTCTCAGTTCTGCCATCTGGGGATCTCCCTGTCAGCTTATGTATTTTCTTATGTTGGAAGAGTGTCCCTCCAATCACGAGGTCATTCTCCCCACATATGTCACACAATCTGCTGCTGTTATCAGTCATTGTACCTATTCCGTGTTTGCCCATGATCCTTTCCCTGTTAGTTTTGTCGCTCCCAACTCGTGCATTGAAATCTCCAAGAACCACTAGTACGTCATGTTTGGGGATGTCTTCCAAAATTGACTGAAGACTGTCATAGAAGTTATCTTTTTCTGCTTCCTCTGTAGATGCGTAACAGGTTACCACTGAGAGTTTGATAAATCTAGCATAAAGAAATCGTTCAGTTATTGGTTTCCATTCAAGAAGAGTGTTACCTTTCTCCTTCTGGATGATCAGGGCTACTCCCTGTCTATGCTGGTTGTCCTCTCTGCCTGACCACAGTATGGTGTCTCCTGTCGCCAGTTGTCGTTTTCCAGCTCCAGTCCATCTAGCCTCCATGATACCTAGAAGGCTGATTTTGTATTGGTGCATTTCCTGGAGAACCTGTGCCAGTCTTCCTGTCTGATATAGTGTTCTCACATTCCAGCATCCGATGTTGATAAAAGTTTTGGGTGTAAGGAGATCCGCCATCGGGGTGAAGACTTCCTTGTGGGTTTGGTCCCCATCCTTCATAAGTCCAGTTGCCTGTACTGCTTCTCTCCTACCGCCCGGTGCAGTTTTCTCTCTTGCTTCAGTTTCCGTAGCTAGGCTCTTTTTACGGGGTGGGGTCGCTGGCCCCACGCCCAACCCTCCTCTTTTTTCTGGGCTTGGGACCGGCAGGAGATTCTCAAAGAGCATTTTCCAGGCAGAGTTGTTATAACAATAGTAATAATAAATCTCTTGAATTGTGTGAACATTGTTGTTGATGGCTTTATCCTCTTGATACGTGGACATGATAACTGTCTCTTGTACACGTTTATATCGTAGACCATCGTTCTTCACTACCTCAACAATGGCACGTGCAATCTGAGCTTCACGCACAAGAAGGAACAGTTTTTTGTACCGATTATACTCATTCTCAAGGTATGACACAGACATGCAAACACACGTGTGCAAGCACACGCATAAGAAAATGCATGTATGAATGAGGCATCACACAGTTTAGAGACTTTCCTGTATCAGGTGTGAATATTACCATCTTAAACATGTTTAATTGTATCAACTCATAATGACAAGACATTGATAACATTAGTAATTAGGCATAATGCAAGGACTGGTAATTGTTTTGACTTGTAAGTTTGACATATCAGAATTATATCTAAATATTTTAAAAGTCCTGGCTCCTGCTGCTCGATTTTTATTATGTGTTGTATAAATTTAATTGCAGATTTATGAGGCAGTGTCATCAGTCGATTGTTTTGTCTCTTTCAGGGTCTTATTGACACAAGTGATGAATATATTTATCGTGAGTTGATCCGAGGAAGGGAAACAAATGCATACTACAAGGGGTGAGTTATTATGTTGGATTCATGAGCTAGTTAGATTTTTTATAACATGTGATTATAATATGTGATTATTATTCGATATGAATACATAGTACAACCTTGTTAATCCAGACACTGATAATGTGGAAACCTCGTCAAATGCTTAATCCATAAATCCACATCTCAGGTCTGCAAATTCAAACCTTAAATTTTATTAAAAACTAAACTCAACAATCCGGAAATTTCAAATCAATCAGCAATTATTTGATTGTTAATGGATATCGAATTATAGATTTAACGCTATTGGCCCTTTTTTAATTATTTGAAGTGGTAGATTTGATTGGAACAGTCGTAAAATAAGAACAGTAAACAGCAACATTTTATATGTGTATAGATGTTAGGTATGTATAGATGTCAGGTATGTATAGATGTCAGGTATGTATAGATGTTCATGTTGAAAAAATTTGCTTGATTTGTCTATCCAGAAAAGTCATTCATTAGTACAAAATCACTCGGGACCGAGGTGTCTGGATTAACAACGTTCTACTGTATGATTGTATTGTGAATAATTGAAATTTGTTCGCGCACATTTTCATCATATTGCTAAAGACAATGCCATAGCACTGATCGTTTCTAGTAATATGTTTGGCCGGTGGCACCTCCATGCTGCAGGTGCATCACGAACATGTTACGGCAAACTCATGAGGAACAATTAACTCGGCAGTCTCTGATCCTGCGATACATCGGCTCTCGGTTCCGCATCAAACTCAATCGGCCGCCCTGGTACACGGATACGCACGTTGCGAACTTCCTCTTCAAGTTTGTTCCTCCCATTTGTTTAGTTAATGAATCTATATGCCACCACTGCTGGTGTGATTTCAAGTAGTCAGCTGACGAAATATTGGTGTGTTTTTAAACGGTTTTGTTTTTGCGTCCTTATTGGTTACACAGCTTTATTCAATCTTGATTCATTCTGTGTAAATGAATTACATTTATTTTTGAAAAGAAAACTGCTGAAATACAGACTTCTTTAATGAAACATTGTTTCAATGTTTGTTATGAAGATATTTTACTACACGATAAATTATGTGTACCTTATATATATATATAAGTAGCTGTTTAATATTTTGATATGGTTATTTAAAATGTATGCTTTTGACGTTTGCTGTATGTATGAAATTTATATTGACTTGAGACTAGAATTTTATTTTCAATATTATTGACATTTCAAGCCAGAATTACCATTCAGTTATTTATAATTACCATTCAGTTATTTATAATTCTTGCTAATGAGTTACTTTGTCGGTTCTTGATACTGGCTGTGTTTTACTCATAAAGTTTTCAAAGGCAATCTGAATGTCATTTCAATTTTGAAAAAGTAGTAGTAGTTTTATTTAACAATACATAAAATACAAAAATATTACAATATACATAATGCCAATGTGTTATATTGCATGGTGGTCACATGACTCATTGTCGTCTTCCTGTGACTCCAATTGCACATGTCAACAAAAGGTTTTATTTGTCATCAAATTTGCTGTGGCTACAGTGGACACTATACTTGTTCTCGTATATTTGTGCCAATTAAATGTGCGTGTGACTTGTGTGTGTGTTTCAGAGCATGCATCTGTATTCATCTGGATGACTCAGTTGATAAGTTCAACATGCTCGTGTGAGTCTCCCATTATCCAGTCAAAAGTTTTATTTACATATCGTTTTTCTGGTTAAATTACATGTTTATCATTGTAAAAATTTTAGCTGAAACATAGCATGTAAATAGTATGTTATGGATGCTGTGTTCAAATAAATGTAGTTCAGCCTGAAATTTAACAGCTATATGTTAGAAGATCAAATATAACATGCAAAAATAAATTCAAGAATGGCACAAGTTAGTCACAAGTTAAAATGTAGTAAGTAGAAAAAATATTATTTAAGCTAATTTAAAACTACTTGTTCAGCCACATTTATTATATCTGATTGGTTTGTTATCATGGTTGCCACGTTACAGTCACATGACGCAGAAGTTGTTTGCGTTTGTGGCGGGGGAATGTGCCGCGGAGAGTACCGACAACCCAATGTTTCAAGAGGCCCTTCTCAGTGGTCACCTCTACCAGATGGTGCTGAAGGTATGTGATATCATTGAAGGGCCTGCAACCTTTTCTTCAGCTGTGAATCTATGTGTGCTATCAACCTATGGGTAACAACATCATAGCTTGTTTTTGGTCGAATCAACGTATCTTATAATATATTATTTTTGTGCCATTTTATATTTATTTATAGTAGCATGATAAACTAATGATAAACTAATGATAAACTAATGATAAACTAATGATAAACTAATGGGTGACTAGGCTTGGCCCCTTTTTCTTTTTATCCTGATACCAGGCATAAAAACCTAACAACGGCATACTGGTATGAGACAGACATACTGGTATGATACAGACATACTGGTGTGAGACAGACATACTGGTGTGAGACAGACATACTGGTGTGAGACAGACATACTGGTATGAGACAGACATACTGGTATGAGACAGACATACTGGTATGAGACAGACACACTGGTGTGAGACAGACACACTGGTGTGAGACAGACACACTGGTGTGAGACAGACACACTGGTGTGAGACAGACACACTGGTGTGAGACAGACACACTGGTGTGAGACAGACACACTGGTGTGAGACAGACACACTGGTGTGAGACAGACACACTGGTGTGAGACAGACACACTGGTGTGAGACAGACACACTGGTGTGAGACAGACACACTGGTGTGAGACAGACACACTGGTGTGAGACAGACACACTGGTGTGAGACAGACACACTGGTGTGAGACAGACACACTGGTGTGAGACAGACACACTGGTGTGAGACAGACACACTGGTGTGAGACAGACACACTGGTGTGAGACAGACACACTGGTGTGAGACAGACACACTGGTGTGAGACAGACACACTGGTGTGAGACAGACACACTGGTGTGAGACAGACACACTGGTGTGAGACAGGCACACTGGTGTGAGACAGGCACACTGGTGTGAGACAGGCACACTGGTGTGAGACAGGCACACTGGTGTGAGACAGGCACACTGGTGTGAGACAGGCACACTGGTGTGAGACAGGCACACTGGTGTGAGACAGGCACACTGGTGTGAGACAGGCACACTGGTGTGAGACAGGCACACTGGTGTGAGACAGGCACACTGGTGTGAGACAGACACACTGGTGTGAGACAGGCACACTGGTGTGAGACAGGCACACTGGTGTGAGACAGGCACACTGGTGTGAGACAGGCACACTGGTGTGAGACAGGCACACTGGTGTGAGACAGGCACACTGGTGTGAGACAGGCACACTGGTGTGAGACAGACACACTGGTGTGAGACAGACACACTGGTGTGAGACAGACACACTGGTGTGAGACAGACACACTGGTGTGAGACAGACACACTGGAGTGAGACAGACACACTGGTGTGAGACAGACACACTGGTGTGAGACAGACACACTGGTGTGAGACAGACACACTGGTGTGAGACAGACACACTGGTGTGAGACAGACACACTGGTGTGAGACAGACACACTGGTGTGAGACAGACACACTGGTGTGAGACAGACACACTGGTGTGAGACAGACACACTGGTGTGAGACAGACACACTGGTGTGAGACAGACACACTGGTGTGAGACAGACACACTGGTGTGAGACAGACACACTGGTGTGAGACAGACACACTGGTGTGAGACAGACACACTGGTGTGAGACAGACACACTGGTGTGAGACAGACACACTGGTGTGAGACAGACACACTGGTGTGAGACAGACACACTGGTGTGAGACAGACATACTGGTGTGAGACAGACATACTGGTGTGAGACAGACATACTGGTGTGAGACAGACATACTGGTATGAGACAGACATACTGGTATGAGACAGACATACTGGTATGAGACAGACATACTGGTGTGAGACAGACATACTGGTGTGAGACAGACACAACATACTGGTGTGAGACAGACATACTGGTGTGAGACAGACATACTGGTATGAGACAGACACACTGGTATGAGACAGGCTCACTGGTGTGAGACAGGCTCACTGGTGTGAGACAGACATACTGGTATGAGACAGGCACACTGGTGTGAGACAGACACACTGGTGTGAGACAGACACACTGGTATGAGACAGACACACTGGTATGAGACAGACACACTGGTATGAGACAGGCACACTGGTGTGAGACAGACACACTGGTATGAGACAGACACACTGGTATGAGACAGGCACACTGGTGTGAGACAGACATACTGGTATGAGACAGACATACTGGTGTGAGACAGACATACTGGTGTGAGACAGACACACTGGTATGAGACAGGCACACTGGTGTGAGACAGACACACTGGTGTGAGACAGACATACTGGTGTGAGACAGACACACTGGTGTGAAACAGACACACTGGTATGAGACAGGCACACTGGTGTGAGACAGACACACTGGTGTGAGACAGACACACTGGTGTGAGACAGACATACTGGTGTGACAGACATGCCGGTGTGAGACAGACATGCCGGCGTGAGACAGACATGCTGGCGTGAGACAGACATGCTGGCGTGAGACAGACATGCTGGCGTGAGACAGACATGCTGGCGTGGGACAGACATGCTGGCGTGGGACAGACATGCTGGCGTGGGACAGACATGCTGGCGTGGGACAGACATGCTGGCCATGGGACAGACATGCTGGCGTGGGACAAAACACTGTAACGCACGATAGTAAAATGTTGTATTAATTTGTTGTTGGTTCCTAGGAGAAGATTGAGAGTTGGTTGTTTACTCTGAAGACTCGCATTGAACTCGATGCAAAGAACAAAAGCAAAGAGTACAGCCTCAACGAAGGTATGTTTTTGCCCATAATATAGATTTGTTTTGTGTTTTTAGGTCTAAACTTAACAAACTTATACCATTTAAGATTGTTTAGATATAGTTGTTTCCAAGAAGGTTTTGCTTTGTATGAGTAGGACGCGATAGCATGGTGGTCAGAGCCCTGACTCTCAATCAACAGGACCAAGGTCCAACTGCTGCCATTTCGAAGCTTGGGTAATTTCGTTCATCGCACTTTGCCTGTCTTTTGGAAGAGACACTAAGCCGTTGGTTGCTTCTACCCCACAAAAGGGGTAAATGTGTAACCTGTTGTGGCCTCGCTAACTCTAGAGAAGGAAACTAACAATAAGCCACTCCTATGTTACCCTGGACAGGGTTGTTTGGAGTATTTAACCTCATAAGTCATGACGTTCGCACCCACTGTGAATACAGAAATTATGTATTCATGTTTTTTACTACATTTATCCATTGAATAATGTTGAAACAATTCTCATGCTCACAGTGATGAAGCCCAGGTTCATAGGTATATGTATTCACAAACTTTCTTTAATGAAGTATGTATGACTAATAGTTAGTTTTGCAGAGTAAGTTATGTTCATATTAATCAAATCCATAGTGCTATCTATGTTCTAACTTATACTTAAATACTAACTAACTTCTCTTGCATGTCCTGAGCTGCAGCACAAGTATGTATCATCAAGAAAGTGCATTAAATTTCTACTTATGTGTAATGTCCTGTAAAGTGTAAGGATTCTATCATATCAATTGTTTTCCTGGATTAAAAAACAACATGCTCAGAAGAAAGAAAACTGACACCGCATCCAATGTGTGTACAGTTCTCTTCCATCCAATGTGTGTACAGTTCTCTTCCATCCAATGTGTGTACAGTTCTCTTCCATCCAATGTGTGTACAGTTCTCTTCCATCCAATGTGTGTACAGTTCTCTTCCATCCAATGTGTGTACAGTTCTCTTCCATCCAATGTGTGTACAGTTCTCTTCCATCCAATGTTTGTACAGTTCTCTTCCATCCAATGTGTGTACAGTTCTCTTCCATCCAATGTGTGTACAGTTCTCTTCCATCCATTGTGTGTACAGTTCTCTTCCATCCAATGTGTGTACAGTTCTCTTCCATCCAATGTGTGTACAGTTCTCAAATTTTGGATTTACTCAAAGCATGGCTAAGTGCAATGTCTGCAACTAAGGCATGTTTGCAACTTGGTATTGTTCATGAATCCATTTCCATTTGAAGTATGCCCACTATTTAGTGCCTAGCCACCAATTTAAATATGCTTTCATATCTTAATAACTCACTCACAATGATTGATCTAATTGAAACACAGTTTTAGGAAAACAATGTTGATACTTATAGTGAAAACAGGTTGTCAGATACATTCACAATTTTATGAACAGTATCTTGTTAGAGGTGGAAGAGGTGGAACTCTTTGGCATCTCTATCCGGAAAGAATTATCCTGGACACACTTAGTAGACGAAGATGGCCAAGGATACAGGAAAGTGGCCTGGCCTGCTGAAAAGAGTTTCACCTTACTTGAACCCAAACCAACGAGCTATGATCTACAAGATTTAACAAGGTTGCTGTTATCATATACACAATCTGATAATAATTTGTTCCAGTTATTTATTGTCCTCTGCAAGAACGAGTACTTCCTGATATCCATTCTACACTGATCCTTTACTAATGTTACTTCATATACCATGTTCTACTACCTTATTTAAGTGAGAGAAAAATTTCTGTCAATATTTTCATACCCATTCAGTATCTTAGAAACTTCAATTTGATCTCCTCTTAACCTCTTTGTTTGTAAGGTTGTTAAACCACATTCATTAGGCATTCTTCATAACTATGGTCTCTCAGTCCTGGAAGCATTTTAGTTGCTCTACGCTGTATTCATTCAAGGGCATCCAAGCTTGTATACAGTATTCTAAATGAGGCCCAACTATTTTTTTACACATGTATAATTAACTCTTTTTCCTTGTATGTTATATTTCTCCTAATCAACCCAAGAATTTGATTACCCCTTGAAGCTGCAATACCACACTGTTCTGACACTTTTGTATCAGCACTTATTGTTACTCCTAAGTCCTTTTCTTTTATGGTAATACCTAGAACAGTTATAGTTTACATCCAAGTTCCCGTATCCTGTGTGTAGGCATTTACATTTCCCAAAATTGAATAACATCTGCCATTTTTCAGACAATTTAACTAATTTGTCTAGATTGTTTTGTAAATGTTGATTATTTACAAGAATATGGAATAAGTCTTACCTGTGAGGATGAAACATCGCTAGGCAGACTTGATGCCATCCAGAGGTGAGCTGTCAAAATTATAGCTATGCCAGAGGCTTCTCTGAGCAGGTATGCCAGGCAACCACGAGCACACAGGAGACAAGTTGGTGCATTCACCTTGTTCAAACAGACATGCCATGGAGATGCACCAGCACTACTCAATAGCATGTTACCCCCTCCTCCAGTAGTGCCAAGAGCCACCAGGGCAGCAACATCTCACCACACAGCTGCTCTGGCAGTTACATTTTCAAACACTGCTGGCCATAAGAGGACATATATATTCTTGCCGACCGCTGACTGCCTCTGGAAGAAAGAAGTCAGTGCCTTCCGTGTCAGCACCCCATCCCCATCCCCCCCCCCCAGTGTGAAGAGGGACAGCTGCCAAGGAAGAAGTGAATAGTTATAGAAAGAACAAAAAAGGTGGTGATGTGGCAGTCTGTATAGAAAACTCACTGCAATATCAACATAACGTATTGAGATAAAAACTAATGCAAATATAGAGTGTGTTTATTAAATTTGATTAAGATACATTCACCTGGTAGTTATATTAGTAAGATCAATGTATGCCACTATATAAGGATTTGACATGGTTGAACAAAATTGCCATCCTCTGACTTAATTAACATTTTCACCAAAAAAAAAACGGTTTACGAATTTGCCGTTTTATTCAATTTAGCTAATGTTTATTGTGTGCCTGTATCCATGGTATTATGGTAATTGCCTGTTGTTATGGTTACGGTGTTCAGCGGGCATTGCAAATGCGTGTCGACACTCGATGGACGTGTCAAAGTCGATGGAGTACTTCTTGGCCACAGGGAATCTCGTCTCTCGCACTGGCCTTGGTCTCATGCAGGTGGGTCTGATTAAAGGTCACATAGTTCACTTAGCATATTGCTTGCTCTCTAAAGGCCAGTTTGCACAAACAATCTGTGCTCCAACTGGTCAGGCAACAATGTGTCTCATGAAAATGTGCAGCTAAATTTTTACAAGTACGTTCTATTAACTAACGCCACTCCCAACTTGAGCTTTCGTGAAAGCTCACGATAGGTGCATCAACTGTCGGTTGCTGATTGGCCACTGTTTCAAAATTACGACTGACAGTCTTTGGAATTAGACCCAGTTCCAATTCTACGACACTATCATACCCACAGATGGACCTCGTTAATTGGTCTTGCCCCCAGATATCACTGACAAATTCACCCAGTTGGCTAATTCATCACTCATGTAAATCAGCCCTTACTATCAGTCATGTCACATCCTCCCCAGAATGCATTTTCACAACTGATCTTAATAAATATTACTTATTAATTCAAATACAATTCTTGACATAAATGTTTACTGAACATGCAATAATATAATATGATTCTCTAGTTTTTACACGATTGACACAGTAACACTACTGTATAGCTGTTCTTTAATTGCACCTTTACAGCTGATGTAAAACTCGACCACACATGTTGGTGTACATTGACTAACGTCAAAAATACAGGAGGGTCAATTGTTGTGTAACGGTTGGTTATTGATGTTTTGGTGTAGACCAACCGTGTCTGTTTAAAACTGTACTTTTAGTTGGTCCAGAAACTGAAATCTTGAAACATGTGCCTGTTTTAGATGGCTGGTCTGTCGATTATCGCAGACAAGCTCAACTTCTTCCGGCAAATCTCTCACTTCCGCTGCATCCATCGCGGCGCCTTCTTCGCAGAGATGAGGACAACAACCGTGCGAAAGTTGCTTCCTGAAGCCTGGGGTGAGTCGCTGTTTATACCCTACCCTTTGATATTGATGTCTTGGTTGGGTGGGTGTTACTGGGTCATGGGGGTGTTACTGTTTATACCCTTCCCCTTGATATTGATGTCTTGGTTGGGTGGGTGTTACTGGGTCATGGGGGTGTTAGTGTTTATACTCTACCCCTTGTTACTGATGTCTTGGTTGGGTGGGTGTTACTGGGTCATGCGGGTGTTAGTGTTTATACCCTACCCCTTGATATTGATGTCTTGGTTGGGTGGGTGTTACTGGGTCATGGGGGTGTTAGTGTTTATACTCTACCCCTTGTTACTGATGTCTTGGTTGGGTGGGTGTTACTGGGTCATGCGGGTGTTAGTGTTTATACCCTATCCATTGTTACTGATGTCTTGGTTGGGTGGGTGTTACTGGGTCATGGGGGTGTTAGTGTTTATACCCTACCCCTTGTTACTGATGTCTTGGTTGGGTGGGTGTTACTGGGTCATGGGGGTGTTAGTGTTTATACCCTACCCCTTGTTACTGATGTCTTGGTTGGGTGGGTGTTACTGGGTCATGGGGGTGTTAGTGTTTATACCCTACCCCTTGTTACTGATGTCTTGGTTGGGTGGGTGTTACTGGGTCATGGGGGTGTTAGTGTTTATACCCTATCCCTTGTTACTAATGTCTTGGTTGGGTGGGTGTTACTAGGTCATGGGGGTGTTAGTGTTTATACCCTATCCATTGTTACTGATGTCTTGGTTGGGTGGGTGTTACTGGGTCACTGATGTCTTGGTTGGGTGGGTGTTACTAGGTTATGTGGTGTTAGTGTTTATATATCTCCTTTGATAAGGGGAAATTGACTGTTGGTTGAAGATGGAACACTCTAATGATTGAAGAGATCTGTTAACTGAAAGGAAATGATACTTGTTTGTAAATGTGTTCTGCGTCTGCATGTTAAAAAAGTCATGGTGCAGAGACTCCCAGTAGTATTGCTAACATTGGAGGCACCCTTAATAATGTAAAGAGAATGAATACATAATTAGCATCACATGATCAGCATGTACAAATTTATGATCAAATATATTTACAAACAGTACTATATGAAAGACAGAAAGGGACCATGAAGTTTGAACTCTAGCTCTGGAGTGGTTGGCTAACTGGAAGCAGTCAAAAGTGCAAAATAGTAAAGAATTTTCTCGCAGGAGAATAATATTTTGAAACTTAAGGTTTAAAGTTTAACCTTGATTGCTTGTCATGAAACACCCTCACTGAAAACGTGCGTGTTCATTTTATTGGCAGGTTTCCTTTGTCCAGTCCACACACCAGATGGCGCCCCATGTGGCTTGATGAATCATCTTAGCGCAAGTTGCCAGGTAACTAGTAATAATGACTATAACAACTACATTTATTGTTATATAGCACAGTTTACTTGAAAGCTTAATGTCCTTTACATAAAAATAAAAAAATTATAGCGAATCTGGTCGTATTAGAATGAGAATTTTATAATGACTGTCCTGGTGGTTTCATGGATATTGTTATTTAAAGGTTTTCTTGGAACAAAACCTCCTTTAATTGTCTTCTGTTGAAGTCTGACATGTGCTAAATGTTATTGTGTCAATTGTCAGATCGTCAATGTCATTTATCGGACGTCACACATGACACAACTGCTGTGTCAGATGGGGATGGTGGAGTACAATGCCCCGCCCCTCCGCGACCCCTCCGAATCATACCTCGTATCTCTCGACGGCCATCTAATTGGCTGGTTGCACAGCAGCATTGCCAAGGATTTTGCAGAGCGATTACGAGTCATGAAGGTCAAAGGGCTCGAAGGGGTGAGTGTTTGTTGTCATCTGTGGATGGGTGGATTTCTTTTCTGGGCATTTGTCCTCCTCAGCTTCGTAGAAAGTGATGGTTTTTAATATGTCTCTTGTATGTTTTATAATCAGTCATCATTCCAAACATCAACATTTGCAAAATGTTTGAATATGTCTTGTAGGTTTTAAAATGGGTTATCATTCCAAAATTGTTGAATCATTCCAAACATCTACATTTGCAAATAATTTTAATATGTCTTGTATGTTTTATAGGTGTATCAGTTTGTTTATAAATGCAATATTTTTATTTGAATTTTTTATGACTGGCTCAATGAAATTAATTAATTGAAATTAGAAATATGAAAATCAACAGTTACTTGCAATTTTTTATATTTAGATAATGCTTTAAATTGAATTAATTGGTGGTAGAAAATTAATATGAACAAGAACAAAACTTTGATGTTTCCCGCCAGACATGGGGTCAATTCCAAAAATCAATTCCAATTCCAAATTGCCAGTTCCAATTCCAAATTTGTTTAATCCTAAGCTAAGGAAAAAATCAAATCCAATTCATTTTAACAGTTTTATTTGTACTTGAAACCATGTGTGCACAATCATATTTAATCACATATGATTACAAAATTTACTATTTTTCATCCAACGCATTTGTGTGTGTGCGGTGTGGTGCGTGTGTGTGTCCACTGAGAATGAAAATGAGATAATACCTGAATGGACTGACTTACCCAAATTTTCATGAGCACATGGCCTGCCATATATTGTATATAATATTAACATTGGATAATGCATTTCTAGCAGATTGCTTCCCTCCTTCAGCTAACTTTTCTCCAAATGTTTCACTTGTGATTAGTTGAAAATACACTGTAACCACAAATGATTGATCAAATAAATCTAGCAGCAAAATTTATTACAAATAAAAAATAATGAATAGTTTATAAAGTATTTAAAATAAAAAAATCATATATTTATGTAATTTTTATTTGCGTACTTGGAGCAAATTTAAATGGCACTGTCTGATGTATATTAGAGCACTATGAGCCGAGGTAGGTCGGTGATGTGGTATCCTAGCAACCTCTCCTCCGTTGCAGGTGTCGATGATGCTGGAGATCTGCTTCGTGGCGCGGACAGAGTTTGGCAGTCAGTACCCTGGGCTCTACTTGTTCCTCGCCCCTGCCCGCCTCATGCGCCCCGTCCGGAATCTCGCATCCAATACCGTCGAGATGATCGGCACCTTTGAGCAGTGCTACCTCAACGTCTGTGTCACCCCCAGTGAGGCACACGAGGGGGTGAGTAGAAGGGTGGGGAGAGGGTTGGAGAGAGTAGGGAAGGGTAAAGGGGTGAGTGAAGGAATGTTGAGGGGATCGGAAAGAGTGGGGAGGGGTAAAGGGTAAGTGGAGGGGATGGAGAGGGTAAAGGGGTGAGTGGGGGAGGGTAAAGGGGTGAGTGGAGAGGGGTGGAGAGAGTGGGGGAGGGTAAAGGGGTGAGTGGGGAGGTGGAAGGCGACAGAGAGGTGGAGGGGGACGGAGAGAGTGGGGGAAGGGTGAGTGGAGGGATGGGGAGGGGTGATGGGGAGTGGGGTGTGGATGGGGTAAAGGGTGAGGGGGTTAGAAGGGGAGGGGTGAGTGGAGGGTTGGGGAGGGTATGATGTGGGCATGTGAGCGATGGGCATGTGGAGGGGGTAAAAGGTGGATGGGTGGGAAGGGGAAGGTTGAGGAGGGGGTATGGATGAGTGGAGTGGTCGGGAGGGGGTTAAGGGGTGAGTAAAACGGTAGGGTAGAAAGGTGTATAGATGGTACGTGATGGCGGTGAGTAGCGGTGGATGGAGAGCAGGCCAGGGGTCTATTACATTGCAGTGTAATAGATTACTATTACTTAGTTTCCTTTATATTACTATTACATGCTGAAGGCAGTGTAATATATTACTATTACATTTCAGGCTATTACTATTACATTGTCCATCAGAACTATTTTCTTTTGATTAAACAATTTACATACATAGTCACTTATAATCACGTATAATTAATTAAATTACAATTAACTCATAAATTTCCCAATTAAATTAACCTCACACAATTCCAGTCGGATGTAGAAGTATATTCATTGGAATGAAACAAAAAAGCAACGTCACTGTCACATAACACAGTCTGATTATCCCATAATAGACCCATACTGCTTGACTGCTGCTTGGTGGACAGGTAATTATTTGCTCAAGGATAGGATGTTTTCCACACTTTTGGTCAATAGTGTGCAAACTAGCTACCAACTTGGAACAACTTAGAAAAGTTAGCATAAGCCCCTGGATTTTGTTCAAACATTACCCAGTGTGGCAGGCTGGCAGCTAGGGTTGGGAGATGGCAATGATTGATTGATTGATTCAGATGTTAAAGACAGTCTGTTTAGTGCAGGAAGCCCGGAACCCTTATCCTGCTTCAGTGAATGAATGAATAGGCTGGTGTGAAAAGGATAGATGGCTGGTGGACCTGGCTTTAAATGACAAATTAGCCATGCATCAGTCACACTGTCCCAGTGTCTCCTGCTAACAGTGCTAAAGTTCATTGATTGTCATGATTTCGATACTAAACCATTTTATCACCACTGTTGGAAAATAAATAAATAAATAAAACTGCATGTGAACGACTGAACACGATGCTTGTCCAAGTCCCTTTATGTCAAAATACAGAATTTTGGTGTGATTGAAATGTTCAATTGTAATAGCAAAGTAATAGCTCAATTACTATTACTTTGCTTTCTATTCCATCTGTTACTATTACTTGAACAATTGTAATCGTTACTATTACATATTACTATTACCCCAGGCCTGGTGGAGAGTACAGGATGAATGGAGGGTTCAAAACTAGTTGGAGGGTAACAACTAAATGAGCTGACTGGAGGGTAACTATCACTGAGTAGAGTTGTTTTGTTGAAGGCAACGACTCACTCGGAGCTATCAGAGTTCAGCATGCTGTCAACCATAGCATCAATGACACCATTTTCTGACTTCAACCAGAGTCCACGCAACATGTATCAGTGTCAGGTTTGTCGGTGTTAGTGTGACATGTCAGTGTCAGATATGTGTCTGTGTCTAATATGTGTCTGCGTGACGTGTATCAGATTGGTGTATTTATCTCGGACAGAATCTACGCTCCATGGCAAACTACATGAACACTGTTGTTATGCATCAGATCGATTAACAGCATTATTTATTATTCATTTCTATTGTTAACTGGTTGTATTGTTGTTTACATTTAGTGCAAAATTTGCATGTCTGATCCATTTAGGAAAAGTTGGTTTATCTGAGAATTCGTACATGATTTGAAACCAATAGACTGACCCAAAATTTATTACATAATTTTTTTTATGTGCCTTAAAAAGTTGCAACAACGTCACAGCAATTCTGAAATGTAAACTGTCACATACTTTTACCTGACTCATGTTTATATGTTGATGTTAGAGTTCAGGACAAATTAATGCATTGTTTCGTCCTTTCATCTCGGATAATAAGTGATCTTTAGATGGGAGGCCAACAGACGTAAAAACCCATTTACTTGCTAAAGTTTGTCCGTTTTGGTTTTCAGATGGGAAAACAAACCATGGGCACACCACTGCATGCCATCGGACATCGGTCGGACAACAAGTTGTACAAGCTGCAGACGCCACAGAGTCCTATGGTGCGCCCCGTTGTCTATGACTTCTACAACATGGACGAGTATCCTCTAGGCACTAATGCTGTTGTGGCTGTCATCTCCTACACGGTATGCTCATACACCTTGATAATATGACCACCTTGATAGTACGTTCGCCTTGGTAATATGATCACCCCAATAATATGACCACCTCGATCATATGTGAATACACGGCTGCTTCAATTATACAACCAACACAACCACATCATTGACAAGACCGCCTCGATAATATGACCATCTCAATAATACAACCATCTCTATTCCACTGCAACCTCTATAGCATGAATACCTCAATAATATGACGGCCTCTATGACCTGACAGTCTCGATAATATGAGTGCCTCAATAACATAACAGTGTTGATAAAACAAAACCATTTGCAGTGATTGAATATTTTTTAATGCAGCTATTGTAAAAAGGATCACAGAATTTATGAACAATATATGTCTGTTACTTTCCTTGGTTATTAAAATTGTTATGATATGTATTATATTTGTAACATATTTTCATGAGCAATTTTTTCTTCCGTATTAAATAACAGGGAAACATGAATTTTGTTCAGGAAAATTTGGTCAGTCAACAATGTTTGCAGTTTATGACAAGCAGGTTTTGTTAACATGCCATGTGCTGTTGTTTTGATACTGATTTGGAATTTAGATTTTCTGGAGTGACCTTGCGCAGTAGTGATCATTTTTTGTAACCATTCTGCAAGGTTCATGCATATTTGACAGCCAACTAGCCTAAGAAGGAACTCACATTTCATCTGACTGGTTATTGCAGGGATATGATATGGAGGACGCCATGATTTTGAACAAGTCATCGTTTGAGCGAGGGTTTGCTTATGGTACAATCTACAAGTCAGAGGTACAATTATACTTAAAACATTGTTAAATAATCTTGTAAACCATATTGTAGGACAGTAATTTCACTGTCTCCATTAGCATAGTACCCGTAGTGGTAAGTCCTCTGTTAGAACATGTCCTGGTAACAGGAATATCCCACAGTGTGCGTGCATGTCAGAGTGACTACTGAGTACTGTGTTGAACAATGAAAGTGTACAAGATTTGTTTATTATTTTTTCCTCAAGGTTTGTATAGGCACATTAGATTTATTAAATGTATTTTTTAAATACCAATGTCCTAAGTTTACTCGTGTGTCATGTTGAATGTTCATGTTAAAAAACATTGTTGGTTCATTAAAACACATTTGGGTCGTCAAAATGTTACATTTGGGTCGTCAAAATGTTAGAATAGATGTAATTTATTCTATGGAGATTAGCCGGGAGCGGGAGCGGGAGGGGAGGGGAGGGGAGGGGAGGGGAGGGGAGGGGAGAACGAAGGATGGGGGTTAGCAGAGACGGCAGTGAAACGGGATCAGTGATGGAAAAGGAGAAGAAACATCGACGACCGGTATCGATGACAGCCTCACCCCGGATGTCGGGGGTAAATAGAATCACCCCAGATGTTGGGGGTAAATAGAAGAGCAACAAAAAACCTACATGTGACATGATTTTACGGTACAAATAAACAGACTTTGTAGTTTTATTGTGAATGTGACTTTGACGCGGCGTAGACTTCCAGTGTGGCAATACGACAGTGCGTGTCTGTGTTTCAGTTCATCAATCTGAGGGAAAAGAGCCAGGAGAAATATAGAATCGCCCTCAGATTTGGTACGGCTTACAACATTTCTTCATGGAATTAAAATTTGCGAAATTGTGCTTGCAGTGTGACTGTCGAGTTTTGAAAGTCGTGGGTATAAGGGAGCATTAGTTTCAAAACCTAGAACGGGTGAACTGTAATGACTGTTGGATTGTCCGAATATTTCCAGCTGTCAGCATCCAGAATTCTGTGGATTTGTGTTTTTGTAGGATGTTCTCCTGACAATAAGAGGACAATGGGGCGGCTGGACCCAGATGGTCTTCCTCCTGTGGGCACCTACTTGACCGCTGGTGACCCGTACTACAGGTAGGGCCAGACAGTGGATCGACAGACAAAAGTGATAGATTTGTGATAGGTTTTTGTGCACGTCGAACATATATATATTTTATATATGTTGCACTGCTTTTGGCTTGTTAGATATTGTGACTTGCTGAAAATCGTCTATGCATCATATGCCATTTTAATTTTACAACATTTATGTGTTACTTGTTAAACAAGCAATGTTTTATTCATAGAACATGCACTGTTTTACTCGTAGAACATGCATTGTTTTAATCATAGAACATGCACTGTTTTATTCATAGAACATGCACTGTTTTACTCATACATAGAACATGCACTGTTTAATTTATAGAACATGCACTGGTTTATTCATAGAATAAGCTCTGTCTCATTCATAGAACCTGCACCATGTCGTTCTTCTGTAGCTACATCAACATACAGACAGGTGAGGTGAAGGTCGACAACTACAAGGGTGCGGAGCCTGCCTACGTCGAGATGGTGAAGATACTCGGAGCCGAGAATGGGGGAGACATTCTCCAGAAAGTCTGCATTCTGCTCCGGATTGAGGTCAGTGAGGGCAAATGTAGAGGTCATTGAGGGCAAATGTAGAGGTGACAGCAATGATATGTTCACTGTGTTACCTCGCGTGTTACCTAGATAAAAAATATATATTTTATTGCCAATTATAATTTCATATTAGATTACTGTCAAACTATTTGTACTGCAGGGCAGAAGTTTATTTTATTTAGTGCTATGTGATAGTTTGTAGACCTAACTTCAATGTGTTTATTTATATTGGTCAGCCAAAAAGAACCATGGGCCCCTGTGCTAGTTGTGAAGGAGGACTCCTTTTTTGACATGTCTCATTTGTATTTTTACTCGTGATTTTACAAAGACTGTACATGCCTACCAACTGGCTTGTCCCAGTAATATAAAACAAAAAAATTTAGTATTTATTACGATCAGCTTTATCACACTGTATCGACTTCCCATATGCCGTACTGATTTTTAGGAGGTATGCAGCTGTATTTAAGTTTTAGGTGGATTTATAAATCTTGATAACATACACATTTTCTTGTATCACTCAAAAATATAACGATGAAAGACAGACTTGTAGTGGGCGAAGCAGAACTATTTTTATTGCTTGGCAGACTTTTCCAGTGAAACCTAGCAGATTTAGTTTGTAGCTTGATAGATGGCGACACCAGATCAGAATCGGAATTCTATCGGCACGATAATCAATTAATTATTTTACAGATTGGATTTATACAGAATTTCAAGTCAAGAAAATGGATTTCAACCAAAATTATGTGGCAGGTTTATATTGCTATTAGTTTATACATATCTAGCGCGTCTTTTTCTAGCCAAGGCACATTGGTGACTGATTGTAGAGAAATCCTGTTATTGGGGACAAGTTCTCAAGTCGACATGGCCAGAAAGGAATCTGTAGGTGGGTATGTAGGATACGTGGGGTACCTACAGGTTTGAATAAAAAAATGTGAGTCCCAGTTGGTTCTGCATCCTTCCAGGCTCAGAACCATCATTGTCATCCATTCTTGGGGTTACAAACTCAACTGTACCTAATGTCCACTTGTGGGTGTTGACTATAGCACGACGAGGCCGACTTGAATTCTGTAGTTTCTTGTCTTGACATAAAACTTGTTCAGTTATGCAGTAACTTGAGATTGACCTATTTTAGGTCTCTGTCGGTACATTAAATAATTTGAGGAGTGTTCCTCTCTGCCCTCGTTCAGGAGTAAACTCCTAGCCCCCCCCCACTAGAACCGTGGCAGACCATACCGTGAATAAATGGTTATTGAGAACCATACAGACCTGTGAAAATGGCAACTGTGACTGCTCTAGTATGATATTTATAATGAACAAATAAATATATAATATAACACTAAAATTTAAGCAAAAATATGGTGTGGGTTATGACCAATTAAACTGTAACAGTTATATTGCATGTTGTATTGTAAATATTGTAGTTTGTGTTGTGATGAATGTTGCGGCGTGGTGACTGTTGCGGCGTGGTGACTGTTGCGGCGTGGTGACTGTTGCGGTGTGGTGACTGTTGCGGTGTGGTGACTGTTGTGGTGTGGTGACTGTTGCGGCGTGGTGACTGGTGCGGCGTGGTGACTGTTGCGGTGTGGTGACTGTTGCGGTGTGGTGACTGTTGCGGCGTGGTGACTGTTGCGGTGTGGTGACTGTTGCGGTGTGGTGACTGTTGCGGTGTGGTGACTGCTGCTGTGTGGTGACTGCTGCGGTGTGGTGACTTGCGGTGTGGTGACTGTTGCGGTGTGGTGACTGGTGCGGTGTGGTGACTGTTGCGGTGTGGTGACTGTTGCGGTGTGGTGACTGTTGCGGTGTGGTGACTGTTGCGGTGTGGTGACTGTTGCGGTGTGGTGACTGTTGCGGTGTGGTGACTGTTGCGGTGTGGTGACTGTTGCGGTGTGGTGACTGTTGCGATGTGGTGACTGTTGCGGTGTGGTGACTGTTGCGGTGTGGTGACTGTTGTGGTGTGGTGACTATTGCGGTGTGGTGACTGTTGCAGTGTGGTGACTGTTGTGGTGTGGTGACTGTTGTGGTGTGGTGACTGTTGTGGTGTGGTGACTGTTGCAGTGTGGTGACTGTTGTGGTGTGGTGTTTGCAGTCAGAAGTGGCCAGTGGAAGACATGCCCTTCACAGAGAGTGGGATGCAGCCCGACATCATCTTCAACCCCCACGGCTTCCCATCCCGTATGACCATTGGTCAGTCAAAGACTTTGGGAAAGAGATTGACTTTTGTTGCAAATTTTTTTCACATCTTCTTTTTCAAAAATATTCTTATTTTTGAAAAAAATCCACATTTTCTATAAAAAGTGGCTACATAAAATGGCATATTTGAGAAATTAATTCATTCAGATATTTCCTTTCAGATATTTCCGTATAGCTTCCTTTCTTAATTTCATATCCTGCAGGAAAATCTACACTGTTAAATGTTAACCTAATATGTGTCGATGATCAAGGTTGGATTGAATAGAGCCTATCCTAAATAACCATGAATGGCCTTGACCTTTTCTAATGATGCAACAATTGCCAATCCTTAGTCAAGAAGTTAAAATGCAATTACGCAATATTTAAACATGACGAACTGATAAAGTTCTTCTTACAACAGATAAATTCCGACCAAGATATGTAAATGTATATCGCATTTTTTTTGCCTTTCATATTATTAAAGGTACAAAGTATGATAATTTTTATCATAAAGTCATGTTATATGTAGTATAAACTACATCAAATGAGTTTAAATGAACCAAAAATTTTCCTCATAATTTGACCATCATTATATTTTCATTGCTTGTCTTTTTTAGAGACATACATTAAAATAATATCAAAGTTATTTTAAATTACTTTATTTTTCAAATGTTTTGCAGTCGGTGTAACATGAAATGTGTTTCTCTATTGCAGGAATGATGATTGAGAGCATGGCGGGCAAGTCTTCAGCCATGCATGGTCTGTGCCACGACGCGACACCATTCACATTCTCTGAGGATCAACCGGCCATTGATTATTTTGGCAATTTGCTCACCGCTGGTGAGTTTAATATAATAACAATGTATAATTCTTATAGAGTGCAATATAATAACAATGTATAATATAATCTTATAGAGTGCAATATTCTTAAAAAACACAAAGCACTTTACATGATTAGGACATTTTAATGTAATGTACATAAATAAAATTAAATACAAGATCAAGAAAAATGTGTATATAAATAGTTAATAAATTGATATGTTATACGATCATTTCATGAAAGTATTTTAATTAAAATTGCGATACAACATGTGGCTTATATGACACATATTTATAAACATGACATATCTTTTGTGCACATTCCTTTTACGGCAAACTTTCCATGTTACGTATGTATCCCAGATATGTAAACAATTTGTGTGTTATATGTATTGAATTTTTTTCATGATAATTATGCAATTTTCTGTTTGGGTAAATATACCCATTTGTCTGTAAGACACATCAGTACCATACAGGATTTGGAGGAGATTGCCTGGGTTTCATTATCTTAGTGGCAATTGATTGGCAACAGTAATACATCAACTGTCGTATCATTCTCTTTCCTATCCATATATTCATTGGTACCCTCGATACAGGAATGTGAAATATTTATTTGTCCCAAAGACACAACAAAATAAAATATTCAGTACAGAAACTACAATAATTTTAAGTCAACAGAAAAAAATTAAATGGTGACAATATATTGTACCGTATGAAAATAAACGTGTCATGTCACATAGGGTATGGGAGACTCACACTAAGACTAAATTTATTCACTGTTGCATGAGCTACAGTGTTCTTAATTTCTACGATTATTTAAATTTTATTTTTTAAATGTCAAATGTAATAGAAATCATATATGTAGATCAACCCAATGACATCATGTACTTATGGTGTGCAGCTGGATACAATTACTACGGGACTGAACGCATGTACAGCGGAGTAGATGGACGTGAGCTCGAGGCAGACATCTTTGTTGGCGTTGTCTACTATCAGCGACTACGTCACATGGTCTCAGACAAGTTCCAGGTCTGTGGACCAATACATTATTGCTTGTAATGGGATGGCATATTGGTGGGGTGTTCACAGGTTTCGGTGAACGGTGGCGTTATGACCCCACCTTTTAGGTTACAAAAATATATAGAGTAGGAATTTTAGCAAGTAGTGTAGTCCAATGATGCAGTATATGCAAATAGGTATTGTGTCGAGTATTGTCGGTGTTGGGTTAATGTTTTAATGTGCTGGTGACGATGCCATGAATTGTCTTGTGTTGTAGGAATATTACTACATGTACTGTATTGCTATGTCGAAGTGTGGGCTCTGGGAGCATTATGTCCAGGCAGCTTAGTATAAGGCTCAGCCACAGGCTTGGCATGTGTTACAGGGTCCACACTTCATGCTCTTAATCAGAATAATATGCCATTAGGCATAATCTTAATAAACGTCATTCATTTGGCCTTTTCATATCTTTACATCTGGCTTGCGTTGTTGATTGCATAAATTATCTTATGAAAAACATTATAATTATTATTTCACCTTTAAATGTGAAAAATTTCTTATTTGTTTTTATTGCTGTACAGCGGCCCCTATATATGTTGTAAAAATAGCATAGTTTATATCATTGCCAAATCATGTATTTTTTACAACGTTAAGACATGGAAGATCATGATGGTAACATATTTTCATTTCGAAACAACCAAGATGTCCTTGACAATGTTCAATAAAAAAAATCGTTCAGTTAACCAAAGAAAGTCGTACGTTTAAATCCATGATTAATGTAACCAATAGATTGTTGTGAATGTGTTCACTCTGTTGACTGTAACACTCACGTGGTCTCTAGATCACCCAGTGGAGCTGGTGACTGCACGTATGTGCAAGCAGCGGCTATAGTGTGGAATGCCTTACCGTCGAATGTAACTTCAAAATCCTCACTGGACTTGTTTAAGACAGCCTCAAAAACATGTTTGTTTACTGTGGCATATGTGCAATTAACTGCTGCAGTATTTTAGCCTAACTTATACATGTTTACCTTTATCTTAATTTACTTGTTTTTTATCCAATTCTGCTATTTTATTTACCTTTCATAAGCTTCATGATTATATTTACCTGGCCACCTTAATTATTTAAAAAAGAAATATATTATTTCATCTATGATATTACAAGTATTATTTAACAAATATTTTATACAAATAATTGTTTAAATATTTGTTTTATATTTTTATTGTACTATTTTAATCAGGTTCTCTGCAAAGCACTGTTAACTATTGGATGTGGCGCTAAACAAAAAATAAATATTATCTTGCTTGTAGGTGCGAGCAACGGGCCCCATCGACTCACTCACCCATCAACCGGTGAAGGGGCGTAAGAGGGCGGGAGGGGTGCGGTTTGGTGAGATGGAGAGGGACGCTCTCATTGCCCACGGCACGTCTTTCCTCCTGCAAGATCGACTGCTCAACTGCTCCGACAAATCCCTGGTATAAACCCTTTTATCTTCACAATCAGACACATTTTTGGTTGATTTCCATATTTTTTAAATTCTGTATAACACTGTAAAATTGTGTATGACATGTTTCATTGGTTATTCTGCCTATAACGTTCCTATTTCAATCAAGCTACAAAATATACCTACATCAAATGAAATCAGGTAGGTTTCACTGGAATTGAGTGTCGCCATCTATCAGACTACGAAATATAATAATAGTAATAACTTTATTGTCCAAAAAAATGGAAATACATCTTAGACTGAGGACGGAGCGTAAAAACATATTTTAAAACACATTCAGTCATGCAGTATGTACAGTAATAAAATCAAGTACGTAGACAAAGTAGATATTGCGTAATACCAAGTGTTATATAAACTAGAATCATGAACATCATACCAGCACCAGTACGTGGTGAGGTCATGTAGGAATGAAATAAATATACCCACATCAAACAAATTCTGCAAGTTTTCACCGGAAATCTTCCTAGCATCAAAAGTATTTGTGCTTCAACATATATTTGTAATTTGATTTCGTACTTTTGTGGTGACCACATATAAATATGTACTTTGTCATGATCAGATATCTCTATTGCATACAGGAAATCCGTACAATTTGGCAAGTCTGCAGATAGGGCAAAGCTATAACTGTTTGCTGTAGCTAGCAAAGACAGAACATGTCCGGTCTTGCAGTTCCATTAAAGAGCTAGAGAAGGAAAGAAAACTAAAGCTGTTAAGATATCAACATTACAGATATGTCGTTGGTCTTGAATCATATTGTTCACTTACAAACATCACTGTCTCCACTCCCCATCCCTCGTTCTCCACACCCCTCCCAGTCCCAAAAATCTGTCTTCACACAGTCATGGTCTTCCTGTTCCCTTTCCACCCTCCACTCTGAGCCCATCTGCTCTGTCTGTTACCTATTCCCCTTCCACCCTCCACTCTAAGCCCATCTGCTCTGTTTGTTACCTATTCCCCTTCCACCCTCCACTCTAAGCCCATCCGCTCTGTCTGTTACCTATTCCCTTTCCACCCTCCACTCTGAGCCCATCTGCTCTGTCTGTTACCTATTCCCTTTCCACCCTCCACTCTAAGCCCATCTGCTCTGTTTGTTACCTATTCCCCTTCCACCCTCCACTCTAAGCCCATCTGTTCTGTTTGTTACCTATTCCCCTTCCACCCTCCACTCTAAGCCCATCCGCTCTGTCTGTTACCTATTCCCTTTCCACCCTCCACTCTGAGCCCATCTGCTCTGTCTGTTACCTATTCCCCTTCCACCCTCCACTCTAAGCCCATCTGCTCTGTTTGTTACCTATTCCCCTTCCACCCTCCACTCTAAGCCCATCCGCTCTGTCTGTTACCTATTCCCCTTCCACCCTCCACTCTGAGCCCATCTGCTCTGTCTGTTACCTATTCCCTTTCCACCCTCCACTCTAAGCCCATCTGCTCTGTTTGTTACCTATTCCCCTTCCACCCTCCACTCTGAGCCCATCTGCTCTGTTTGTTACCTATTCCCCTTCCACCCTCCACTCTAAGCCCATCCGCTCTGTCTGTTACCTATTCTCCTTCCACCCTCCACTCTGAGCCCATCCGCTCTGTCTGTTACCTATTCCCCTTCCACCCTGAGCCCATCTGCTCTGTTTGTTACCTATTCCCCTTCCACCCTCCACTCTGAGCCCATCTGCTCTGTTTGTTACCTATTCCCCTTCCACCCTCCACTCTGAGCCCATCCGCTCTGTTTGTTACCTATTCCCCTTCCACCCTCCACTCTGAGCCCATCTGCTCTGTTTGTTACCTATTCCCCTTCCACCCTCCACTCTAAGCCCATCCACTCTGTTTGTTACGTATTCCCCTTCCACCCTCCACTCTGAGCCCATCCGCTCTGGTTGTTACCTATTCCCCTTCCACCCTCCACTCTAAGCCCATTCGCTCTGGTTGTTACCTATTCTCCTTCCACCCTCCACTCTAAGCCCATTCGCTCTGTTTGTTACGTATTCCCCTTCCACCCTCCACTCTAAGCCCATTCGCTCTGGTTGTTACCTATTCTCCTTCCACCCTCCACTCTGAGCCCATCCGCTCTGTTTGTTACCTATTCCCCTTCCATTCGTTCCACATGTCCAGCCCACTTTAACTGTCTCCTCACCAACTTCCTCATGAAACTCTCTTTCACACCAACCTCCTCCCTCAGCTCCTCTATTCTTCCCTTGTTTAATCTCGTCACAATTCTTCTCACCAAGTTGTCTTATCACACCGAGATTTAGAATGACCAGTGTTAGCACCATATTTATAAGTTGATAATCTGGTGTTTGGGATTCTCCAAATTAATTACTATAGCATCAACACTGAATCATACTTGATAATTATTATTATTAATTAAGCATCACAAACTGATATTGATATGACAATGTTGATATTCTTAGATGTATTACCAATATGTAAACAAACCATACGTAAACAAAGCCAATGTTTTTATGTCTCTGTTATTTACAGTATTTTTATTGTCCCAAGGTATTTACTGTGGTGCCATTTTTTTTATTTACATACATGCAATAAAAACGTTGACAAATGATACCATTTATATAAGAACTGAATTATACTGACTCAGTTGTCTGTTATTTAGTGTTAGCTGGTGGATTTTGATGAGATGTTTAATAATATATAAGTATATATGTAAAACATGTCTTGGTGAACAAATTAAATGTTAAATTTGAATGTCTCATTCTTCTAGACATCTCTAAGAATAAATGTGTCATATTTTATCAAACCTTAAACGTCCCTCCTCAATTCAGTTGTGTTCACCATCTTGCTAAATCTCAACTCATTTATTGAAAATAACATCTATAATCCTCCAAGACGTGTATATTTATATATTTTTTATTCTTTTTACGTGTACTTTTAATGCACAACATGTGTGTGTGTATATATTGTACATGTATGGATTTTTTTCCAAACTAAACATTTATAATTATTATTAACCACTATAACATAAATTTTGACTGGACCTGATAAAAATTCTGACGATCAAAGTCAATTCTTTTGATTATTTTAACAAAAGTACACAATATTTTATTACACCAACTGCAACCATATAAGCAAATTACTTAAATTATTCACCATTTTATTAAACCAACTGCACCAACTGCGCATACTACTTAAATTATTCACCATTTTATTAAACCAACTTCAACAAACTGCGCATATTACTTAAACTATTCACACTATGCAACTTTTGACATCAACAAACCTAATTCGCGATGATTCAATTGAGGAGGCAGTTTTAGAAAAATGCAAAATTATAAGTAATAAGTAAGTTTATAATATGATTTACAAGGTTAAATATTATGAGAGATTATCTTGCTACAGGGTCACGTGTGTTCAAACTGTGGCAGCATCCTTGCGCCACTCATGGGCAAGCCAGTCACGTCTAATGCAGCATCTTCGTTTGAGGCAACACGAGCGTGGATGTGTTCTGTCTGTCAACTTGAGAACACAGTCGAAGTTGTCTGCATTCCCTACGTCTTCCGATACCTCGTCGCTGAGCTCGCAGCCATGAACATTAAAGTGACACTTGACGTGAAGTGATGTTTCCCTGACGAAAATATGACGTGACAATGTGACTCTGTTGTTACATTAACATTGATGTGTATGTAATGCGACGTTTCATAGTAAATATCTGACATTAATATGTTTGTCAAAACCACGTGATTGATGTGTGAATGAGTGAGTAAGTGGTGATCTTTTCTCTTAAATGTGATGATGGGTCAATTATGCTAAGTGGCTTTGTGTTATAATAAATGAAAACGTAATGATAGTGCTATGTGAATTTGTTATGGTAAAAGACAAGTTCTAAATTAACTCTGTTATAAATTAAAAAGTAACAGTTGTTCCTTTTCTTTCCTTCTTTTTTTGTAGCTATCTGTTCTGCTATAGGATGCATGCATATGAACAAGAATACTAAGAAATTTGCGGGTTTGCGTTGGTATTTATGTGAACAGACCACACTTCATGTTCCTGTATGCCCCAATAATGACGTTTCTTTAGATTCCTGCTAAATTTGTCCTAAGATTTTGTTTTAACATTTCATAGCACATGTATCCATAACACGCATGCTGTGTGAAACTCGTGAAAATGAGACATCTCGTACAATACCACCCAAAGCTGATACCCCTTCTTTTTCAACTTGGTGACTGATTTTGAAATGTTGGCACGTTCTGCGGAATAAATCAGTGTAGTGACACGCGGGCGGCCAGTGTCTGTCTATTGCCATCAATTACCATTACGAGCAGTGGCGACGCGCAACGATGATCCGGGCGAAAACCACCGCGTAACTACGGAAGTGACGTAACTGTTGCGGAGCGCCATTTCTGCCTACCACTATAAGTGTACAGGTAACTGATTGTATGACATCGTTTTGGATTAACCAGGAATGCGACTTTACTGTGCAGTCAGAGCTGTCAGCAAATAAATGAAACATTCAAGAAACTTGAAGCGACCATTGCTTCTATGGACATGGTAAGTTTAACCCGTTATTCAAGTTTTAAATAACTTTTATTGACTGCGGTATGCACGGTGTTAGCTAAGATAAATACTGTGCTTACAGGAATCAATAAAATAGTATTATGTAGAGGTTTTTTTTATTTTACAATTATATCGGCAAACTTCGAGAATGGTGCTTAAGATTATTGTATATTTTTTTATAAAAAAAGCTTTTGTGAACAATTCTAAGTACAAGTCACTGCGCTCAAGACTTTTGGTACGTGTGGTATGACTGATTTGGTTAACAGATTACTTCGTAACATTAAATATGTCGTTATTATTATTAGTAGTAGGGTGGGTGACTTATCAGAGGGCGCTACCCCTCCTACATGGCTAACAGTCCCTGCACATGGAGTGTTTCTTTCGTAACACGCGTGTATTTTGCTCCGTTCACATCTACTTTTCATTTCATTACGCGACGAGTCCGACTTAAACGAAAGGTATCTGAGCACAGTTCCCGACCACCAGCTAGTCATCGCGGGAAACTGCTCAGTCACCACGGTTTTTTTACGGACGCAGATGCTGCGGGCTTAATCCCTAGAGAGAAGATATCATTTATAACGGTTTTTAAATCCTTGTGTGCCTCTACATCCAATGATATTTGTGTATAAAGAATTCCATAATTTCACACCATAAATATTAATACACATTGAGTGTTGGTGGTGCGGACACGATAACTACTGAAAGTATCTTTCAGTCTGGTACCGTGTAAATAAAGCTTAACTTTTGTTTGTAGACTATCCGGTAGTTCGTTGTAATATGTTTTAAACATTATGACCGCAGTCTTAAATTTAATTAAATCTACACATTTCAAAATGCACAGTTGTTTAAAAAAGGATGCTGGTATGCTGCATGCATTTTGCGCCACACACTAGACGAACTGCACGTTTCTATAACACCGTAATAGAGTAAATGTTTGCAGCATAAGTGTTACCCCACATTTATCAGATGTCTGGCTATAGCGTCGCCGAGCATGTAAAATCCATAGAAAGTAGTGCAACGACGACGGAACATTACGTGCCTGTGGATCGCTCGTCGCAGCGCACACTGTGCAATGGACACATACCGTACCTCCTTTAATATGCCTCCCAACCAGCCAATGACGCCAATGCGTCGTTCCGGTGGTGGAGTTAGCATGCCTGTGGAATATTCCATCTGGCGCCGACGAGCGAGGGGTGTCCAACTTTGTGTACCACCAGCAGCAGCAGCAGCAGTTCGAGGAGTATTAGTTGTTACTGCAGCTGTTCGACGAGAAGGAGTCTTCGCCTGACGTATGTAGGATCTCCTGGAAACGTTACCGACCAACTCCATGGGCAGGTTGATGGCTCTGAGCTGTTGCGCAAATAGCTGCCATCCCGTCGGATCGGTCTTTCTCTTCCGCAACAGATCATTGACGAGATCCAGCACGTTACTTCCGACAACCGGCACACCCTCGTGGATCAGTTCGCCACGAGCGGTCCACGCGATGTCTCTCCATCGAACGTCTGGCTTTGGCCTCCATGGTCTTGGGAACGGTGTCCACGACGTCGGCCTCTATATCACCCTCTCTAATGGCCACTGCTCCTGCTGCTCCCCACTTCGCCGCCGCCGCTGCGGGCATCGACTAGTTCACCGCGTTAGCAATGACAGGCTATGCAATGTTTAGGAAGGATAGACGAGAAAGAAGGGGAGGTGGAGTAATTTTATATATTAAAGAATCTATCCAAGCATATGAAATAACACTGAAAAGTGAAGCATATTGTGAGGAAGCAATTTGGTGTAGCATAGTTATCAGGAACTCAGCATTAACAATAGGAGTAGTTTATCGTAGTCCTAACATAGGACAAGAGGAAGATGTAAAATTACAAAAGGTGATAAGGGAGGTGAGCAAGGGGAATGTGTTATAATGTGTGATTTTAACCATGGCCATATACAATGGGAATCATTAGAGAGTGCTGGAGGTGACAACCATCAGTTTCTACTTCTAACACAGGATTGGTTCCTTACTCAAAATGTCTTGGAACCAACCAGAGGTGGGAATGTGTTACATTTAATTTTGTCTTCTCAAAATGAATTAGTTGATAATGTTAAGTACACGAACCTTTGGGTTCAAGTGACCATAACCAAATCCATTTTAATATAAAAGTAAAGACAGGAAATACATATAAAAACAATGGAGGAGGAACTTCAACAAAGGCAAATATAAAGTGATGAGAACATATCTAGCAAATATAGATTGGAATAACTTGCAGAAGAACAAGCCAGCAACGGAATGCTGGACTTGTTTTAAATATGAGATTGATGGCATTATTGAGAAATTTGTTCCATTAAGAAAACAAGGGAAAAGGTCCAGGAAGAAAAAAAGGCTATTAGTAAAATTGCTCACAAACATATGCTGTGGAGGGTATATAAACACACTGGAAATGTAGAAGACTACACAAACTACAAAGAGGCACTCAACCTAGCTACAACTGAAATTAGAAAATCTAAAAGAACCTTTGAACAAAAATTGGCAGGTAATATAAAAAATGACAGCAAGAGTTTCTATGCTTCTGTAAGGAGTAAACAGAAAGTTTGAGATAAGGTCGGACCACTGGAAAACAACAGTGAACACATAATTTCAGACGGGTTTCAAATGGCAGAGGTCCTGAATGAGTATTTCAGCTTAGTTTTTATCGCATAAGATATCAGCTCACTTCCAGTTCCATTTACTAAATTCGAGGGCAATAAATCTGTTATTTGTAACTCCTGAAATGATAACAAAGAAAATTTAGAAGATGAAAGATAATAAATCACGTGGAGTTGATGGGATACCACCAAGACTGCTTAAGGAAATTGTTGAGCAAATTGGTACACCAATAGTTCCTTCAGAATGGAAAGAAGCAAACATTACACCGCTATTTAAGAAAGGATCGAGGAACAAACCAGAAAATTACAGACCAGTGAGTTTAACATCAGTTGTATGTAAATTACTTGAAACAATAATTAGAGACCACATGGTGGAATTCCTTGTAAAACATAAATTAATAAATACATCTCAACATGGGTTCCTAAAAGCAAGGTCATGTCTAACCAATCTCTTATGTTTTTGGAAGAAATTACAAAGTGGGTAGATGACGGGTCACCAGTGGATGTTGTATATTTAGATTTTCAGAAAGCTTTCGATAAAGTGCCACATCAAAGACTGTTACTTAAACAAAAAGCCCATGGTATAGGCAATGATGTAATCAACTGGATATAAAAGTGGCTTACACACAGAAGACAGAGAGTAATAGTAGATGGTGAGATTTCAAACTGGAAGTCTGTTCTGTGTGGGGTACCACAGGGATCAGTATTAGGCTCTATACTGTTTTTAATATATTAAAATAATTTGGAAGATGACATATCTAGCAAAGTACTGAAATTTGTAGATGACACAAAAGTATTCAGAAAGGTTACCAATGATACAGATAAACAAAGTTTACAGGATGATCTAGATAAATTAGTTAAATGGTAAAAAAAATAGGAAGCCCCGCTCTGACCCTCACCGACCTGCTGTTGAAGTAAGATGCGTCTCCTCCTGGCAGCGGGCGCTCGTCTCTGAGACAACTCGCGTAATTTGTTTCTGTACTTTCTGAACTGCTGCCTCTGTGCGTCGGTCAACGGAATGTTCTTTTTCACTATGTTGTAGACACACTCGGCGAGAGCACACATGAGATCGGAGTCGGCGTTGGCAATGATGGCTCTTCGCAATTGGGTGTTCTTGTATCTATTCAGCGCCTGCATACACAGAATGTTTCTCTTCACGAGTTCAGATATCGTGCGCATGAAGAGACGAACCGTGCACTCGGTCTTTTTATACCTTAGGCAAGTACACGTTACTGAACACCGTCGTCTGGAAAGATGGTCGTGCGCAGACGCATGTCCTCGGGCGTTTCCTGTTTGAGATCGACCAATAGATATTTACTACACAAAAATGCTCACTTAAAACAATATACTATTCACAGTACCTGATTTGTGTTTCATGTTGTTGCGAAGTGTGGGGAAACACCTACAAAACAAATATTGACTGCATTTATTTGTTACAAAAGCAATTAGCAAGGATTGTCAGCAATGTACACTGTTGGCATCATACAAATGGATTATCTTGTGAATTGCATATATTAAAGCTATCTCATTTTCTAAAACTAAAAACTCCCATTATAATGAGTGAAGCAAACAAAAAGTTGTTACCAAATAATCTGCTGTTATTCTTCAACAGTTTATGACATAACACGTCAAACACAACAAAGTAAATACTTAAGACAGGTATTTGCTAAAATGACTCTAATATCCCAATGTACATCTGCACAAGGTATACAATTATGAAAGAAGCAAATTTGGATATGTGGAATTAAAATTGCGAGAACATGTACTGTCCATGTTAATTCATTTATTTAGATAGTGGTCCCATGATCGTGTGATAGCTATTATGTTATGTAATATAATATTCTACATTCTTATGGTTTGATTCAGCATACTAACATACAAAAACTACTATCCCACTGGAAAAAACTGAGATATCAATGACAGCATATCAGGAAGCATGTAAATTGTTATGTTCATTACCTTATTGAACTAACCAACGTCGTTTAGGCTGTCAGAGTTACCTCTTGAAATACCAGAGACAGCAAAGGAGGTTGTTGTAGACCATCCCGAAGACATGACGATGTTCCTGCTGCACAGTCGGTCACAGCAGCAAACATGGGTCTTACTGCAACTGTCAATAATGCAACCGAGCCAAATATGTGTTTCTTTCATAACAATCAGGCTCGATATTACCATCATTTTAGACGTCAAGCTGTGTGAACTATGTGGCTGTCGAATATTTAGTTGGTATCAACCACATTTCCCTTTGGACACAAAACCGTACACCTACTGTCTCGAGTCAGCAACCGATATGACTTCACCAAGCACCAAGCCATTCAGTATAAAACAAACAAACACAATATCCACAGTTTACAAGATAGTTCCAGTGTGCGCTGTTCTTAGTTCACACGACAGCAAAGTTTGCTGTCGTGATCTACAGTAGGAACCACGAGAAGGTGACACGCGCTTTTCCCACCACAGGTATTGTGTGTATGCAGTATAAGTGTGAAAAGTCGTGCCTGAAACTTAACCATCTTCATCATTAGCTAGGATAGCGCTACCAGTGGTCATTTGGGCCCATCTCTGTATCCTTTCAGAATATGGTCGAAGATGTTAGCAATATATGCTATGGAAAGATCAATTTCGTAATATTAGCATTTTCATGTACTTTAACATGTTCACAAGATTATTGTACTTGTAGAATAAACAGAACATTTTTTGTTAATATAAATTAATTAAATATCATTTTAGAAGTGCATTAGATGTCACCATATGTAGGCTTTGTCAGAACTGGTGTGTTTTGTCGCACAATGATTGACAAAACTGTGAAAAGTCTCTAGGCTGACAGTATGATGGCCTGTTTAGTCTCTTGACATCTTGCAGCACATTCTTGTGGAACAGTTCCTCCTCCTCCTATATTACTGCAACCTGCAACCAGTTAGTTTTAAGATAGGTTATTCTGTATGAAAAATTGTCTGTATATTCTGAGCTAAGACTTGGAGAAAACAGCTGTACATGTTTCTGTGGATTTGTATTCAGTAGTGGCTTCATTACCAGGAATAAACCACTGTTTGGTTTGGTTTCTACCAAAATAATTGAATTATTAATTGAATTAAGTTAATTGTTAATTTAATACAAGAATTTGGGAGGTTAATTTAATTTAATTGACCTGAGAAATGTGTGACGTTAATTTAATTGGAACATTTCTGATTGAATTGTAATTTAATTAATTAACTTTTCAAGTTAATTGCCCCATGCCTGGTACAGGTACAGTTTCTGCAAAAATATCAGTAACTTTAGATGTACTATTGTATTATTAATGCATTTATTATAGGTAAATGCATTATTACAGTTGTAGGTTTTAGTGGTTAATACTATCATACGTAGTCCTTGAATATTAAACTAAACTGAGTCAATATTATTGATCCCTAATGGCTTTTGCTGGTTGGTGAATAATATTTAATCATGCTTATATGGTAAATACCTGCACCAGCTAGACATCCAGTACTTTGTTCATTCGGTTCTCCTGCAAACTGTAACAGCCATACTTTGCACAATGTCCAGGACTGTTGAACCAAGCATCTCCAGATAGTTCAAGGTCCCCATCAATCTCTCTGAGTTCGTTCATGATTTGAGCCTGGGCATCCAACCATTCAGCCATCACAGCTGAAAATGCACAAATTCCATTGAATTTATTTGAATAAAAAATTTGAAGTAACGCAACTCATGAACTATTTGCTAAAAATTAACATGATTAAAACAGTAATCAAGGTATTATGCTGTATTGAAAATCTTAGAGGAATAGAAAGCCAAAGAATGTACACAACAATACTAACTGTTCATCACTGGACTCCACATCATTGACCTCTTCTGCAGCATCCAGAATAGAGAGGTCAGATGGTTTGTAGTCAATGGATGGCTTTAATGGTGACAACAACATGGAGGGAGAGGGCAATGGTGGCTCAGCTAATGGGACATCATCGCCTGGAGTCTTCTTGGGTGCGGAAATTAGACAGGGTGGCTCAAGTTGAAGCTATACTGTGTCCCTGCGTCACATGTCACCACTATGTCTGTCTGAATCTCTGGAATGTAGAATAATCATTAATGAAAAAGCAAAGTTCATAATAATTATGTATGTTTGGTGACATACAGAGTATTACAGACTACGCGACGAAAATGAATTAGTAGTAATGCTGAGAGAAATACAATTATGGTCTATTTTTTTATTTTTGATGGAGAAATTAATTTTGTATGGTATATAAAAGTACTAATAATTATGCTAATGAAGACAGACATACTAGACACAATTCCCTACAAATATCAATGATGTTTTTATTCACATTTACACTGTCTAAAGCTTCATATATTAGGCAGTCTGATTTTTAAAAGACTTCTCTGATTTTTGGTCTGCAGGTAGTATAAATCTATCGCAGTGGTTACAGGGCATTCACAAAACCATATATCTATATGATATACTGGGGATCTCACCTGCAAGGTGTAAAAATTTTGAACAGTTAGCTTGAAAATTGTAGATCTTGGGTCATCTCGTCCATGTTAATTTTCCTGCCCTTTCAGCCTGCCACTGTAAATGTGTAATTTTTTAATAGCAGGTAACCGTAAAAAAATTCGCAACTGAATTGTTGCACAATCATTCTGATATTTGACAGATGCTGCAGCATTTTCGATATATGCCAAAAATAAACTTCTAGGCCCAGTAGTACATCTACATTGTACATTCCCAATTTATTGCCCATGTCAAGGAGATGTTTGGGGGTAAAACATCCTAATATAATCAGCTAATAACATATATCAATGCACTGACTGGACGATTATCGATTGCCATTAAAAAAATCCTCGTCAGTCTCAAGTTGTTATACTCCAAACAGCCCAATCTTGGGCTAATCAAGTAGGCCTACTTGGCAAGTGCCACACCATGAAATCTAGAGCTAAACACCAAACTTATATTGATTTCTTCCCTACATATCATTACAGTTTGACAGCAATAAAAAGTCTAGATCTATCGTGGACTTCACCACTACTGTCACAGGTCACGACATGGGGAAGGCTCGCCAGCCATGGGAATGATTATATCTTCAGTAAACCACTTCAGGGTTAGCTTGATATGGGGATAGCTGAGTTTAGGGTTGCATACCTTCATTTCCTTGTGCCCAAGCACTTATAAAGCACTGCACACAACATGAAATTGGTATTGATATGCGGTGAATAGACATTTTGGAAAGGAAACAGTTATTTTTGATACTGAAAATTGCATATTGTAGATTTTTAGCTTACCACAAGCTCTTTCATACTATTTTAACACATGAACAATTAAAAAATTGTGTTGATTAACAATTAAATGTCATATTAATATCAAATTGTGCAAAACATCAGCTTGTGTATATCAAATGTTATAGTACAAAACTAAAATGTACATTTATTTGACATTTTCTATATTGAGTAGATCGGTTAAACAGTAACTGTATTAAAACAGTAATGATCTTGTTGACTAGATGGAGTTAATAATAAAATATATATAATCATATAACATCACAGTCTGACGTCGACAATTTTCTAAGTCAAACACACACAAAACATGGGGCAGGCTAGCAACCATTTTTATTTATTATAAAAAAATAAGCCCAAATTATATTCGGAATGGCAAATTATGAAATTATAATAAGTTTGTTATAACAAACTAAAATTTTCATCCAAATTACCTGTAATGTCCACAATTAATTAAGCTAACAACAACGACAAAAACATAAATATATCAATATTTTATAACCGTGTTTGTGACCGTGACTTCCATTTATTTCGGGGCTGACCACATTATAAAAATGTTTTGGTGGTCATGTTAACGTTTTGTTTGATAAGAAAACATAACCATCAACAATTCTTATTTTTTACAACAACTGCCATCATCTCTTTGAAATGCTGACCAAGTTTTGTCAAAATCGCATACCTCCAGCTCTATTAAAACGCCCCGACGTGCGATGCCCATCAATTTTAACAAACATAGCCATGCATTCATGCGCCCACGTGGTCCACAGAAGAAAAATTCAAATGAATCCCTCCGCCTGTTACACTCTAAAAAATGCACCATTTCAAAGCCAATAGCTTCTACAAACAAACTTGTGAACATGCCTGTTCAATTGCACTAATGTCACATCATACAGATTGTTTAAATTCACATATCACAATTTAATAGTTTCATGTGAAACAATAAACTGGAAGGTCTATAGTGGTCTTACCCCTTCAGAGTTGTCGGACATGGTCACGGACCACGGTCACTTTTCCCATAGACGACCATTATAACGTTCTTGCGTCTACATTGAAAATTTATCCTACAATTTTTTTTTCATTCACAGAAAATGACAGACCCACTAAGACACCTGGTGTGTGTGAAATTCGTGAAAATGACATACCTCCTTTTCGCATAAATTGCTTCAAAACATGAGGCGCCTGCATTTCTGCCATGAAATTCTCAGGTTTCCCAAATATGAGTACATCCTGCCTAACACGAAAGTTATACCAAATCGAAGAAAAACATTTATCTCGATAAATCACAGAAGGAAATCCACAATGCTACACATTAACTGATATGTTCCGAATAGCCAAAAATGTGAGGAGATGTGGCTTTCAGAAGGGGCACACTGTGCACACATCCAAGAAAGACGTTGCAGACAATTCCACACCAAGCATGTGGATGCCAAGACTCACGCAAGCCGAATTCACAAGAGTCGCCAAAGTTACACCAGGTGGACTCATCGAAGTCCCAGATGCTGAGGGCAAATCGGGTGGCGCCAAACTCATGAGACCGAAGAAACGTGTTGCTGATGACTTGACAACGACATACCTAAAGAAAGATGACTCACAATCAGAAATGCGTATTATGCATAGAGACAAAACAACACAGATGTATAATGAGTGCATTGCAGAGCATGCGTCCCTTATTCGACAGTTAATTGTGTGCTGTTCCTAGATTTACAGTGCATACAGAGGTCAAGGTTGGCCTCTGCTGGAAACAAAATCTCAGGTGTGTTAAGTGTGGATACACATCAAAAATGTTCCAAGTTATACCATGAAGTACCAACTGAGAAGGCAGGGCAGAGATCTGCTGCTCCAAATGTCGGCCTTCAGGTGGGACTGCAGGAATCTACCACAGGAATCGCTAAAGGGCGAGTGATAATTGCTAGCTTAGATGTACCACCACCGTACCGAAGTAGCATGCAACGGACTGCAAACAAAGTTGGCAATGCGACAGCAACTATGACTTTGGCAGACTTGGCGAAAAGGCGTGACCACATGAAAACAATTAATAAGCTACGAGGATTACCTGAAGATGCTCCAGTAAACATATCCATGGACAGCAGATATAGCTCAGCGAGAATCACTGGGTCTTATCATACTGGGCAAAATGCATCACAAGCAATAGGGGTCGTAGTAGAACAACAAAGTCGCTGCCAGGATATTGTGGCTCTACACATACAGAATAAATTGTGCAGCCATTGACAGGCTGAATTATGGAGCGGGGGACTCTCTACTGCGAAAATTGGGAGAAGCAAAGCTCTGATTAGTAAAGGAGGAAGAGTGGCCAATTTAATACATTATATTTTCGTGTGAAACAATAAACTGGAAGGTCTATAGTGGTCTTACCCCTTCAGAGTTGTCGGACATCGCTAGTCTTGATTGCAGTGCCAGTGATTCAGGGTAGGGTCTTCATGCTACTATAGTATATAAGCAGAAACCGACAGTCGCGTAAAATGTTGCAGATACGGTTAACATATGGGAGCAGGAAATTAACTCGTCCGTTCTGACCCGTACGTCACTTACCTTCAGATAGCGGGGGCCAATGTGACGTAACAGAAACGCGACTAGTTGCGTTATTTCTGGTGCAAAATCACCTCCAGTATGAAAATGGCGGCGATAATATGGCGATATCGAATTTGAGCAGAATAATAACTAAATAAGCGCATACTGCACTTCCGTAGGAACTCCATATTCGTTTTCTAACAGTCCATATGTCGAAACAACTAAAAATACGAAATCATAACCTACGAATTTCGCAGTAACAATAACAAAATTTAGCAATAACTTTCTTTACGAGTCTCCGCCTAACCTCGCACGTCCACATACCGGATAAATTGCGGTTCTTCTGAATCTTTACCGCTGTTAGAAGCCGGTCTCACCACGAAACACAACACATCAGCCTCACAACGCATAGTTAAACGACTAAGTACCTAAACTAAAACTATGTCACACATGATTTGGCGGCGGATTAATTAAAAACTTGGCACATTCTCAAATTGTCGAGGCTAGCAGTTTTGTCCTATTATTAAATTGTAGTAACAGAACAACTGCAGATTTTCCTTTGGTGGTCACGTTATCGTTTTGCATGATTAATAGAAAACTTGACCATCAAAAATCCTACAACTTCATGACATTCACTGCTACTATGCTTCCAATGTGTGAACAAGTTAAGTTTCGTCAAAATCACATACCTCCAACAAATTGGGAGTTTTCGTAAAATATTAATACGCTGCTGGCACTGGTGTTTCGAGAACGTCACCACCAAAATAATAATAATAAAATATGATATCTACATAGCACCATCATCACATAGTGCTCTATGGAGTGCCATAAAACACTAACATTATATAGCCTTTTTGTTTTGGAAGTGACGTAGAGTGATATAATGAAAGCATCGAGTTACTAAAATGCAAGGAAGGAAATCAACGTAATAATTTACATGTAAAAGGAAATCAACGTAATAATTTACATGTAATTGATTAAGGATTGGCAGACGTTTGGTACGATGACAATAACACTGATGCCGATTGATTAGCGTTTTGTACGGATTGGTAGGTGGTCGCCACTCCTTATCGTTGGCGACATCATCTTCAGGTGATCGTGCAACGTCGTCATCCTCGGGTGATCGCGCAGCGTGCTCCCGTCCGTCCCAAGCCGCCTGTGCTTCTGCGAGTTGTTCCAACACGTCCTGGCAAGAGTCTTTGATCTCTTCGTACGCGGCGTCACTCATCGCTCGTAGGATGTCCATCATGTCGCCAACCAATTTGTTGGCGTCTGGGTACGTTCGATGCCACACTGACGCTCAATGGGACGTGACGCGCTACTCAGTGGACCTTGTCACTATCCGACGGATGTTGTGCAGTGTCAAACCAACACTCAAAGTCAAAAGTGGCGCGGTACAGGTAGTAAAGCGACCATTCGGAGACTCGAATGTTCTCATCGTCCAAGCGTTCGAACACTGATGGAGTCGACTGTTACACGCCACCCGGGAAGACTCGGCGTTCACCCCCCCTCAAACGTGCGCTCGTGTCTGTGTAGTTTGGATGCGTATTTCCATAACGAATCACCACACTTTCGACATCCATAACAGTGACAGTACATGCGTAAATATTGGTTACAGGAAAAGTGTGTCTCGTGAAGGTTGATGTACGTGCAATGTCTCGGGGTAATGACATAACGATCGACGGAAGAGTTCGGCAGTTGTCTTTCCATTCTCTTAATCTAACTCAACGAGCTTGTATACGCAAACGTTCGTCTCGAACGTGGTCTCTACACGGTAGATTTCATCCATCGTGACCGCAGCAAAGTCTTCCATGGCTACATCGTCTCGGTCGTACGCCTCGTACAGCGTCTTCACCGCTGGTTCCAACCGATATCGATCACATCTTCGATGCAGGGCCAGATCGAGTGTGTGCTGATCGAGAGATGGTGTCTCCACGTGACGTCGTAGCTCTGCATACGTCTCCAGTACAGCTCCACAGTGGCGGCATATATGTCTTTCCACGATGGTAGCAGCACCTACAAATGAAACAACACGGGCCCTCAGTACACATATATAATGAACAGTGCTTGTGTGCATGCGTACGTTTACATGAACGTGGAGTGGTGATGGTGGTGGGGGTGACGGAGGATGAGACGTGGTCATCAAACATGTTCATTCGGACAGTAATGTTTACACGTTCCTCCTTTCCACTAGAAATGCCAATGTTTTCGAGTATTCGTTTCCTACAGGTGTAAGACTTTCTATTTATCTGCTAAAGGCGATTACTACGGGTTCTCTTTCGACTTCTTCTATAGAGGGGTGTCACTGGAGTCTCTAGTAATATTACAATAGCAACACCTGCCATTCTTTTTGTCACTTTTATTAAATATAATACTTACATATGTTGTGTTGTGTATGAAATATATAAGGCGCACTGTTGTGAAATGATCGACTTATATACGATGACTACATATGAGAGGTACAGAGACCTCTAGCTTGTGAGCGTTACCGCTGCGCCAAAGGCTTGTTAATTGGAGTTGACTTGCGGCTTTTCACTCAATGCCATAGGTCACGTGATGACATGTCGAGAGATTTGTGGGTTTTTATACTTCGACAGTGACCTCTACCTTGCGAGCATTTACCGCTGCGCAAGAGGCTGGTAGGGTGGAGGTGACTCGCGGGTTTTACACCTCGCCAGAGGTCACGTGATGACATGACGATGATGAAATGTATATAAGTCGTAAGAGAGTAGACTATATATTTCATACTAACATACAAGTTGTCTGTTCATTCAATGTGACCACAAGAAGAAATATATACAAGTTCTTTCATGTAATAACGACAACACAATACGCTAATTATATATCATAATAAAAGGAAATATGTTCTATATGATACTAATAGAGTTCATCTTCTAAAGATTATACATACTAATGAAGTTCATCTTCTACTACTATATATATAATAATGAAGTACACGAAATAAGTAGTAAAGGTTATATAGAATAAAGTTCATTTTCTAATAGTAATAGAGTAATAAAGTTCATTTTCTAATACTATTGTGTGCGTGCGTGTATGTGGTTAGAGTAGCCATGGATTTATGTATATTATATGTTGCATAACGTAGTTTTGGTAATCAGGCGCGCTAAGGCTGTTGGCCACGTCACTGCAATAGAGTGGGTGGCCTTGGCCAATGTTAGCGGATGTATCTGGAGGTTGACATGATGAGGTTCGCGACAGCTTCAATTATCATGATGGTACACTCCCTTCCATTTAGTAATGGCATTGTCATTGGCACCGGTGAGGTGCATACGTCATCGGTGGTGTCGGTGACGCCGGATCATACGGCGTAGGCGGGGGTGTCCGTGACCGTGGACTAAATTCGACGGTGACGACGGACGTGGTGATGACGGTTGTGGGGACGGTGGGCGTGGTGATGTTGGTGACGGCGACGACGGGCGTGGTGACGACGACAACGATGGACCGTTTGTAAGTACATTATACTATAAATATAGTGCGTATGACAGTTTGAACGGATGGCAATTTTTAAATACTTTATAGCAGTTAACACTTTTGCAATGGCGATATAACATAGTTTAAGTTTAAAACAGCGTTGCCACTGTTAGCAATATACCATATATCGTATATATGATAATTTGAAAATACAATACTCCTTTTGAACAACTTTATATGCAGTTTTGCGTTGAACAAGAGCGTGTGTCCTATTCTCATACATAACTTTTCCCGATGCTACTTAGAAAAAATCCCACCACTCACTTGCCGGAGGTCGCTAGTCACTTACGCACGGTGTCGTGGCAGATGGTGGCCTACTGATAAAAAAAATGACGACTGTGCTCGGTGCTAGCAGAGTCCAAATTCCCATGCAGTCGTTCTCTCATTGCTGGGCGACGGCTACTCTCACGTTTCATAATCATCTCATTCAGGTTTTCGTTTCCTTGCAGCAACCACCATCTCCGTTGAGTTGCAGTGATGGCAGAGTTGCGGTATGTCACCACCCCCTTTCGAATAGACGATGACAAGTACGTGTCAGGCGACACCGAGAAAGAGATGGTCGAATACTGGTCGGACGAAAGCGACATTGCAGCGGCGTTGCTGCAACATCACAAAGACAGGGATTCATGGGAGAGTTGGTCATACTCCCGGTTCCCGAGTGCGATGCACAGAGCCCCCGTCGACCAAAGACGTTGTTTTAAAATTACCTATCACATCATCATCATTATTGAGCCTCTGGCGTGGTGGAGACACCCCTAAGCCCATGACCTCACCCCTAAGCTCATGACCCCTACTTCCAAGTCGCATAATCATCATACTCATCATAATGTTGTAGTCGTGGTGGTATTATGTTGTTGCTCAATAAAATACGTGTGCACTCGTTCAATACCGTGTTTTTTTTCTTTTCTTGTTTACTCGTCAGGCCCCGACCACCCCGCACACCCCTCTTAATAAATGATGTCCACCCTCTTACGTCACCACTTTTGACCTTTGACCTCCGTCATCCTTGACCACTCCTTGACCAGTCCTTTAGTCACTAGGGAGCGCTGATGTTGATCATGTAGTCCTACAGCCGCCAGGGGCGCTGATGTCCAGTGAGCGATAATACACCTCACAAAACAATATCGCCCGGGTTTTCCCCAAAGTCAATTTTTAGTTACCTCTTTACCCGGAACCCTCTCCTCTTGCTTGTTCAGATGGACTCATTAACTACCGACAACTTGCCGTGCACATGATTGCTGCAACTTTTGAAATTTTGATCTAACCGTGTTAATGTGATGTTTCCACTTCAGTTCAGATCGTCTTCAATAAATACGCCCAGAAATTTGGTTACAGGTACTCTGGTTATTCGTTCGTTATTTATGCACAAATTAATGTCAACATGGGGCGGGCGGTTCCTAAATGTCATATAATTGGTTTTGACAGGTTCAGTGATAATTTTTTCACAATTTGGCAAGTTCACTATTTAACATGTCTCGTAATTCTACTAGGTTACTATCAGCACAACATATATTCGTGTTATCTGCAAAAAAGTATGATTTGTCTAGTTTTGATACATTACAGAAATCGTTAACATAGAGGACATAGCTTTTAATCCAGTCATTTGTTACCCCATGCACACAAAAATCCAGTCATTTGTTACCCCATGCACACAATAACTCAATCATTTGTTACCCCATGCACACAATAATCCAGTCATTTGTTACCCAATGCACACAATAATCCAGTCATTTGTTACTCCATGCACACAATAACTCAATCATTTGTTACCCCATGCACACAATAATCTAGTCATTTGTTATCCCATGCACACACTAACTCAATCATTTGTTACCCCATGCACACATTAACTCAATCATTTGTTACCCCATGCACACATTAACTCAATCATTTGTTACCCCATGCACACAATAACTCAATCATTTATTACCCCATGCACACAATAACTCAATCATTTGTTACCCCATGCACACAATAATTCAACTTTTTTATCATGATGCTACTGCCTTTTTAGCATCAATAAATACACCAATCGCATGTGTTTTGTTATCATTTGACATTTCTTCTATTATTCCATTATTGCGTGTGTCGTGGACATATTTGTACGAAAGCCGTTTTGACTTGAATTATATATATATATATATATATATATATATATATATATATATATATATATATATATATATATATATATATATATACATATATTCTTAGCATTTACAAGGCTATCTGTTCTAATAAGGAACACTTTTTTGCAAAAATTTTTAGAATTGTGGCAAGAGAGGAATTGGCCTGTAATTGGTAAGGTCAGTTTTTGCACTGCTTTTAAACATTGGTATTACTTTAGCAATCTTCATTCTTGATGGAAACACCCCAATTCTAAATGAGCCATTACATATGTGCGTGAGAGGTTTGCATATGACAGATATGACCTTAGTGACAATATCCATGCTGATGTGTTCAAAGTCTGCAGTCTGCACTGTATTACAGACTTCTTCCTCATCTACGGGTTTTAGGAACAACATTTTATTTTTCAATCCTACTACCTAAATAATCATATATAGAAATATTTTCAGCAGGATTTGTGATGTCCTTTGCAAGTTTAGGATGAACATTACTAAAAACAATTGTTAAATTCCTTTGCCATATCTGTTTTGTTAGAGCTGCGACTATCCCCAACATTAGATAAGTTGGATAATTCGCTGACTGGCGTTCTTTACGTATCACATTGTTCAAATATAGAGCAAGTTCTTTACGTATCACAAATACAGAGCAAAGAAAAAGTGATAAGCACTACTTCTGCTAGTGCTATGAAAACGACCACCTCTTACTTCGATGTAACGATAACAAAGTACAAAAAACAAAAGCTAGTTACATGTTGTGCGCGAAGCTAGGCATAGGCGATGGCAATTTTTGTTGTTGTTGAAAATGTTGATCTTATAAAATATGGAAGTAAGAGTAATGTTTTGACCACGTCTCACGTGTATGCGTATGGTATATGTATGAGGAGAAGCTTGGCGGCTCTATGTAGTCAGAAAATAAGTAAGATCGACGTCAAAGGCTACTGTCTAGTTGCGTCGCTAAACTGCTCCGAAAGAGCCGAATTCGAAGATGATTATGCGGTATCACTTGAAATCGTTACATTCTACTTTTTATTCCGGAAAACTGATATCACCACCATTCGCCATAGTAACGCGAGCGAAACTGTGCTGAAGCATTGCGTATAAATCACAGACTGGATGTAAACCTGTCACCAGCGACGTCACAAAACCACGTGATCGCTCATCTCATTAACTTCGAATTTTATGCCCGTTTTACGAGTTAGACGCATTAAACATCTAATTGTACCATTAAATAAATTGTTATATTAATTTTTTCTGTTGGCATATGGTACATACAATATTAAACATTGTGTACACACATAAAAAATAGCATTCTAGCTAGTACCTTGTTTTAATTACCTTTGGGGGGGGGTGAAGCACTCGAACAACCATAGCCCAAACATAATAACGTACCATTTACAGTATATATTACCCTTATATGATGGGCGCAACGCCACGGTAATTTTGTAATATCCTTTTTAACTTTGCCATTATCTTCGCTGGGCGGCGCCATATTGCTCTGCGGGGGGCTCAGCGGCAGAGTGGTTTGAGTACGAGCTCCTGGCACCGCGTTCACACAGTAAAACCCTCTCGGAAAAACGGCCGAAACGCATGGAAAATCGAATAAAAAGAAAACTGGTGTGCACTGGATGGCTCCTGGATATATCAACTAGTACTACAAATGCAAGGAAAAAACTTTTGATCGACTTCCGAAGAAGAATTTGCAGCGGAAAAGATGGTTGCAAATGCGGAAATTGCCGTGTCCGCCAGCCGCAGGCTCTGCGAGTGACCACTTTTCCGATGGAGATTACAAGACAAAAGACTATGTGATGAGCATGGACAGACGGTGAGCATCAAGATGTCATTCTTGGTCAAAGACACCGTTCCATCTTATATCTTTTTTTCGCATATGACCATGCATCTACAGACTATTCTGCGACAAGGAAACGTCAGATATCAGAGGGCAGAGCGATGCGTGGGAAGCGACGAGCCGAAACCAGGTTAGTAAATTGGATTACCGTTACCATTGTGACTTATCACTACGATTACAATATAGTTCCACCCCAATAAGCACAGCTGTGCTTCAACGTCAGCATATATATGATCCACAGTAAATCGAAATGTATGAATACAATAAAGTGCGAGTAAGTGTTAATAGTTTGATATAATTACGAGTGTTTTCCAATCCGCCGATTTATATTCGACGTGATCATACGTACCGTCAATACGTGGCCGTACTCATAACAATAACAATAACTCAGTATATAGTGCTACAAGATATACTGCAACCTTATTACATGGGCCATGGCGTATGTACTAGGCAAAATTATTCAAGAAAATAACTTGATATTATTTATTGACAGTCATAATTAGTCTCATACTCCTGTGTTCTAAATGCCTAGAGAGCAAGCAGCAAGCGTAAAACTAAGCCTGGGGTGGGGGTTACATGCATGTGAGAAACATGACCAAAAGACAGTATAGACTATAGTGCAACAGAAGCCTACTGTTACTGTTTACATTTCAAATTCTTTATGGAAATATTTAAAATACACAAATACTTTCATTGTTATTAAGTGCAAATGCAGTTACAAATTTTTTTTAAAAGTATTTAAATATTTAAGTAAAATGCATTTCACCCATGCAATGTCTAGCTGGAAAGGAAACTAACTAAGGTATCGTCATCTACTCAGTTGAACACTGTCAGATTACATGTCTGCTTTCTATAATGATACTTTACAATTTCTGTCTGAATTCTTGTGACTTGACAATAAGGCAAAATTATATAAAATTAATTTGCTTTATTGATCAGATTAAACCCCATATGTAATAACCGGAAGTTCATAGAGATGTATTAATTACATTTTATTCTAAGTCGACTGATAACACTGTAATGAATATCGTGGGGGGAGGGGGCAACTGTCGGCAACCCACAATAGTATTAGTACAAGCTATACATATGAAGGAAGTATATCAGGCATGGGGTCAATTCTGTTTTGTCAATTCCAAAAATCAGTTCTAATTCCGCCTTGCAAATCAATTCCAACTGTTAAAATCCTAGGCTAAAGAAAAATTCAAATCCAATTCATTTTAACACAGTTTTATTTGTCACGTGTGCACAATCATATTTAATTAGATATGATTAAAAAATTATTGTTCGTTAAATGTTTCCCCTGTTTATATCGGGTCCATGTCATTTGCCCCCTTCCGGACATTTGCCCCTTTGTCACTTGCCCCCTAGACATTAGCCCCTTGCCTTATTAAAAATCTGGACATTTGCCCTCTCCTCTGTCCATAGCTTCTGGATTATTTGTAAGTTTTTAAAGAAATGTTTTTTTAATTTATTTTTTATTTCTGAACATGAATTCAAGATATATATTACCCTAATTGCAATTAATGTTCTTTGTGCAAGATCAGCCAAGTAAATTACTTTATGTAGTTGGAGATGATCCTGTAATCAAAGGATTATCTATATTGCAATTGTGGAAGAAGCCAGTGACATTAGGACCTGGACATGTTAGGACAATTGAGGATATTTTAAAGAAGCCATCTCAACAAGGTTTCTTTTGAATTGCATTTACCATGGAGAGTTGGAGTGACTCTATTTTCGTATAAAACTGGATGCACAAGCCAGAGTTGTCAGAATTCACTTATAACTTCATCATGGAAATTACTACTAGCATTTGAGGAGGTCATGTTTTGAGTGTCATTCCTACACCAAGAAGGGGGACCAACAAGATTACTCTTCATTGGGAGTGAAGCCAGCGTCGATCCTGATCATGCAAGGGTGCTGTGGTCACTGATCTGATCTCCAGATCCAGAATGTGATCAACAAGACTGCCTGCAACCATGATGGTGACACGGCACAGGTAGAAGCTGCCAAGGTCCATGAGGACCTGAAAACTAAGGCAGCTAATACCAGGGGCACTCCAAACCAGCTGATCTCTGACTCGTTACTGTCCACCACTGTTTGTGGAAGCATCACCCCAAGAACCCATCTTCCACCACTGATCTGACTATCAATGATACCTGGAACACAACTGGTGACAAGATCATCTCATACACACTCCAGGGGATAGGCCATTGCATTAGGCTAAAGTGACTTTGACTTGTCATTGAATGTTATGTTATTGTAGTAATAATGATAAAACTGCAAACTGATTTTCACTTGTCAACTACGATAGAAAAAAGGGGCAGATGTCTGGGGGGGGGAGCAAATATACTAGGAGGTGGATTTATATCGCTATCAGTTGTGATATCATTGATATTTCATCAAATTTACTGAAACGTTTGAGTCTTCAACATCCTAATCTCCAACATGTATTCTCCATGGGGACATTTTTAATTACTACAAAGGGCAAACCTTACAGCCACATGTAACAGCATTGTACAGGTGACCAGTGACATGTTTAGTATGGGAAACTTGTGGGCTGAACATTAGGCTTGGATAAACAAGGGGCTGCATTCAAGTGGGGCAGGCTTCCTCTCTCACACAAAGGGAATGAGCAGGCAGGTGCCCTTAATTGTATCTCTGTAAATAAACCTTGTTCACTTAGAAAGAAAATGAGTCCTGAATGGTCTGATTTTGGTTTTACTGTCTGTTACAGTAACTTAATATTTCTTTTTGATGCAAATGCTTGATTATATTGTTCTTGGTCACAATGTTTCAATACCAGAGTAGACAGTGTCTATGCTGTAATGTTGACAACTTCCTGGCTGTTACCAGATTCAGGGTGACATGCTAATAGCAGACAAATATGATTTTAAAAGTAATATAAATAAATATAAGGGTAAATATTAACAATATCAAGTCAATAATTCCAACATAATCAATTCCAATTCCCCAAAAATAAATTTCATTAAAAAAATTCAATTAAAAAAACATTTTGAAGTCAATTCCAATTCCGGAACTGGAATTGAGGGTCAATTCCAATTCTGCAATGGAATTGACCAAATGCCTGAAGTATATTCATGACAATATCTTGTCTCTGTGTACTACAGCAACAATCATGAACAGTATAATTGAATTGAAACAAGCTTATGTCTGTGGGGCTTTTGTCGGGAGGGGCTTTTTTCCATGCACCATACTATCTAGCAGATGCTTTCAGTATAATACCTAATAATTATATGTATTTTTACATATATATATATATACGTATGTGTGTGTGCGTGCAGCATTTATAAGGTAAAGATGTCACAAGCATAGATCTGCATTTGGTCCAATAACAATATTCATGCATTATGTTATCTAAATCGAGTGTCAGATATAAAATAAGGAACCCCATAGAAAGTGTACCTATAGGTCCATATTTTGTTATGGAATTTGGACCCCTTATAGAATTTTTACCTCCCTGGCCCATTGAAAAGCTAGGATGCTACAATTTTGGTTACATGCGTTTGGTTATGTTACCAGTGGCATTCGTCAAACTGACCAAACAGATTCAGTAAAAACATTAAGAGATCAGTGAAAGAACCATTGGTTGAATTAACATGGCTCCATAGGGAAAATGCTTTTCCCTGTGGTTGATTACTTTATACATTCTATATGACACTAGCACTCTTATATTCTAAAAATAATATATACAAGAGAACGTTTCTCACATTGTGATTCATTTTTATTATGCAAAAGATGAATTTTGTAAAATTTTCAAGTCACTGTATGTGTAATCTTTTCAGATGAAGGATTCACCATTGGTTCGTACAAGTACAGGTACTAGTTTTGAAGCATCCAGCGCTACGGGTGATGCCGTCAATCTTTACATTACGGATGTCACCTTTAGTGCCATCACTGCTACTACTGCTGTGGCACCACATACAACTGATGCTGAAATGCAAATCGATCCGGTAATGATATTTCAAGTGCGACACTTCGCGAATGCTGCTGTAGTCACGGATGACATTATTGCACCAATGAACGCTGATCATGACTACTCCTATGTGAAGCTTCCATCAGATTCAGTGAGAATAAAGACATTGGTGCAGATGATGCACACTATGTGATAACAACGACATAACCGAGGGTGACTCAAGCAGCTCCGACACCTATGAGAAAGAGAAGAAGTTTGTCATTCGTGAGAAAAACTTATGTCACTTTTCTGCACCTGCCACACACCAAACAGCCATAAACTGTGACAGGTTGTACTCACGTCTGATCTATCAGCCAAGGTCTTTCGGATACTGGGGTGTCTGTCAGGAAAGTGTGCTGATTTCTACCCCTGGATGAGTGAAAGGTTAATTGAATATGTTAGGTGTACATGTATTATCAGTCAGAATAAGTAGTGTATTGGTGTATATTTAGTGCCAGTAGTGTATTGGAACAGATGGTTGGTGTGCAAGTACTATCAGTCAGAACAAGTAGTGTGTTCATACATATGATTGGTGTACATTTACTGTCAGTACAAGTAGTGTATTTGGTAGAGAATGAGACGCTTGGTTTACATTTGCTGTCGGTAGGAACAAGTAGTAGATTCAGTCAGAACAAGTAGTATATTGGATACACATGATTGGTGTACATTTACTGTCAGAAGAAGTAGTGAAATGGTGCAGATTCCAGAATGAGATCATTGGTGTACATTTACTGTTGGTAGGAACAAGTAGTGTATTGGTATGCATGATTGGTGTATGTTTACTGTCAGTCAGAACAAGTAATATTGTTACACAATTGGTGTACATTTACTGTCCAATCAAAACAAGTAGTCTACTGCCATTGGTACAGATGATGATGGTCAAACAGTTAAAATGCCTTGGCTTTATAAAGATTAATTATATTTCCTAAGCTAAACTAACAGTATATTTGATATGTTGTGGCATAATAATGATGTGTGTAACTGTGATATCCATGTTCCAGGTTGTATTTCCCGGTGGTAAGAAGTCACTGTTTTTAGTCAATGTTTAGTCTTGGTTTCAGTCGTTCTAGTTAGCCTTATTTCTTTGGTAATTGTTTTTCTATGTGAATAAACTGTTGATATATTTTATGTTGGTCTCAATATAAATGAAATTGTGTGTAGTGACATGCAAGATGCTGCAGGTAACATTTTTGTTGACAGAAATGGGATATGGATAAGAAGGCATTCACATCATTCAGTTATTAATATTTTAGTGGGAATTTTTTTAGTTTTCCAGGTTGTTTTTCGACCTGCTGCATACTGTGGGTGCCTCACAATTTGTCTATATCAGACTATCAGTACACTCACCTGTGTCAAGTCAATCTCCATAGCTAAACTTTCCATCAATTCAATTTGGTTCAGAATAGACATCACAGATCCTTCCCACATCGCAGGATGGGATTACTTGTCTTGCCTATCCTGAGCCTGAAATATAATTTATCATGGTTAGTTGATAGCACTAATTCCATAATTACCATAATAGTTGCAAAACTGTGAACATTACATACTGTCAGTAGTTAATTATTGTTATTTAAATGATTACATTGCACCAAACAACAAGGTGTTGTGGTGTGCTACAGAGAGGAGTGATTACAAGTACGAATATTAATGTAATCATGATTACAGTAATTATTGCAATCACAATTACTAATGTAGTCATGATTACAATCATTATTACAATCACTATTACGGTAACATTTAAGAATATTTATATATATATATATTCACATAATGAATTAAATAAACCCTCATGTTATTATTGTCACCAATGTTATTCAACACAGAATCAAACACAATATTAAAATACAGTCACGGTACACTTCATTAGATTAGATACAAAATAAAGAGAAGAGCCTGCTTGCATTGCAATTGTAGTTCGGACCTCGCCCTCGGGCTAGGTAAAAGAAATATGCAGAAAAAATATGATTATTAAAATGGCAATGATTCGATAACAATTGAATTACTGACCTGCTAGCTATAGGGCGAATCAATGAGTCGGCACGCAAATCATGCAATGACAGCAGACCAACATCTAGCACCGCTCTGTTTGTGCATATCACTACAAAATCATCGTCTTCGCCTTCGTACGGTGATGCAAGCACCAACGCGGTCGGGCACACGGTGCTGCATAGCCATAGCCTAGCCCTAGGCATGGTAGCTTCCTCGGCGCAGCATGATGACTCAACGTAAACGTGCGCAGACATCGGGACGCAATTTCCACAGGTTCACCACATCACATTACCTAGTCAGGAATCGTTGACAGTCAAAGCGCTGTTGTAATTTTTCCACGATTTTTTGCGTGTTTTGTTGTAATTTCTTTAACTTTTTTTATTTGGAACGAACAAAAACGCTATTTTGTTGACGTGTGTAAACACTTGTATATATAACAGAGACCCATATCTTTTTTTTCGCTCCAGAATGCCTATTTACGAAATAAATCGCAAAAAATCGAAAATTTACATTGATTAGATATACGCGACTCAAACCACTCGTTTCGACAACAAGATGGCGATACGCAGTGATGTATTTTGTCGATTTTTGTCTCGAACAAAATCAGTTTTTCAGTTTATCTCATAAATTAGCAGGTATCTGTCACCATTAATGCATAGTTAGATAATATATATTTAAATATACGGCATAACACAAAATTGCTTCAGTTCCCCTTTAAGGGAGGCCGGCCTACACAGTACCAACGCAGTCTCAAACAAACGTGCTATTTTGCCAAACGGAGGACTAGTTTAGCAAGCAAAGGCCAAAATATGTTTCGTGCATAGAGACAAATGGATGCGTGGCAATAGCACCGAGTGGAAAACTTCCGAAATGTGCACAACATCAAAGCGAAAGGACCCTCCCATTATAATTGCTGTCCTGCACAGTAAACATAACTTTTGCATATATAGAATACATGTATATACTTTGTTTTAGAGATGTGTTTCAAACCACATTCCTGTAACAGGATTTCATTTTGTGAATTTATAGATGCTACCCACACTGTTTTGTATTATAACATGAAGAAGACCGTAATAGCTGTCGAATAGCAGTAATATAATTCATTTCCAGCATTAATTAATATTTAGGGTGTTAAAACGAACTCGGTACCTTAGTACCGGGCTTAACTGTAGAGGGTTACATTCCTGATATGCTCCGCCTGCCACTTAGTGAGTTTTCGGAGAGAGAGAGAGAGAGAGAGAGAGAGAGAGAGAGAGAGAGAGAGAGAGAGAGAGGGAGAGAGAGAGAGAGAGAGAGAGAGAGAGAGAGAGAGAGAGAGAGAGAGAGAGAGAGAGAGAGAGAGAGACAGACAGACAGACAGACAGACAGACAGACAGATTCCACACATACCTCTATGGAAGGTTATAAACCCCATCTGGAGATGATATGCAACAAACCCATCGCGGCTTCACAGCCTCGCCTTCTGAGAATGAAGGTCAGAATTCAGATTAACAGGATTTAACAAGATTTCCATCCCAAAACAACAAGTTCCAGATGGCAAGTGGACAAGGAAGCCATTGGCTTATCGAGAGTCCAAAAAGGTTCTCATATATGTGTAGCCTGCCCTTATCAAATATCTGTCAATTCTATTTTAAGCATATTCACACTATTAGCATTAACACAATAATTTGGCAGTTTGTTTCATTCATTTATCACCCTCTACGAGAAAGAGTACTTTCTCATGTCCAACCTACATTGCTCCTTAACTAGTGCTGCTTTGTGTCCACTGGTTCTACTGCCTTCTTTAAGTTTGAAGAACATATTCCTATCAACATCCTCATAACCGTTCACTATTTTAAACATTTCTATTTGGTCTCCTCTTAGTCTCCTGGTCTCTATTGTTGTCAAACCACATTGTAATAAAATACTTTCGTAACTAAGGTCTCTCAATTCTGGAATCATTTTAGTTAGTCTTCGTTTTATTCTTTCTAGCTTGTCTATGTCCTTTTTACGATACGGCATCCATGCTTGAATGCAATATTCCAAATGTGGTCTAACTATTGCTTTCTACAGGGGTACAATTAGCTGTTTCTCCTTATACATGATAGTTCTCATAATTAGCCCTAGAATTTGATTTCCTTTTGAAGCAGCAATCCCACGTTGCTTTGAAACTTTCATGTCAGCACTAATTGTTACTCCTAAGTCTTTTTTTGTGTGGTTCTACCTAGTACAACATCCCCCATTTTATATTTTTCGTCCATGTTTCCATGTCCTATGTGTATACATTTGCACTTCCCTAAATTTAATAAAATTTGCCATTCTTCTGACCATTTAACTAATTTATCTAGATCATCCTGTAAACTTTGTTTATCTGTATCATTTGTAACCTTTTTGAATACTTTTGTGTCATCTGCAAATTTGAGTACTTTGCTAGATATGTAATCTTCTAAATTATTTATATATATTAAGAACAGTATAGGGCCTAATACTGATCCCTTTTGTACCCCACTCAAAACCGATTTCCAGTTTGAAATCTCATCATCTACTATTACTCTCTGTCTTCTGTGTGTAAGCCATTTTTCTATCCAGTTGATTGCATCATTACCTATACCATGTGCTTTTAGTTTAAGTAACAATCTTTGGTGTGGCACTTTATCGAAAGCTTTCTGAAAATCTAAGTACACAACATCCACTGGTGACCCGTCATCTACCCACTTTGTAATTTCTTCCCAAAAACATGACAGATTGGTTAGACATGACCTTGCTTTTAGGAACCCATGTTGAGATGTAGTTATTAAATTGTGTTTTACAAGGAATTCCACTATGTGGTTTCTAATTAATGTTTCGAGTAATTTACATACAACTGATGTTAAACTCACTGGTCTGTAATTTTCTGGCTTGTTCCTCGATCCCTTCTTAAATAGCGGTGTAATGTTTGCTTCTTTCCATTCTGAAGGAACTATTCCTTCTTTTAGTGACAAGTTAAACAATTTTGCAAGTGGTGTACTAATTTGCTCAACAATTTCCTTAAGCAGTTTTGGTGGTATCCCATCAACTCCAGGTGATTTATTATCTTTCATCTTCGTAATGTTCTTTGCTATCATTTCAGGAGTTACAAATAACTGCCCTAAATGTTCTGATTTATTGCCCTCAAATTTAGTAAATGGAACTGGAAGTGAGCTGATATCTTCTGTGGTAAAAACTGAGCTGAAATACTGATTCAGGACCTCTGCCATTTGAAACCCGTCTGGAATTATGTTTCCCTGATGTTTTCCAGTGGTCCGACCTTATCTCGAACGTTCTGTTTACTCCTTACATAAGCATGGAAACTCTTGCTGTCATTTTTTTTACATTATCTGCCAATTTTTTTCAAAGGTTCTCTTAGATTTTCTAATTTCAGTTGTAGCTAGGTTAACTGCCTCTTTGTAATTTGCATTACATCCTTTCTGGTACGCCTATAAACCCTCCACATAGTTTGATTAAACACCATTTTTCTAATAGCTTATTTTGACAAGTGTTTCTTTCTAGACCGTGTTCCTTGTTTTTATCAAGGGAATACATTTATCGATGATACTCTCAATTTCATATTTTAGAATATTCCAACATTCAATTGTGGCCTTATTCATCAGCTTGTTATTACTTTGCTAAGTATTTTCTCATATCTTTAGAGTTACCTTTTTGGAAGTTTCTCCTATACGTTTTTTTAAATTTTACCTTCTGATTTTACATCGATGTCAAAATGTATTTGATTGTGGTCACTGCTACCCAATGGTTCATGTATTTTTACATTGTCCACTAATTCTTTTTGTAATGATAAAACTATATCTAATACATTTCCCCCCTGGTTGGTTCTAGCACATGCTGAGTAAGGAAGCTATCCTGAATTAAAATTAGAAATTGTTGGTCCTCACCCCCTGTACTCTCTAGAGATTTCCATTGTACGTGTCCATGGTTAAAATCTCCCATTATGATACATTCCCCTTTACTAACTTCCTTTATAGATTTTGTATTTTTGTGTTATCCTGTTCGTTTATGTTTGGACTTCTGTAAACTAATCCAATAGTTAATTTTGAATTTCCTGAAATTCTTTTGCACCAAACAGCTTCATCGTAATCTGCTTCCCTTTCTAATTTTATTTCATAAGCCACCCTTCAAGCTCTATGTTCATTGTCACGACATTGATCAAAAGAATAACCACCACTTGCGCCTCCACCACTCCACTATAACAGCACGATAATTATTTCTAATGTTTTTAATACAGCGGAAAGTATATCGCGTGACACCCATGATGTTTTCTACCCTCTCAGTTATCGCCTCTATTTTAACCCCAGGCAAGCAAACTACAACATCTTCTTCCTTGTGTTAAGACTCTGTCGGTCTTCCTAACTATTGAGTCACCCACAAACACCCTCGATATAGTTATATAACTATAGAGTTGTATACCCTCCTGGAAATGAAATTATCACGTCAGATCCAACTCGATGTAAGGGTAGATGAACTGTCAGTCGACCTAGTCAACTTCACTCCTGTGAAAAAAAGCGTTACGCGATGAAACACAAAGACGTGCCGTACTGAATGCGTTAGCAGACGTCATATTTCAGGGATGGCCGGAAAAGATGAGAGATCTACCACGTGCCCTGCGCTCATTCTGGTCATATCGCGATGAACTCGGAATAGAAGATGGGATCTTGTTCAAAGGCAAACAAGTGCCCATACCCGAGCGCATGCGCGGTGACACCCTAAAGCAACTACACCAAGGTCACAAAGGAATTTTAAAAAACAAGAATGCTTGCACCTGAATCGGTATACTGTCCGAAAGTCAACGAAGACATTGAGAAGCTTACACAAAAATATGTGGGTCATTTAATTTATAATTGTATATATGTGGGACATTTAGTTTATAATTGTTTACCGACACAAATGAGTTAAATTCCCTGGTTCATATGTTTGATGTATGAGTTAGATGCTATCGTAAGCCACAGTTTTGATACCAAATACTATGCGATTTGGTCAATAATGAGACGTGCGGCCATGCCCCACCTTCCCCCATCACGCTTAACTGCGTGATACAACCCAAGTTTACCCTAAATTGCCCTGCAAGCTCGATGTTCATTGTCACGACATTGATCAAAAGAATAACCACCACTTGCGCCTCCACCACTCCACTATAACAGCACGATAATTATTTTTAATGTTTTTAATACAGCGGAAAGTATATCGGGTGACACCTTCGTACGCAATACGATTTGAGCAGCAGAAGACATTTTGAAATCGGGCGTATCCAAAGAAGTTCTAGCTGTCACGATGATCTTGTTCGGTCAAGGTCATTGCATATTCCTGGGGACTAATAACACAACTAACTGTTGCGCGAGGCGCAAGTGACGCAAACGTTCACGGAACTAGACTCGTTTTCAGAACGAGCCAAACGCATCGCGGCAGCTGGGTTTAAATTCCGGGACCGTGCGTGACTGAATTTGAACTGAAGTTGAAGAAGACGAATTTGAAACAAATATCACTGACATGTCATTGATGATATACGTAGTGCATAGTTTATTATTATTAACAATAGCTACGAACAGCATAGCCGTACGTATTCAAACAGCACTGCCAACAGGTACATTTCTTTTACAATTATGATCACTGTTGTAAATCTTAATACAGTATTGCAGAGCACCGAAATGTGACGTCACGTTGGCATGACAACCGGCTCACTGGATTTCAGCAAACAATTTTAGATAGGCTTTTTTAGTCGTGTTTTGTTTTGTCCTCGACTGCAGACGCCATATCATATGGAGCATCACACTTATGTTATTGTCTAATTGATACTTATTTTTAAGTTTTGAAAAGGATTATACTCCATGGACCATGAGCATTAGCCATTTCATTAACAAATTAATAATAATAACTGTTATTTATGTGTAGCGCTTTTTCGTGGCATGTACTGATCTTTCTTTCTAAATTTCATATATATTGCGTTTTGGTGATGGTTTCCCCCAACATTTCTTTTAATTGAATGTTTGAGTCTATGGAGTTATTCACGATGAACAGATTCAATAAGTTTAACTGTTGCTTTTAACAAAGTAAATGGCCGATGATAGCGGCTTCCCGTGCTGAGCCTGAGCGGCTATGCGTTTAGAACCAGACTGACTTCATCACAGGCACTCTATAATCCATCGTGAGTACGTTTGTAGGTTATACTACTCCTAGGACCTAGACGCTTTGGCCATTGCATCTCCGGCGTCAAACTTTCAGGGGTTCGTCTACGATCGCACGGTTGGGTCGTCGCAGTTTATTTTTTACAACTTCACCCCGCCATTACCATTTCTACGAACAAGTAAATTTACATTTGTAGTTATTACGTACGACTGTCAGTAACGCTACGCGAACAATTACGTACAATTGTTGACAACGAACGTCATGCGTCTTTTCATAGATTTTCCAAAGTCTGAGTCGTATACTAGGGCAAGGCATCGCTACAAGTTAATGTAACTGCCATTATTACGTCGCCACTTTGAGAGATATTGATTGGCAGCACCAAGTACCAAGGCATCGATGGATATGTCTGTGATAGTGTTGTGTATTCTGAAATTTGGTTAACACAAACGACCAAGTTATCCCATCCTGGGCATTTTTTTAATATAATTAACTGCATAACGGTATTCCCAGTAATATTAAATCCAATTTAATTTAATTTTCGGGTATCTATTTCGCATATCGACACTAACCAAATGTAAATTACGGCAACATCCGAAAACCCCCGACTACTCATTTGCATTCGGAGAATGTTAGACCTACGCCTACTATCCTAATCCAAAATAAGGAAATCGCCGCCACAACACAATAAAAACAGTGCCTTAGTAAAAAGTAGAGTGGAGCAACCCATGAACCACCCCGATAAATATACTGACCGATGACAAATCAGCGAAATGCGTAGCTATATTGTAGCTTATGATCCGACCCGACCCAACGCAACAAAACCGACAAAAATCGGTAGGTAAGGGAGCGCACACTGTACTGCCCGACGATGCCCAACTCACTACGATAAACACAAAACTAAACTACGTCGGGTCGTAGCGAGTATGCCGGCCTTTAGATAAGCGTCTTCGTGAATACGGAGAGTTCAGTCAGACGTTTCTCTCTCCATCTCTTGTAGCACTCACCTGTACGAATGTAGCCCTCGACAAAACAGTGAAAGCAACGACGCATACTGCAGTTACAAGATCCAAACAACAGACGAACGGAATGATAGACTTCGGCTGTTTGCCAGATCGTAAGATGTATTATCCCGAAGTGGTCGTTGACTTGCAAGTAGAAACGAAAGTCAGTGTCCTGCACATATTCGTAGAGAAACACAAGTCTACGCGTGAGTAACCCACCAATGAATGAAATATACACGCACACGCCCGCACGCCTGCACGCACGCACGCACGCACGCACGCACACACGTACGCACGCACACAAGCAAACTGTGAGATTTCAAAGTTACCAAAGCTCTTCTGTAACTGTGCTATAAAAAGTATATCAACTAACATATATTCCCGTACTTTCCTTTAAGGATAACTAAGATCATGAATATATTATGTGTTCGTAAATTGTACAGTGTTTGTTGTTTTATATCTACGGACAGGACGGGACTGGTTTCACCTTCGTGTTGGGTTTCGTTCGTGGGGAGACTTGGAAGTTGGTGTAAAAACAAAGCCTTCACCGCTAGAGATGATCTGCGGCGAGTACTATGACTGGTCGATGAGCGCAATCATCACGATCCACTGCAGACACTACGCCAAGAGTCGCTATCTTGTCATACAAGGGATCGGCATTGTTAGTCTGCCCATCTGTGAAATAAAGGTATATTCTGGTAGGTATTGTAATTTAGTACATTGTCTGCAAATAGCTACCACACAAGCCACCAGCTGCACAAAATCTATTCGCAAAGACAGTGCAGTGGCAGATGTGCCCGTCGAATGGCGGCAGCTTACGATGATCGTAAAATATGTCCGACTCGACACATAGTGGAGCGAGCGGTAATTAAGCTACGAAGATAATATTGGGTTGCATCGTCCACAGCTGAGTTGTATTGCGCATTTTAAAGACAATCGATCCTCAATCAACGTTGCAACATTAGATCGGGGTGAAACATCGCCACAACATAGATGTCGTCCATATAAATCGATTTCAAAAAGAAAAATGAGGGTTGACGTCCAAATTTAAGATGTACACATTAAACAAAATTGTTGTAATTTTATTTACAGACATCGTCTTAATTATGTTTTAGCTTTGCAAAGTTCACCAGATTTCGTAAGAATATAACATTTACAATATTGAAATTAACGTTAAAATGATTGATCTATGAAAATTCAAAATATGAAAAATGCACACAAAAGTCACAAAAAACGTTTTTAATGTTGATATCTTCACCAGATTTCACATGAATAATTACCTATAGGTAGCACCTTATATAACATTAAGCATGTTGGGGTTAACGTTAGCGTTTTTAGCTGTGGCAATTACAAACAGAAATTGCAAACAACTAATTTTAATTCATTTTTCTTGCAAAATCAGTATGTCTGTTTTAATTTATTTAAAACATTACTTTTTTATGTAGTGTCTAAAACAATTTCCTTTCACATTTTATCGTTTTAATCACCGAATGACTTGTTATCGACTCAACCCGGCGCCATGCGCGATATTACTCAACGTCATACCATACATTAACTGTAACCTTTGTATTTACCTTTGTGGAAGTTTCTCCTGTATTTGTTTTATTTTTACTTTCTGATTTTACTTTGATGTCAGAATGTCTTTGAGTATGATCAATGTTATCCAAATGGTTCATGTATTTTGACGTAGTCCATTCATTTTGTAAAAACAACTGTATCAAATACATTTTGTCCCCTGGTTGGTTTTTGCCCGTGTTGAGTAAGGCAGGTATTCTGCTTTAAAAATAGAAACGGTTGATGCTTATCCCCTGTACTCTCTAGATATTTCCATTTATGTATCCGTGGTTAAAATTTCCCATTATTAAACAGTCCCCTTTACTCACTTCCATTATAGCGTTTTGTGTTATCCTCTTCGTTTGTGCTTGGACTTCGGTAAGCTAATCCAATAGTTAATGTTGAATTTCCAGTAACTATAATGCACCAAACAGCTTCATCGCAATCTGTAAACATTAATATATAAAATATCCTGATAATAATGCGTATTGTGTACAAGATGTGTGCGTGCGTGCGTGCGTGCGTGCGTGCGTGCGTGTTTGTTGTATGTGGTGGATACAAGTGCCATTATTTACTACGGAGGCAGATGGGCAAGAATTTCAAAATGGGTACCAAGCACCAATGCAGCATTTTATTTTAAAAAAATACAAAGAGCCTCAATTCATTATTTTTTCGTTCTGATTTCTAGGTATGAGAGGTTGTAACTAGATATAAAATATTATTAGCTTTTAAGGTTTTTCTGTAGTGTGCTAGGGAAATATATTTCATTTCCTATGCATAATGATATAATGAATACTTGTGTTTTGTGAGTTCTTGAGATGGTATATCTGTGTGGTGTGTTGTGAAAATTCAGATATGGGTAGTTTGTTGACAAAATGGGTGTGGTAATAAACATTTCTTAACAAGGTCGTTTCCTTTTTTAACGTTTGCATACCTGTCAATACGTATATATATATATATATATATATATATATATATATATATATGCATAATATATATGTGTGCGTGCATATATATGTGTGTGAGTGCGTGCGTACGTGCGTGCGTGTATTATTCATGTAGCCATTAATTGTTGGGTGAAATATGTGCAAAATAGCATAATATTTGTTCCAATGGTACACATTTTGAAATTATGACTCAGATATTGCTCAAGATGTTAACTGTCGATGTTTGTTTGCTGACAGACGATACTTGTGAAAATCTGGCACTTGGAAAATCCTGTAAAACGTCTGACCTACCACTTCATGAAAGTGGTATTTTTTACCCAATGACAGCCGTAGACGGCTACAAATATGAACTTCAGAAGTGTATCATCTTCAACCTAGTTTCACAGAAATGGTGGTTTGTCAACTTGGGTCAAGAATACATGGTCGATGTCGTGAATATATATCATCAATCATTTGGTAAATATGTGCTTTTGTGTTCATCACCACGGCAATTGAAAATATATGCTTTCTACTGTTGCCGTGTCAGTGCAAATCGAACAACATACACTTAGCCATGGACAATGATTTTAAGTTTCAATGCGACAAATTCCGTTTCAATTCCGTTTCAGAAAAAGGCAAATTCCTGTTCAAATGATGATTTTTCTGTTTCAAAAACCAAATTTGCCTAAGGTACTTCTTTTATGGTATATTTACCAAAAAAAAAATTGTTACTATGAGAACGATTCAAAATGGAATTGGCTACACACTGTCATATACCTAACTTGGCAAAAACAACACCACTTTCACATTTATTTCTGGCAAAAAAATGCATATCACAAACGTTACTACAAGGCAAAGTGTAAATTAAGCACTATATTATTTATTGCACAACATGCTTAGCGAACAATATGCCACCATTCAAGAATTAAAAAAGACAAGATTTTTTTGTCAGTTACAATTACCTTATCATTAAAATTTTTACATTACAATTCCCATTTGATTTGATTTAACAAGATTGCCATCTCGAACAACAAGTTCCAGATGGCAAGTGGACAAGGAAGCCATTGGCTTATCGAGAGTCCAACAGTTTCCTCATCTATGTGTAGCCTGCCCTTATCAGATATCTGTCAATTCTATTTTTAAACATATTCACACTACTAGCATTAACACAATCGTTTGGCAGTTTGTTCCATTCATTTATCACCCTGTGTGAGAATGAGTACTTTCTCATGTCCAACCTACACTGCTCCTTAACTAATGCTGCTTTGTGTCCTCTGGTTCTACTGTCTTCTTTAAGTTTGAAGAACATATTCCTATCAACATCCTCATAACCGTTCACTATTTTAAACACTTCTATTTGGTCTCCTCTTAGTCTCCTGGTCTCTAGTGTTGTCAAACCACATTGTAATAAGCGACTTTCGTAACTAAGGTCTCTTAATTCTGGAATCATCTTAGTTGCTCTTCGTTGTATTCTTTCTAGCTTATCTATGTCTTTTTTACGATATGGCCTCCATGCTTGAATACAATATTCCAAATGTGGTCTAACTATTGCTTTGTACAGGCGTACAATTAGATGTTTCTCCTTATACGTGATAGTTCTCCTAATTAGGCCTAGAATTTGATTTCCTTTCGAAGCAGCAATCCCACATTGCTCTGAAACTTTCATGTCAGCATTAAATGTTACTCCTAAATCCTTTTCTTGTGTGGTTCTACCTAGTACAGCATCCCCCATTTTATATTCCTCGTCCATATTTCCATGTCCTAAGGCTATGTGTATACATTTACACTTCCCAAAATTGAATAACATTTGCCATTTTTCTGACCATTTAACTATTTTTTCTAGATCATCCTGTAAACTTTGTTTATCTGTATCATTAGTAACCTTTCTGAATACTTTTGTGTCATCTGCAAATTTGAGTACTTTGCTAGATATGTCATCCTCCAAATCATTTATATATATTAAAAACAATATAGGGCCTAACACTGATCCCTGTGGTACCCCACTCAAAACAGATTTCCAGTTTGAAATCTTACCATCTACTATTACTCTCTGTCTTCTGTGTGTAAGCCACTTTTCTATCCAGTTGATTACATCATTGCCTATACCATGGGCTTTTAGTTTAAGTAACAATCTTTGATGTGGCACTTTATCGAAAGCTTTCTGAAAATCTAAGTAGACAACATCCACTGGTGACCCGTGATCTACCCACTTTGTAATTTCTTCTAAAAAGCATAAGAGATTATTTAGACATGACCTTGCTTTTAGGAATCCATGTTGAGATGTATTTATTAATTTATGTTTTATGAGGAATTCTCTAATTAATGTTTCAAGTAATTTACATACAACTGATGTTAAACTCACTGATCTGTAATTTTCTGGCTTCTTCCTCGATCCCTGTAATTCATTAATGTTATAAATATAAAACGGTCTTATTATATTCTTGCTAAAACGTTTAAACAACCAGTTGCTAATGTCATATATGACCCTTTTCAGTCATAAAAAAGCACAGTTAATAATTATTGCTGTTTGTGTTAATTTTGCTGTGAATGTTTAACCTTCATACAAATCAGGCGATTGCCATCCAATATGTCCACAATATGTTGTACAATGTGACAAGTGAACATACCAAAGGTCCTCAAATTCCTTCCAAAAGATGTTGATCGCCAATGTTATTGTGTGTGTGTGTGTGTGTGTGTGTGTGTGTGTGTGTGTGTGTGTGTGTGTGTGTGTGTGTGTGTGTGTGTGTGTGTGTGTGTGTGTGTGTGTGTGTGTGTGTGTGTGTGTGTGTGTGTGTGTGTGTGTGTGTGTGTGTGTGTGTGTGTGTGTGTGTGTGTGTGTGTGTGTGTGTGTGTGTGTGTGTGTGTGTGTGTGTGTGTGTGTGTGTGTGTGTGTGTGTGTGTGTGTGTGTGTGTGTGTGTGTGTGTGTGTGTGTGTGTGTGTGTGTGTGTGTGTGTGTGTGTGTGTGTGTGTGTGTGTGTGTGTGTGTGTGTGTGTGTGTGTGTGTGTGTGTGTGTGTGTGTGTGTGTGTGTGTGTGTGTGTGTGTGTGTGTGTGTGTGTGTGTGTGTGTGTGTGTGTGTGTGTGTGTGTGTGTGTGTGTGTGTGTGTGTGTGTGTGTGTGTGTGTGTGTGTGTGTGTGTGTGTGTGTGTGTGTGTGTGTGTGTGTGTGTGTGTGTGTGTGTGTGTGTGTGTGTGTGTGTGTGTGTGTGTGTGTGTGTGTGTGTGTGTGTGTGTGTGTGTGTGTGTGTGTGTGTGTGTGTGTGTGTGTGTGTGTGTGTGTGTGTGTGTGTGTGTGTGTGTGTGTGTGTGTGTGTGTGTGTGTGTGTGTGTGTGTGTGTGTGTGTGTGTGTGTGTGCGTGCGTGCGTGCGTGCGTGCGTGCGTGCGTGCGTGCGTGCGTGCGTGCGTGCGTGCGTGCGTGCGTGCGTGCGTGCGTGCGTGCGTGTCTGCGCGCGCACATAGACACACACACACACCTATACAAATTCATACGGCTTCATTTGCAATCTTACGAATTTATGTTGCCAGTTTTGTACGTACGTGCGCTACAAGTGGTTTGTAGGGGACCCACGCCAGTGTTTATCCTTACAGGTTGCATAGTAGGTAATTTCAGTGCGAGCGGAGGAAAGAGAAAGCCAATAGACCACTATGCATTTTTCAACGTGGATGCTGCCACGTGTAAATGGCTGTGTGAGGGAGATGCCTCCTGCACGAGCGTTGATGTCACTGCCTCGGGATCCAATTCACTGCCGGAGTGTTACCTGCACAGTAAACAAACAAATGTGATATCCCGTTCTTCCACTGGTGCAGCATCATACACGCTTTTTAAGGCAGAAAGACGTTGTCCGCGTCCCGGAGGCACTCCACCTAGTACGATTAACTATGCTTATGGCCATTCAGCTGCCTCTCCGCACGGAAGATGTAAGTGGTAACATATGTGTTTTAAATTTGTTTATCTTATATTGTAACAATTTAATAACTACATACGAACATTTGCTACGAAAATGTTTGGACATTCAACATGAAGCCTACCATCGACTTGGTATGTTGCCCCCTCGGGTAATTGATACAATTGGACAATAATTATGATATGTATGTTTCTTTTGCTCCACGTGTTTTATTATACGTTTCTTTTTACACGTCTCTTGCTACATGTTTCTTCTTAGTAGTCTTTTTTACATGTCTCTTGTCACACGTCTCTTTTCACACGTTTCTTCTCACATGTCTCTGTTCACAGTCTCTTTTTATATGTCTCATGTCTCAGGGCTCTTGTCACACGACTCTTGTAACTCGTTTCTTGTTACGCCTATTATTTCACACGTAATTTCAAACACGCTTCTTACTATATGTATCTTGTTACACGTCTTCTGACACACGTCTGTTGTCTCACGTATCTTGTTACACGTTTCATTTCCCACGTCTTTTGTCACACGTCTCTCGTCATAAGACCCCCGCGAAATGTTTTAATATCGCCACAAATATGGGTCCATGCCAACTGTGCATACGCACATCCAGTCGTGATGGCTCGGATATTACAGATTTACCACACAATGTCACTATGAGCATCATTGTGCGGAAGAAAAACTTGTTTTCAACAACACAGCATCCACGATGTATAGACAAAATGAGATACATGGCTAGTGGAGTTCGGTCGTTTACATGCAAGAATCATGTACGCGGGCAGCGGTTGGAGATTACATGGTCTGGCTCCTGGAAAATGGGAGTCTGCGAGATAGAGGTATTTGGACGTGAGTACATATACGTAACAAATAGCTGTATTTAGCATGCTTAGACTAATGTCATACTTGTGACAAACTACTGTTAACTTCAGGGACAGTCTAACGCAAATATACTGTACACTGTTCCTACCACCTTGCATTTCACTGAAGGGGATTAATTATCGCCACACCCACAAACAACGTTTCTGATTCTCGTGAAACGCTTGTTTTGTGGAAAGTGTGGTATCGACTATAGCAATACCATGTCAAATGAATATCTTTATTGTGAGCACAGTCAGGGCCTTTGCTAGGATTGTGAAATATACCAATTGTTCAGTTTTTATTCACCATGTGTGCAAAGAAAAACACAGGTACACATGTATCGAGGTTTAATTGGAGTGACCAAATACATGTCGGAGATTTGCATTTACCGTCGATATTTATGACGAAACGATGCCATCACAGATGTACATATATCGCTTTTAAAGTGAAACAACAGTAATTATGGTTATGCACATGTGTTACTCATAATATGATAATTTGCAACTACAATCAAGAACATCGCGCCAGTGGTTTACTAGGGAAACCTTATTGAACACACATCATCATAGTTTCATCGGCCGCGCCATATGGTAGATAACCCTAAGTCACGAGTGCGTGTAGGCTGTCAATATTCGCTCGCCAAATATATTTGTAAACGGCTAGTCATATACATTTCAGTAGTATATGGTCAATCTGTGTGCGTCTCAACTTAACTTATGCAACTTATTTTAGACTTTGTTTACTAAGCCTCTCCCGTTCTGACTTACCACTAGCCTGATTGTGAGTTTGCGTTGCTTCCGACGGCCTTCGATTTCACTTAACTGCGTCTTACTGGAAGTCGATTGATACACCCAAAGCCAATTCTCAAGAAGGATGAGAACACGCGAAACATACACATGTCAACAGTGTTGAGGACGTGATAAATGCTACCACCACCAATAGACAAGATATACACATTTGCTGGAGAAGCCAAACTCACATTCAAGGATGGTGCAGAACCCTTCATGGATGATCCGCGCAAATGCTGAACATATCCCAAACCGTACTCCAGAGCGAATGGCGTCGTAGCCGACGTTTTTTTTTTGTGAGAACGAGGAAGCACATGACATAAACTTCACTAACCTGATGGAACAATGAATACGAAAGGGTATTCAACAGTTTGAAATGCCACTTCAAACAAGATTGAGTCTCCTTCTTTATGAACATATACCTGGCTGATGGTATCAGGCCCGACCTGGACAAAGTCAGATACACCCGGAACATGGCTAGTCCACAGAGCATGGAGGACGTACGACTCCTTACTAAGCCAGTTCATTCCACAGCTCGTCGACAAAACACACATCATAATCATTGACCACAAGCCATTGATGACGACACGTGCGGCATCCGCGCGCCAGCAAATGATGTTTCTGTAGATCCAAGTGAAATGAGCTTGCTATGGAAGAAGGTGCATGTGTTATTCAAAAGATGTCATGTATTGATAATCAAGTTATTGCAAAAGAAGATCAACTCCAGGGACACCAAGTAGTCGAGAAGACCCGCTGACTGGGCCGTCACAAAGTTACTGGCCCACTGGGTCAATATCAACCGGGCTATAGCGTCCCTGTGCAAATCGTGCTACACGTGTCGGGTGAATCAGGTGGTGAGCACAAAGGAATCGCTCATGTCGCACACTGTTCCAAAGCGTCCCTGGTAGTACACCGCATCTGATCTGTTCGAAATCGAAGGCAAACCATACCTGTTGACTGTCGACAGATACACCAAGTACCCGATATTGGACTACGTACCAAGTTCCGTCAGCGATCATGTGATCACAGAAAATAAAAACGCATTGTGCGTTGTTTGGCAGACATAACGATATTATGACAACGATCCGCAATTCTCAGGGAAGCCATACAAAGATAGACTACCAAGAACCGTATCAGCCACACTACCAGCTCACCCTATTACGCAAGGAGCAACGGTTTCAACTCGAGATTAAAATATATATATATATATATATATATATATATATATATATATATTAGTATCGTATATAATTAACATTCATTGTTGCAATCGTAATGCGTGTATTAATTAGAATAGTATTGCTGTGATTTTTGTTTCTGCTATTCTTCAACTGCACAATCTTTTGCTCAATTTGTTTTCTACTTGCACCATGGAATTATATATGTGTTGTGAGGGAAAATCAGCCACTTGTGGCTTTAAACCCTCTTTATAGGAACCATGACAATGTTTGTATGTATCATATCACTGTACGTATTGTACCACAGTTTCTATATTAAACCATCATCATCCTATTCTTTCAGGCGTTCTTCATAACTATGGTCTCTCAGTTCTGGTATTATTTTAGTTGCTCTCCTCTGTATTCGTCCAAGCGTATACAAATCGTTCTTACGTTATGTCCTTTTTTTCCTAGAACTGTATCTCCCATTTTATAGTTTATAGCCAAATTCCTGTGTCCTGTGTGTAGGCATTTACATTTCCCAAAATTGAATAACATCTGCCATTTTCCAGACCATTCAACTAATTTGTATAGATCGTTTTGTAAACCTTTCTAAGCACTTTTGTGTCATCCGCAAATTTCATTACATTGCTCGTTATATTGTCGTCCAAGTCATTGATATATATTAAGAATAATTAAGGTCCTAATACTGATCCTTGTGGTACCCCACTCAAAACTGATTTCACCACACATTGTCTTTTGTCAGTCAGCTATTTTTCTATTTAGTCTATTATGTCATCCCCGTCTATCCACTTAGTGATTTCTTTAAAACAAAACACCAACATACTTGTTAAGTATGACCTCGCTTTTAGAAATCCATGTTGAGATGGATTTAATATTTTTTTGTCAAACAAGGAAATCCAACATATGTCAGGATTTCATTTAATACATCGTACAGCAGTGACGGTTCTGGTTTCCTTTCACTCTAAATAATACACTGAATACGACGCTACGTGAAATAACTGAAATGTGACTTGATGATTCCGCACTTCCGGTGCATATTCTGACAAAAAAGAAACGGATAGTCGAATTCTACGTTACTTACTACCCTATAAATACCCTCAGACATCTTGGCAAAACATAAATACAATACTATTGGGTTCTGGGGACAGTTTCACTAAGATATAGAGCTCATAATATAAGCCTAATAAGGAAAACCCATAAAATGCATAATAGATTTTTAAGATAGTTTTCAAAATGACCTTCATAAAATCCACCATAATAAGCTAATGATCGAAATCTCCATCATAGGCTCCACAGTGTGCAGAATTTGGCAAAATAAATAAACACGTATTTGACTTATTTGCTCACTGGGTGCAGAGAAAACATACAAACGCTTTAAAAACGCTCCTATCCTAGGCCAGGGCTAGGGCTAGGCTAGCTTACAACGACAACAAGGACCAGGTTAGATCGCTAATAAAGGCATCCATCGTAAACAGTCAAATTTAGCTAATTATCTTGACTCCACTTTTACGTAGAGATCCAGTTTGTAATAGTCAAATAAGTTTTTAAAATGTGAGCGATGAATAGCTCGTAAATTATGGCTTTCATCTAGACTCGAGCATCTATTTTACAGTACTAACGTTGACAAGTTGTCATGTGCGCTGTTTTACGGCATCGGGAAGGTCAAGGTTGTTCGCGAAACGTTTGCTATTATTTTTTTGCGCATTTTTTAGCTGTGTCTAACCAAAATATTGGTATATTTGATAACACAACTTCGATTGAGGTTGTTGGCGCTCTCCGCGAGCTTTGTCATTGAAAACTTTCAAAACTTCACTTGTCAAAACAACAATGTGTGTCATAGCAATAATGTCCTCTAAATTTTTGCTTTTTACCCAATGAGCAAATCAGTCAAATATAGTTGAAAAGTTTTTGATGGATCGAATTATCAGTAACCCTTTTGGACCACTTTTCTGTTTATTTTCCCAATTGTGCACACTGTGGAGCTTATAATGGAAATTTCAATCATTAATTTATGATGGATTTATGAGCATCTTAGACTTAGATTAGTGAAACTCATTTTGAAAACGCTCTTAAAATATATGATGCATTCTGTATTATGATGGATTTTCCGTATGAGCTCTTTGTCTTAGTAAACCATCCCCATGACTACTAAACCCACGAAATGTCGCGCTGAAAAGTGACTACTATCATTTGTAGTTGGATTCCCAGTGAATGCGGCCTTGGGCGCGGAGACCAGACAAAGTCTTGGTGAAACTGGCTCCAGTACATCACACAGGGCTGTCGATGGAAACATTGCCATAGGCCATAGTAATGCAAAAAGAGGAGGATACGTTGACGTGGTCTCCGTTTCATTGCCAACTGCAAGGAAACATTGGTGGCAAGTTGAACTGTCTAAAACCTTGAATGTGGGACATATCCTTATATACAGTTCAGTAGCAAGTAAGTATGTCGTTGAAATGTAATTTTAGATAGAATCTTCTTCAAGCGTGTAATGGTTATTTGATTATAGAATATCTTTTCTAGTTTATCATACAAGTCCAGTAGTTTTTACATGTGTTGGAGCTAATATTTGTTCAGTATGTGTGGCCCGCCTTTTTATGACAAATGTGTAATCGACATAGCAGTGACTGGAATAAAACAATAAAGTTTTAATGTGGTTAGGAAATATGCTGTGCAAATCTCCAAATATGTTGTTGGTAGCATAGACACCCAAAAACAATTCCTTGACACATTCATTGGACTGTTATTCGTGTTGGCCATGTTGTACAATTTTACAGAACTGTTTCAAAAAGTTTAATAAACAAAACACTTAACATTCTTGTAAAAGTGTTTACATTACAATAACTGCCCATCATTTATGTTAGCCCATCGCATGGCAGTACGTTTGAGTAGGTTAATCCGTCATAGGAGGTACCCCCTGCATATATCAAGATATTTCGGCAGTAAAATCTTAAAGTGTCCACATATTTCCCCACGTGGTCTAATATTCCTAATCAAACCACCGAGTAACGCAGAGACAAAGTAGGCCGCTGGTCCAACTTCCAAACCTAGGCTAGGACTAGGCTAGACTCGACGACTGTGTCCACTAGCTTGTACAAACTGAACACGGAATTTAAAAACAGTTTGACAAATAAATGTAAAACTAAATACCAAATTACCAAAACAACACTATTGTAAATACATTTACATTTATGTTATTTTTTAGGTTTTATATCTAGGGCATTTGTTTACAGCGGCCTGAATCCGAAGCATTCGTCCAATAAATCAGACCTAATTTGACATAACTCGCTGTCGCTACTAACTTCGTTTTTGTGACTGTGACGGTATTGTTGACTGGTACATGTACGGAATTACTTGAACCGATAAGTTTATGTCAGTTGCACCGTCAGAATCGCCGTGGCGCGACATTTTGCGTGATCTAAATCTTGCTAAAAGTTAAGTGACTATGAACCGGCGTAGGCGAAGTCGGTTTGTCTGGCCAAAATGATGGGGTACCAAACTGTTTTCGGAAAGTGCCTTCGGGAACTTAGGTATATCCCCTGTTCTATGACTAAGTTAATGTAACTATTTACAATTTCATGACTAATATGAATGAGAGGATACAGTTCTATCAAGAACGAGTGAAAACAAGTAAATGTACCCGACCTTTGCATGTGATCTTTAATACTACCACCCCGGGCAAGCGAGGAAGTGTTAGTCGAATATAAAAGCCCCGCAGCCACGTAACTGCAAGATGCACCAAGCAAGCGTTGCGTGTCACAGTGATCACGAAATATAACATGAACATGATTGGTAAGGTATACATGGTTTTGGCTCACGTCACGGTTACGTAATCAGATATAATAATGTAAACAAGGAACGTTTGTTCATGCGTGTGTTTATGGTTGTGTTATGTTTTTGTTGTTGATGGTGGAGTGTGTGTGCGTGTGCGTGTGAGTGTGCGTGTGCGTGCGCGTGCATGTGGATATGTGTACATGGTTGTGTGCATTTATTTCATCAATTGTTATCCACGCAATTTGCAGAAACATTGTTCGATTTCGGATATGCGAATGTTAACGCCGTGACGACAGGGTTACGTAGGAACACATGCGTTACGAATAGTTACACGAAGACGACGGCAGTCGTGACTTTCCATTGCAACAATGTGGCTGCAGAGATTATCAGAATAACTAACACCGGTAGTACCACGTACGTTCGGCCTGCAGAAGTGGAAGTTTTCGAAGGTATGTATTATAGGTGCTTACTCGAGCTGTAGATTCAAACCATTGTGACGGCAGACGAGGAACTACACAGGACGCACACACGCACACACGCACACAAGCCCACGAACAATTCTTTGGTATTACATGTCACTGTTTTCGGTATACCTACTCAGCCAGCTTCTATATTTATATTTAATATAACTAATTTATTATGTAAATCAACAATTTGTTCCACATTTTAGTTTTCTCGTTTGAATGTCCCGTAAAACAAACATTTTGAAGTATAATATAATATAATAATATGTTTTTTATTTCAGACAATCAATCAGTATGTCGATATAAAAATAATAAATATAAAGAATGAAAACAGTATATTTGAAAATTATACAAAGCTAAGATCCTTTGATGTCGCAGTTTCGATGTACAGTACATGTCGCTAATTGCAATGTTCTGTATAATGGGATTCAGTGACTTGTCAATCCTAGTCATTAAGCTAAATATAGCCTTTCTGATGACACATTTACATGAGTCGACCTTTGCCGTAGCGAACACGTGGCTAGCACTACGCCTCATATGCAGTCTGTTCAATATCCTGTAGGAGTTGTCATAAGCAACAACAAATTGTTGAACATGTGCTTTTCTATAATTTACCCACAAAGCACATTATGTAAATATTACTGAAATATGCAGTAAATAGTTTATTTTTATAGCAGTAGAACAAAAGTGGAATTTTTTACGCCAAATTTTAGCATACAGAAGTCTCACTTTGGCTTGAATGTCAGCCTCATCCGATAAGTAGTTACACATGAAATGTCCAAGATATTTATATGAGGTGGCGAAGTTTAGCTTCTTTCCTCCTAAGATCATTTCCCTAGCAAGATTTGCATTTCTATGGTCAAAGTACATGACCAGGGATTTACCAGCATTTCATTGAACGTCGGGCTCACATCCGTAGGTGTAACATATGTCAAGTAGCTACAACTGAAATTAGAAAATCTAAAAGAACCTTTGAAAAAAAATTGGCATCTAATATAAAAATGGCAGCAAGAGTTTCTATGCTTATGTAAGGAGTAAACAGAACGTTCGAGATAAGGTCGCACCACTGGAAAACAACAGGGGAAACATAATTTCAGAGGGGTTTCAAATGGCAGAGGTCCTGAATGAGTATTTCAGCTCAGTATTTACCACAGAAGATATCAGCTCACTTCCAGTTGCATTTACTAAATTTGAGGGAAATAAATCAGAACATTTAGGGCAGTTATTTGTAACTCCTGTAATGATAGCAAACAAAATTAAGAAGATGAAAGATAATAAATCACCTGGAGTTGATGGAATACCACCAAAACTGCTTAAGGAAATTGTTGAGCAAATTAGTACACCACTTGCAAAATTGTTTAACTTGTCACTAGAAGAAGGAATAGTATGTAAATTACTCGAAATATTAATTAGAGACCACATGGTGGAATTCCTTGTAAAACATAATTTAATAATTACATCTCAACATGGGATCCTAAAAGCAAGGTCATGTCTAACCAATCTATTGTGTTTTTTTGAAGAGATTACAAAGTGGGTAGATGACGGGTCACCAGTGGATGTTGTCTACTTAGATTTTCAGAAAGCTTTCGATAAAGTGCCACACCAAAGACTGATACTTAAACTAAAAGCCCATGGTATAGGTAATGATGTAATCAACTGGATAGTAGAAAAGTGACTTACACACAGACGACAGAGAGTAATAGTAGACGGTGAGATTTCAAACTGGAAATCGGTTTTGAGTGGGGTACCACAGGGATCAGTATTAGGCCCTATACTGTTTTTAATATATATATATATATATATATATATATATATATATATATATATATATATATATATATATATATATATATATATATATATATGATCTAGAAGATGACATATCTAGCAAAGTACTCAAATTTGCAGATGACACAAAAATATTCAGAAAGGTTACAAATGATACAGATAAACAAAGTTTACAGGATGATCTAGATAAATTAGTTAAATGGTCAGAAAAATGGCAAATGTTATTCAATTTTGGGAAGTGCAAATGTATACACATAGGACATGGAAACATGGACGAAGAATATAAAAGGACTTAGGAGTAAAATTTAGTGCTGACATGAAAGTTTCAGAGCAATGTGGGCTTGCTGCTTCAAAAGGAAATCATATTCTAGGGCTAATTAGGAGAACTATAACGTATAAGGAGAAACATCTAATTGTACCCCTGTACAAAGCAATAGTTAGACCACATTTGGAATATTGTATTCAAGCACGGATGCCGTATCGTAAAAAGGACATAGACAAGCTAGAGAGAATACAACGAAGAACAACCAAAATTATTCCAGAATTGAGATACCTTAGTTACGAAAGTCGCTTATTACAATGTGGTTTGACAACACTAGAGACCAGGAGACTAAGAGGAGACCAAATAGAAGTATTTAAAATAGTGAACAGTTATGAGGATGTTGATAGGAATAGGTTCTTCAAACTTATAGAAGGCAGTAGAACCAGAGGACACAAAGCAGTATTAGTTAAGGAGTAGTGTAGGTTGGACATGATAAAGTACTCTTTCTCACAGAGGGTGATAAAATAAATGGAACAAACTGCCAAATTATTGTGTTAATGCTAGTAGTGTGAATATGTTTAAAAATAGAATTGACAGATATCTGATAAGGGTGGGCTACACATAGATGAGAAAATGTTTGGACTCTCGATAAGCCAATGGCTTCCTTGCCCACTTGCCATCTGGAACTTGTTGTTTGGGATGGCAATCTTGTTAAATCTTGTTAAACTTGTGTTTTCTTGGCTTATAATTAAATGGTTGTTATCATTGCAAAGGGTTTGCGTTTGTCTATTAATAAAGTTATCACGATTGATTCTTAGTACATTATGATTTCGAATGATATTGTACATGCACTGTAATAATGCTTCACTAGCTTTTATAATTAATTGTGCAATTGCATAGCAAACGGGTCATTGAAGCATGTAAACAATCTTAATATACTGCACAATCCTAGCACATTACAACTAGTGTTTTATATACACATATAATATACTGAAGGTTCACACCTACCAGTGATGGGTATCGAGTAGGTGGGTCATGTTTTTCTCCATGGCCGGAGCGGCATTCTTTTTTAAGTTTTATTTTTCAAAATGCACCAGTTTGCAAATGATTACAGTTTTTTAATGGATAACCAGACCCCCGTCTTTGATTTGTGCTTCCACATAAATTTATGCCTAGCTACGTCCCTGCTACGGGTTTCTGTCTGCGCACATATTAGTTCTTGCAGCACTGAATACACACCACGTCTAAGCGCCACATATTTGGACGATCGTATGTGCCTTTCCTAGCATGTTGGGCATCAATAATTTTTATTCCGCATATAACAAAGTTCCTTTCCAAAAATGCATACTTCTGTCATAATTTAAACACAATTGCATATCACTTTGTTTGTTTGCAAATTAACTGGTTGTTGTATGTTGGCGGCCATTTTGGAAATGACGGGAATTTAATGTGTTCCAAATAGTTCCAACGTTGGGTACCAATCATTTCTGATTCTACATAATAATAAAATGCACCAAATGTCACGTTTTTGTTATGATGTGAACAATTCCCAATATTTGGCAGCCATATTGGAAATTGAGGCCATTTTAATTGTGTTCCCATTGGTTCCTACTTTCAGTATCAATCATTTCTGATTCTACAGATAATAAACTGCATGTCCAGTGTATTGTCCAACACATTTCATGCTTATATGATGATTGCAACAATTTCCATATATTTAGCGGCAATATTGTAAATTCTTTCTGATTCTGCATAGAGTAAAGTACACATCCACCAAATGTCATGCTTCTGTAATGATTAGAACAAAAGAATCCCGTATATTTGGCGGCCATCTTGGAAATGGCGACCGTTTTAAATGTGTTCTCATTGGTTCCCACGTTGGCTACCTATGCTTTCTGATTCAATACTTGATAACATACATGTTCACCACATGTCTTGCTTCTATCAAACAGTGAACAGTTTTCAGAATAACGGCTGCACTACTAGAATAGTCTATAACACATTCAACCTGTACCATGTTGCACAAGTCACCGTGACAAGTTACATTTCTCATGGACCTAGATTCACCTAATACATTCATATGCATCAGTCATTGGATCATTGCAGCTGCATACCCTGCCATACTGGGTAATGTTTAAACTACATCTAGCAGCTTATGCCAACTGTTGGTCCAACTCTGTGTTAACAGAAGTACCCGTGAACACAGTTTTATTTTTGAGCACATATCAGATGGTACATTGTAAGACAACGACCAACAAGACCAATACGTTTAGCTAATTATTTGAATAAGGAGTTACTTATGATTGATGTTGCATTGTTTATTAATATCATTATCTTGTAATACAATTAACAACCCACCAGGAACAATGTAGTCTTAACTTAAACATACTTGTAATATTAAATATTGCTTCCGGCTACTTGGACTTGGTGCAGCGACTTGAATTTGGTGTAGATCATTTACAGAAATACGTGGAATATCAAATAGAATAAGTATTACTATTGCATATATATATTATACACAAACGTATTGTAGACATATATTAGGAAACAGGTTTTGTTAATTATTAGTCAGAGGGAGTATTTTAGAGTAAGTTAGTTTCGGATTCTGTCAGGGAATTCAGCGAGCGTTAATAGGGGTGTTTACAATTCGAAAATTTAGATAACATAGTGAATAGTCAGTAACAGTGAATATTGGTTAGAATAAGTATTAGTATTATACATATATTGTTCACCAACTTCTTGTAGACATATATTAAGAAACCGTTGTTGTTAACAGAGGTAGTATTTTTTTTTCCCGGATTCAAACTCAACGAGTGATAAAAGGGAGTTTGTTTACAGGTCATTCAACCCGTGCATCGAGCTATCGTTTAAATTAGCTAATATATATATATATATATATATATATATATATATATATATATATATATATATATATATATATATATATATATATATATATATATATATATATATATATAATATAAGATAAAGTGATTTATTTACTTAAATTACATACATAAGGTAATATCTGACATAGTTGTAGTCAACGTTTTCGGTAAAAAGGAATTAACAGCAGGGTTTTAGCGTAAATTAGTACACACTGACTTCGTTGTTTTGTTACACAGTGTTCTCCGTATTCGCTAGGTGGCAGGATTTTTAGCCTAAAGTGTTCTTTTGATCACAAAAACAGCCTTATTCAAGGCTAACGTAGCAAACTAATTAAAACTAAATTGTATGATGGCGCCGTGCAAACGGCAGTTAAAGGCCACAAGGCACTTAATTTGTGGCAGTTGTAGTAACTGGGTAGATTTCGTCAAGTCTGGGTGCGAGAAGTCTTGGGCTGAGGTCCAGGCAGATAGTTTTAGTTTTGAGTGTAGGGGATGCGCAAGGATGAATGAACTAGAGGTGGAGTTGGAAGAGCTGAGGCTGCTCGTTGTGGCAATGGTGGGAAGGGAACATAGGAGTTGTGCCAGTAGTTCCGGTGAGGGAACAGTAGACGATAAAGTGGGGAAAGACACAAGAGATGCTAGGGAGAGCTCACCTCAGCCTGGGAGGAAGCTGAGAGGAGGGAAGGTGACAGGTCATAGGGAGACAGGACGTAAGGAGACGGGAAGGAAAGGAACGGGAGGGAAGACAACCGGGGTGAAGGAGAGGGGGAGTAGGGGAGACAGGAGGGGAGGAGAAGGGAGTGGGGAGACGGGAGGGAAGACAACCGGGGTGAAGGAGAGAGGAGTAGCGGAGACAGGAGTAAAGGAGAAGGGAGTGGGGGAGACGGGAGGGAAGACAACCGGAGTGAAATAGAGGGGAGTAGCGGAGACAGGAGGGAAGGAGAAGGGAGTGGGCGAGACGGGAGGGAAAACAACCGGAGTGAAGGAGAGGGGAGTAGGGGAGACAGGAGGGAACGAGAAGGGAGTATTGGAGACGGAAGGGAAGGGGTCAGGACAGAATGTGATGGAGGGGATCGAAAGGAAGAGTTATTCTGCAGCAGTGATAGAGGGGGTGAGGAAGAGAGCGAGGGTGTTTGTGGGGGATTCGATAGTTAGGAACACCGACAGAGTCTTAAACAAGGGAGATGATGTGGTGGTCTGCTTGCCTGGAGCCAAAATAGAGGCGATAACTGAGAGGGTAAAAAACATCGTAGGCTCGGGTAAGGGTGGATCTGTTTTAGTACATTTAGGGACAAATAACGTAGAGAGGGAGGGTACAACTGCCATAGTTAGGAAATATAGGCAGTTGGTCAGAACACTAAAACAGACGCGGGTTGAGCAGGTAATACTGTCAGGGATTTTACCTGTAATGGGCAGGAGGGGTCATAAATATCGAAATTGTCGGGGGATGGCAATTAACATGTTAGTCCAGAGGTTGTGTAGGGAAGAGGAAGTTGGATTTGTGGATTTATGGGGAAGTTTTGTTGGGAGGGCTGATATGTACATGAAGGATGGGCTTCATTTAAGTGGAAAGGGGGCGGCAGTATTCGCGGACAAACTTTCAGCAGCAGTAGATAGCGACTTGGGTACAATGACAAATATTTTTGGAAGTAAACATTCTTTAAACTAGAAGTGCAGGGGGGTTACCTAGAGGTGTCTCAAGCAGAACAAGAGGCCACTAGCACAAATAAACCAATATCAAATCATCCGAAAAACATATCTGAAAAAGGTTATAGATGCGTATGTTTAAATGCAAGGAGCATAGTAAATAAGAAAAACGAATTAAACATTATGGTAGAAGATATTGACCCTCACATAATTGGTATAACTGAATCATGGGCCAACATAGATATAACAGATGCTGAATTAGGACTGACAGGATACGTAATGTTTAGGAAAGATCGAATAGGAAGAAGGGGCGGGGTAGTTATTTTATATGTTAAAGAATCTATTCAGGCTTATGAAATAAAACTAGAAAGGGAAGCAGATTGCGATGAAGCTGTTTGGTGCAAAATTGTTTCAGGAAATTCAAAATTAACTATTGGATTAGTTTACCGAAGTCCAAACATAAACGAAGAGGACAACACAAAAAAATAAAAACCGCTATAAAGGAAGTTAGTAAAGGGGAATGTATCATAATGGGAGATTTTAACCATGGACACATAAAATGGAATTCTCTAGAGAGCACAGGGATTGAGGATCAACAATTTCTATGTTTAATCCAGGATAGCTTTCTTACTCAGCACGTACTAGAACCAACCAGGGGAGAAAATGCATTAGATATAGTTTTGTCATCACAAAAAGAATTAGTGGACAATGTAAAAATATTTGAACCATTGGGTAATAGTGACCATAATCAAATACATTTTGACATCAATGTAAAATCAGAAAGTAAAAATAAGAAAACGTACAAGAGAAACTTCCACAAAGGTAACTACAAAGATATGAGAAAATACTTAGCAAAGCTAGATTGGAATAACATGCTGAGGAATAAGACTGCAATTGAATGTTGGAATATTCTAAAATATGAAATTGAGAGTATCATTGATAAATTTGTTCCCTTCCGAAAACAAGGAAAACGGTGTAAAAAGAAACACTTGTCAAAAGAGGCAATTAGAAAAATAATGCTAAAACAAACTATGTGGAGGGTTTATAGGCGTACCAGAAAGGAAGAAGACTATGCAAAATACAAAGAGGCACTTAATGCAGCTACAACTGAAATCAGACAATCTAAAAGAAGCTATGAGCAAAAACTGGCATGTAACATAAAAACTGATAGCAAGAGTTTTTATGCATATGTCAGGAGTAAACAAAACGTACAAGACAAGGTTGGACCTCTAGAAGACAGTGCTGGAAATATAATATCACAGGGGTTTTTAATGGCGGAAGACGTAAATGGTTACTTCAGTTCAGTGTTTACAAAAGAAGATATTAGTTCATTACCAGTTGCTGATGCTAAATTTCAGGGGGCTAAATCTGACTATTTAGGACCGTTAGTTGTAACTCCAGAATTGGTAGCTAGGAAAATAAAGGCAATGAAGGATAACAAATCACCGGGAGTGGATGGGATTCCTCCAAAATTACTAATGGAAACAGTAGATCAAATCAGTATACCATTTGCAAGAGTATTCAACTTGTCATTAAAAGAGGGAGTTGTTCCGTTTGAATGGAAAGAAGCAAACATCATACCATTATTTAAAAAGGGTTCGAGAAATAAGTCAGATAATTACAGACCAGTGAGTTTAACGTCAGTGATTTGTAAATTATTAGAAAGGTTAATTAAAGACCATATGGTGGACTTCCTCGTTAAGCATAAATTATTAAATTCATCTCAACATGGATTCCTTAAAGCGAGGTCATGCTTAACAAATATGTTATGTTTTTTGGAAGAAATCACTAAGTGGATAGACGTGGGATCGCCAGTAGATATTATCTACTTAGATTTTCAGAAAGCTTTTGACAAAGTGCCACATCAAAGATTGCTACTTAAATTAAAAGCCCATGGTATCGGGGATAGCATAACTGACTGGATAGAACAATGGCTGACTGACAGAAGACAACGAGTTGTAGTAGATGGCGAAGTTTCAAATTGGAAATCAGTTTTGAGTGGGGTACCTCAAGGATCAGTATTAGGACCTATATTATTCTTAATTTATATCAATGACTTGGACGAGAGTATAACAAGTAACGTACTGATATTTGCGGACGACACAAAACTGTTTAGAAAGGTTAATACTGATGGTGATAAACAACATTTACAAAACGATCTAGACAGATTAGTGAAATGGTCTGAGAAATGGCAGATGCTGTTCAATTTTGGGAAATGTAAATGCCTACATACAGGACATGGGAACTTGAATGTAAACTATAAAATGGGAGCTACTGTTCTTGGTACTACTGTAAAAGAAAAGGACTTAGGAGTTACAATAAGCGCTGATATGAAAGTTTCAGAGCAGTGTGGTATTGCAGCTTCAAAGGGTAATCAAATTCTTGGATTGATTAGAAGAAACATAACATACAAGGGAAAAAAGTTAATTATACCTCTTTATAAAGCAATAGTTAGACCTCATTTAGAATACTGAATACAAGCATGGGGACCATATCGTAAGAAGGATATAGATAAGCTTGAACGCATACAAAGGAGAGCAACTAAAATGATTCCAGAACTTAGAGACCTTAGTTATGAAGAACGCCAGAAAGAATGTGGTTTAACAACTCTAGAGACAAGGAGGTTAAGAGGAGATCAGATTGAAGTTTTTAAGATATTGAATGGGTATGAAAATATTGATAGAAATATGTTTTTCTCACTCAAGAAGGATAGCAGAACTAGAGGACATGAGGTAAAATTAGTAAAGGATCAATGTAGATTGGACATCAGGAAGCACTCGTTCTCACAGAGGACAATAAATGAATGGAACAAACTGTCTACAGATTGTGTAACTGCTAGCAGCGTGAATATGTTTAAAAACAAGGTTGACGCATATATCAGGAGGGCGGGTTATAAGTAGATGAACATTGTTGGACTCTCGATAAGCCAATGGCTTCCTTGTCCACTTGCCATCTGGGCCTTTGGCTTGGATGGCAAATCTTGTTAAATCTTGTTAAATATTGGAATCCACCAGGGAGTAAGCATAAGTGTAAATTTCAGTTCTCCCCGTTTCCAACTCCTCATTAATACTGTATATAAATGTATATGTGTGTTACAATTTTTTTAACTAAATTTAATATATATATATTATGATGCTCTACTACTTTATGCTGTTGTCATGTGACGTTGAAAATAAATATTGTTTTGATTGATTTATTGTTTGTTGCGAACTGAATGAACACAACATTCATATATGAACATACTCCAAAATGTTGACTTGAAAGAAAATATTTGTGATGAAAAAATCTAATAGTAATAGCTTAAATGTAATAGTAATACATTACATTGTCTTCAGCACGTGATAGTAATATAGCGGAAACTAAGTAATGGTAATATATTACATTGCAATGTAACTAACCCAAGGCCCACCTAATAGCAATAGCACGTTTACCTGCTTTGAACTGTTGTGAAATTATGTGATTTGTGGTCATATTGATAAACTTGTGATGCATATATGGCGCATACGGGTAGTCCGATACTTTTGTAATTAGGTACATTTTATGGAAAGTACTTTTTACTTAAGGATATTTTTGGAGGGATACATTTACTTAAGAACTTGTTTGGTGGAATACTTTTACTAAAGTACTATACTGCAGTACTTGTTCCAGCACTGGGTGCAAGTCGCGTTTGTCCAAGAACAGCACACGAAGTCATGATTAGGTAATCACCGTTCATATTGATGATTGCTGACCCGATCGTGTGCAAGGGAGAGTGTGAATGCGTGACCGGGTGAGTGAGTGAGTGCGTGCATGCGTGCGTGCGTGAATGAGTGCATGTGTGTGTAAATGCTATTGTACGTATTCAGTGACCAACAATGTGTGCGTGCATGATTGTGCATGTGTACCTGTACGTATGCATGTCCATATCCACGCGCATGCGCGCGTACACACACACACACACACACACACACACAAAGTGTTCAGCTCACATGGACAGTGCAGAATATCATACGGGTAAAGCCTGTGTTTTTTTATATATTTGACAACCAGTTTACATTAAAACGAATATCATTATTGCATGAATATATGTTTTGACGAATAAGTTCAATATTCTTAGTTAATAAATATTACATATAAATATCATGTAGGCAGAGTGGGCTTTCATACTGACAATTTGACCGTGTGCAAGGCTTTAAACTGCAAAGCGTAACATTTTACCAGTTACTGTAATATTGGTAATATTCATAACAATGATGACATTAGATAGTTTCAGAACGCCAAACGTGTAACGTGTGCGTATAGAACATGTGATAGACATATTCACATCCCAAACATTACAAGCTAAGAGGTTCGACAACTCGAGACTGGTAGTCCTATTCAAATTTTTTATAGCATAACGAACCGACCGCATTGCATATTATAACGTATATTAGGTGAAACCGAAGTTGGATTTGTGTGTATCTGTTCCGTCTCTCGTAAGATGTTTGGAAGAACATCCACGTGTTGTTTTCTAGGCGTGCAGATGTACAACTGAATGACACAGAGAGTCACATTGTCGTTGCTGGCCAACCATTCGTACTGATTGCTAGCTTTTTACACTATCACAACGTCACCTACACCTGGTGGACAAACACTACTGCCACTGCCACAAGCAATGCTACTGGGCCAATATATCGAAACGGATATCCTCTCACTGCTGGCGAGACATACATATTCACAGTTGAAGGTACAAAAATTGCACTCCTGCGAAAAAAACAAAATGGCCGCTAATGCCAAGAGGTCAGAGTGCACTTGATACAGTCTATTTGGTTTTTGTTTAATGTACCGTTCTAAATAATACTAAGTGACTACCTGTGAATCTAATCATCTCCACTTTGTTCTCATGCTTATGTGTTTCAGCTAAATCACGAATCTGTCCCCAGCAAATATATAGCGCAACGTTCTTACTACACACCGAGAACAGTCGTGTGGGACACTGTATTGCGATACCAACCGAAGGCCGTGAATATGCGACATTGTTCGCCGTTCACTGTTCAGGTTTCGTCGGGGAAGCTGCATCAATCAACTATCGCTACTTTGTGAAGAACAGCTCTACACATTACAAAGGTTCATCAGTGGTTTCACAAGCACGTACCATAAGAAAAATTAATATGTTCACATACTTCATGCTTTCATGCATACATCCATAATGTTCGTACGTGTACACGTTTGTATGCATATATATATATATATATATATATATATATATATATATATATATATATATACATACACGTATATATATTATATATATATACGTGTATGCATATATATATATATATATATATATATATATATATATATATATACATACACGTATATATATATATATAATATTGTGTGTATATATATACACACACAATATTATATATATATATATCATATTTAATATATATATATATATATCATTTAATATATATATATATATATATATCATATTTAATATATATATATATATATATCATATTTAATATATGAACAGTTACGCATGCAGTTTACATAATTGTTTGCACAATCGCATATCCGTTCCGTAGTACTACGAATGTATGTTAATTAAGCCTTATAGCTATGCTAAGCCTATCTTAGTAACACTAAGATGCTGCGATCGGCCAATAAACATTGACATAGACAAGTGTGGCACTTATACAGCGTGATCCTTGATGGTAGTATATGCAGTCTCGTAGTGTAGGTTGTGCGATTTGTAACTATTACATACATATCGATAACTGGGTTTTTTAATTCATATACCGGTATATGATGTATCATTTATTTATTTATGTTATTACTCATCTTTCTAGTTTGGAATACTATTTTTCATGAGAAACATTATACGGAGATAAAAACTCAAATTTGAAGACAAACTTTTCAAATGTATCAATGCAGCAGATATGGTACTTAAATATTTATTGTTTGGAATAATATTTTCCAGGAGCAACACTGTACGAAAGTCCGAAGTCAAGCATGCCACCACACCATTTGTTTGCTGGCGCTGAGCTGGATAATTACAAAAGGATTATTTATATCAAAGTCGTTGACCGAAACAGATGGATAGGCACAGCCAACGTATCAATTGTCGTACGTATATAGACTTACTATGTTGTACTAGTTGACTTCCAATCTATTCACATAGCCAGTTAGTGTCGTGGCAATGCGTGGCACTTTCCGTGGCGCTATGATCCACTGCCAGTTCGTATCACGGCAGCGTGTGGTGATATGGTATACTGGCTTAGTTGTTAGTCCGTATTTGCAGGTAAGACCAACTGATTGTGTGATTGAAGACATGGTTGATCACGTATCAAGCTACATGTTTCATGACACTGGAGACTCTGTACTCGATGTGCTGCTAGCTAGCAAGGATTTCCAAGGTAACTCTTTTAATATCTAATAGCAACTATTGATGCTAATCACCGACCCACATCACTTTCGAGAGATGTGCACTCAGCACATTCTTATAATATTTTCTATTTATAAACCAACAGGAAAAATCTAACCAATATGAGTAAATGTCCAGTTAAGTCGGTCGAATAATTTAAATGTCTTTGAAAGAATGTTGAAAACGAATGTCGATCCTTTCCTTTGTTTTATGTTGATATGTCAACTTCACTGCGGTCTTAAATATTACACGTTTTAAAACACATAATTGCGGGAGTAAATACTCCATTACATTCTAGTCTTAGTCATGCTGACGCCTTAGACAAACATTGTTTATTTTGTTCACTTGCCAAACCCTCAGCTGTGGAGTTTGCGAATTTTACAAGATTGCCTTCCAAAGCAAAACCCGGACGACAAATTGACAAGGAAACCATTGATATCCAGTCTACATTATATTTTACTAAAGATACATCGTGTCATCTTGTTGTTCTACTTTCATTAAGTGCGGGAAAATACCTATCAATGTTTTCATAACAATTCAATTAATTAAACATTTATTTTTGATCTCCTCTTAATCTCCTGGTTTCTAGTGTTGTCGTATCACAACACTCTGTAGTTAAACCACATTCTTTTCTTAACTTAGCACACGCACTACTTTGTTGTGTGTTCCTGTTAGAACATGCTTCTTCAACTAAACGCAGTATATCAGTATTCTTACAATACAACAATGCGGTAGTAGCACATTCATAAAGGTGTCAACGTCCTATAATCATCCAAACGAAACACAATTACCCCTACGTTGGAACCAATTTAGAGTTAGCTGCCTCACGTTATAATATAACCCTGTGGTAGTGGCTTACATTTGTACAACACATTCGGCCTTTGTCTCTGTTAGGTGGATTTTCGGTAATGTCAGATATCGCGAATGCGTTGAATCGTGTATTCAGTGACACGACCTACACTACTAAAGCTGCTGAGAAGTTGCACAAGGTAACTATTTTGGTGGTGTTTGTTTCAACCAAGAACATTCTAAAGAAGGATCAGCGACTTGACGCAGCCGAGTGCTACTTCAGTATGTTACTTGTCAGAGCGTGTCACTCTTGATATATGAGTGGGCGATGGTTAAATTGCTAAATGAAATGTCATCTGCCTGCTCAATCTGGGTTTCAACTTTCAATCAGAACAAATGTGCTGCTTGGAATGCACAATGTATTTGACTATCAGTGGTATAAATATATGTGTGGAATGCTAATTAACTGCAGTTATGTGTTCCGAAAATCGGAAAGCTTGTAAACCAAGACATTTATCGCACTAGTACTCACAAAAACTCATCTTCGTATTGACTAATTGCCTAAAATTGTAAGATTTTCATGAAACAAACACCATTGCCGAGGTCTCATCGTGAGATGACAGAAACAACCCTCTGTGTATGTCTAACAATGATATCAGGGTCAACTATTATGCTAACATACATATGGCGGTCAACTTTCTAGGTCAGGTCATCTAGGTCGGGTTTTTCGCGTACTTGGACAAGCGTTAATCGGGTTTCCTTGTGTGGTATGGCTTGTTATTCACGAGGATGCTTAATAGTTTTCTATTATGTCAGAGTCACTAGTCCTTCTCAAGCAACTCAGCTCACTAAGCCATCCCCAACATTTTTTTAGGTTTGCGAAAAGGGGGTTCGGGCGTACACAATCAGCTGGGAATTTCTGGTATGATTTCTGAAAATATTACAATTAAAAATATTATCTCAAAAAGGCTAGTTCGTTCTACCCCCCCCCCCCTCCCGAATCCTCCCCGAGGATGGGCATGATTAACTATTAGACAAGTAAACACACGGTTGTGTTGAGCATAGTGAACGACCCCTTTCACAAAATTATGCTTGTGGTATAATTGTTGATTGCAATGTCAACGTTGTATAACAGGTAAGAAGGATGATGATCTCAAAACTGTCAAACATCAGTGATAGTGACACTGGTATTGTCCTTGACAAGGCAAAGTGTCTCAATGTCATCACAGATACAGACTACGTCGAGATAGAAGCACAGGTAACATTTACTTTGGCGAATAGTAGAATGAGTCTAATTAATGGCTTCATGTCTCTGTTTCCTCAATAACGTCGCATATCGTGTTGCCTAACGCAATAATTATGCAAAAACTTCACGCACGAGTTACATTTGTATTGCAAGATAAAAGTTCTATATCCATAATTTATTAAATAAAATAATCACGTTTAAGTTTATTAATTCGGATAGATTGCGAAATGTTCAGTAAAGTATGTGAACAGACATGACTTCGGATGATTTGACAAATACATTTTCCATTAAAGTACTATATTTATTTAATGGCCTTTCTATGTCTAATCGCAAATGTTCTAATGTATTGCTTAGGTTGAGGCGTTGGTCGTTTACGAAGACTTGGGCAAATATCTTAAGCAAATGGCTTATGGAAAGGCATCCTTGACGATAGCTGGTGGAGTTTCAAAAATATCGCAAACAAGTAACACTACTGCAGGATTGGACACGATCGAGAAACCTTCAAAGTACGTGTCCGCTTATGTTGAAAGTCACTATCTTCCAGTCATATGTTTCCTCCATTAAACGGTGTTACCGTGCCGCGCACTTTGTAAAAACTGTAGAACTAATGAATAGCAACGAGTGCGGTGACGCGATGTCAGTAATTCTAAACATACATAAAATATTGATTAAAGTTTAATTGTTATGTGTACCGTAAATGAAATAATAATGAATCACTCTGCAAAGCCATGTTATATAATTATTCATGCAAATACGATTATTGATCAAGGAACAAAATTGCTCCCGTCTTAGGGACTGCAACTTAACTTTTAATTATTGTAATAATTATTATGTCAATTCATTATTGTTGCTGTACGTTCTAGGGTTGTCATTGATGGAGTTATGAAACTAATGAACAGGTCAACAGTCGTACCACTGACTGACATCGAGGTTGATTATAGTGAGGACAGCTTCGACTCAGATTGGACAAACACAGATGACGAAGAGAAAGCTGCGGTAACGTATTGTTAATAATTACAATAGATGTGTTTAAAATTGTTGATTTGAAGAGCCTTAGCATTTACTCCAACATACGCAATACATCTGATTGTTCCGCGAAGGGCAAAACGTCATTAACAATTTTTGTTTTGTATGATAACATCGGAAATGCTATATGTGGTGGCTTGAGACTATTTATCAGTCATTGTGTATCTATCTAGGTATGACGATACATTAGATGGATTCACTATATAATTTAGCCAAAACTCTTTTTTTGAGATTATTAAACTTATACATTTTTAGAAACTTTTAAGGATGTTTACATTTGCCCTTAAGCACTCGTAGCAGCCATTTTGATGTTTTAATTGGCCACATTTGAGAACCCGTATTTGTTAATATCTCGGCATCTAAGCTACACAGGACACAAATTTCAACGGGAAACCTACATTTCCAGGGCTAATGAATACAACGGTTTTCACATTATGGACATATGTGTGTGTGTTGCCCATTGGAAAACTATATTTTCAATAACTAATCAACCTAGCTGAGTTGCATTTAAAAATAGTAAGACTACCCAAGAAAATCCGTCTTGCGCCAGGTATGGGGCATGACGGCCTCTGCATGAGGCACCGCGGTCCATAACCCCTCCCGTGGTTTTCGCTTATTTAAACGAACTATTGCCTGAAATTAAAATGTATATATATCCAAATGGTATGATAGTAATAGACCAGGTAACTGTGGTTGTTACATATTGTGAGTTTCATAATTTTACTATTGGCAAAATATTAAACCAGTGCATATAATAGTTCATAAAAATTATAAAAGTTTAAAAACACATTATTTAATTATGTCTGTCTCGTGTTGCTGAGCTTTCGGGGTGGGTATCAGATATAAGTTAGCTTCATTTTGTACCATTTTTTTGGGACGTTCATAGTTTTATATGTTGCGTACGTGGGGGGGGCGTCCTGCCTCCAGTGGTCTTGTTGCCTCCAGGGGTCGTCCTGCCTCCAGGGCCCTACTACTATTACTGTTTACTACCAGCTTATTATCATTGAAGTAGATAACCACTCCACAGCATAAACCAACATTGTGTGTCACTCTATAAAGATATATTAAGATATATATATATATATATATATATATATATATATATATATATATATATATATATATATATATATATATATATATATATATATATATATATATAATATGAAAGACTAGTTATGTCTTATCGCTTGCACTTGTTTGGTAACTTAAAATGTATGTGTTACTTATGAATACAGAAAAGAACCATAGTACGGAAGGCCATGACAGTGGCGGAGTACGTTTCATCAGCGCTGCTACGTTCAGTTAAGCCAGGTAGCGATAATATCACCATGCAAACTGGCACACTAAATCAAGTGCTTAAGAAAGACACAGCCGCTCGTCTCAGCCAACAATTGGTGAAGTTTCCAAGATCTGATGGTGTTGCGATTAGCTTCAAGCTGCCGACGTTGGAGAACGTGACGTCAGCAGCAGATGTAATGGGACTGCAGGTCTGCTTCATTATGGGACACAAGTCTCGTCAACCGTCATGTTGGTTTTATGTGTTATGGTGTGTACAACTTGTGGGCCGGAAGTGCATTATCTCGTCAACTATCGCCTTGAAACGAGAATCACTTGGGTCCCCTATAGATTGACCTCTTTCCCTTGTTTTATGTACTCGTAGACTACATTTGCATTGATGAAACTGTCCACGCGAGGCATATAATAGCCGATGCGTGCACATAACAAACATTGACGTACCTTGACTTCTACGAAACTTTGGTGAATGCGATACGTGATAGGGTTTTCACTAAATGCTCCAAATATTTAAAAAAACTGTTATCATCTCAAAAGCAATCCGTTTACTTTTAAATTATTCCAGCAGACTTGACATTATGTTTTCAAAATGAGTGGCTCATTTGATTGTAAAATGTAATACTGGGTACATAGTAATGTTGTATTTCCTACAACTAGTGTCTTAGTTTTATGAACTAACCTTTGGAAAATACCTAAATGTAAGTTACCCTTGTAATGTGTGAAATTATGTTATTGATACTATGTATGTGCTGCAGGTTTTCAAACTGTCCCGAAACCCATACATGTGGCATTCTTCTGCCAAGCAAGTGAACTCGGACGTCGTTGGTCTGTCCATCTACAGAGAAGACGGACAAACTGTGCGTCTTAAGAATCTCACACAACCAGTTGTCATCTCTATCCCACGGAAACTCGGTTTGTTGGCAACAGTGTCGCTTCAAATTGACGTATTCAAAGGATCAGTGCCCGTTATTAAGTTTGTGTTAATTTGATATGGTATATAATCATAGCAAGTGGTTCTACAGGTATCTACTGTGGTAACATATATTCTAGGCTACACATATTATGAGTGAAACGTGACACTAGAATATGCGTTGTAGTCCAAAGTGTTTTATCCATGACTGTTTGAATAAGTGAAGTAAACATAACATTTTCGTGTGAATGTGAAATACGTTACGAAATAAGTTAGCATTGTTACAGTGACAGATGTTGTAGTCCAAAGTGTTTTATCCATGACTGTTTGAATAAGTGAAGTTTTTTTATATACTTAAGTTCAGGGGCCTGATGATACCATCAAAAGATGAAAAGTGTCCCAAAACAAAGCTTAGCAACATACTAAAAACAATGAGATGAAACATGGATGGATCAATAAAAATAAGCATTTTCGTGTGAATGTGAAATACGTTACGAAATAAGTTACCACTGTTACAGTGACAGATGTTGTAGTCCAAAGTGTTTTACCCATGACTGTTTGAATAAGTGAAGTGAATATTGCATTTTCGTGTGAATGTGAAATACGTTACGAAATAACTTACCGCTGTTACAGTGACAGATAGTTATGCAAGGAATATTTACTTGTGATTGGAAACCAATAGACAGCACACATTTATTGACATGGATAATAATAAGTGTAACCAATGGAACATTTACGAGTTTCTATGCTATTTCGGTATATTCAATTTGTCATATAGCACATATGTTAATTGCCTTAATCAATATTTAATTAATTTCATTTAACAACTATGTATTGCCTGAAATCATGCTGCAGTGTCACATTGTCTCATATATTTGAAATGCAACATTAATGTATTATGAAGTGGAAGTCAGAAAATTCTCAGAAGAAATAAGACATATGTATTGAATCCTATAAGAGTGGTCTACAGAGAACGTATATAAAGGATCCCACCCACCCCATCCCACCCCATCCCAACCCCATCCCACGTACAATACGTCTGTCTCCCAGAAATCGTTCGAGGTTTAACCAAACGGAAGATGATCCAACATGTTGGTAATGTTCACAGATTTGAAACGATTCACATCTGATGTTGCCTGCAATGCATACTAAAAGATTGTCTATACAATAAGGAAATTATAAACCTATGAGTCAGTCGTGAGTAGATATAAAGGTATATATAACATTGTATCAATGCACGCATGACTCATACATTTCTATTTTCCTTATTGTGATATTTTGAAGACTTTGTTCCAGTGACCATCGGAGGTATCCTACATGTTACTCTGAAGATGAACCAACATGGCGATAGTTTCAGCCTAAATGACTTGGAACGTTTCACTGTTGATGTTGCCTGTAATAAAGGCTACCAGATAATACTATCTCCTCACACGAGTAACACATACAAATATATTTTCCTTATTGTAAAGACCGATGTAAAGGTGTTTCTCGGAGATTTCTTCAGGGACTCTAGAGAGGAAAGGAACATTACATTACTCACAGTAAACATCCACAATCAAACACCGCATAGATTTCATAAGATTAAAAGGTCTAATAACGCAGGACTAGAATATGTCGTAGAAGGTCGTGGCGTTGTTTCTCTGTTCGGCCGAATGTCCGACAAAAGACCACGTTGTCAGTTGCACATTGGCCTGCTACCAACGTTTTACGACTCGTCTCGCTGTAAACTTTGTGAGGCAAAGTCTAAAACGTGTGGATTCTGCAACTGGGAGACAGTCGTAAAGACAACGAGCAGAACACAAATTGACAGCTCGAAGAAAACCACTGACACGTTTCTTAACATCGCTACAACTGTCTACACGAACGATTGTCTTTATTGGGACGAGAATGCTGAAATATGGTCGAACGAAGGATGCAAGGTAAGCCAAGGTGACATTAACATATAATATTTTATTAAGCCATTGTTACACAATGTGTTTCCATTGAGTGACTACTTGACTTAAACAATACCCCAACTCCATTTTTTTATATTTTGGTTGGGAGCAGAAAAACCATCATTGCTAGTGTGAATGGGGTTGATGTCTCAAGCGGGTCTACCTATTGAATAATCCTATAGGCTTGAGATATAGCTTAAACCCCATTCACACTAGAAGTAGTGGTTTTTCTGCTTCCTACCAAAATCACCCAACAGGAGTTTTGCTGTCTAAATTGTTTAAATCAGGTATTCATTGGTATTTTTTTTACATTCTGTGTAGCTTCTAGGTCTAAGCCATATTGTATGTTCCGTTCGAGGTGTCATTGAACTCGTCGGCTGCTGTCATCGTGTGCGAATGCCGACACTTGAGTGTCTTCTCTGCCAGTATGTTCGTTCAACCGAATTCACTGGACCAGTTTCATATGTCGTTATTCCTCGGCATCTTCAACAACCCCGTAGTTGTGGCTCTTGTCATTGGCGCCTGGTGTATCTACGCACTGCTGATGATGTGGGCTCGACGGAAGGACCACGAGGATCTGAAGAAGGTAAGGACTGTCTCCATTTAAATGTAAAGCACCATTTGTATTAGTTCTGCCTTCTACTGTGCAGTGTGTAATTGTCTTCCATATTGGAGATAAGCGGCCAAACACCACTAGATATCGGGAGAAACTGTGTTCCGTCATTGAATGAGTATCTAGATATTCCGCTGTTTCAAATAAGTAGTTTGTTTTTATAAGGCGCCATGCAAGGCTCCTTATTCTACCATATAAAACAATATTAATTCTGTTCTTGCCATGTTTTGTAATCTGTGGTAGTTTCGTTTTGGCAGCTAATAAATTTAAGAAAAATATTTATATTTTGTCTTGCCCGTCTTTCCACGTGTTTTGACAGCAAGGAGTTATCTTTATTTCCACCGCCGTGGACGCCGAATACTACTACCTGATAACAGTGATGACTGGGTGGCAACGTGACGCAGGCACCTCGGCCACGGTCGCTATGTACATGATTGGCTCACTCGGCGTTAGTGAAACACTGGTGATGGCCGACCCGACCAGATTCGTACACGACTCCGGAGCCGAATGCTGGTTCCTGGTTGCGACCACAGCAAATCTCGGTCGACTTCTATACCTGCGAGTATGGCATAACTGTAGCGGGATCTTTCCTTCGTGGTATTTGAAACCAATACTTTGTTTTAGTTTTTTTATTAAAAGCTGATCCACTAAGCCCTGTTAATATGTTGGCCCTGTAAGGGCATTGATGACACGCTCGCGCACACCCCCCCACACACACACGCACGCACATAACACATATACACCACACACCACCCAAACACACACACACACACACACACACACACACACACACACACACACACACACACACACACACACACACACACACACACACGGGAATTCAGAATTCATGTATATACATAATATGTCTTTCTGCCAGGTTTCTCAAACAAATAACGGTTCGCAACATTCAAACAAACCAGGTATGGGACTTTGTATGTGACGATTGGTTAACCCCGGAATTTGGCGTGGATGGTATCAAGAAATCACTGTTCGCGAACGAGAATAAACGCAGTCGCGTGTACGACTTCCGACTGACATCAATGCAAATCTTGCGCAGTGAACATCCGTGGATCAGCATCTTCAGCCGGCCCGTCTACAAGACATTCAACTGCGCTCAGCGACTGTCGTGTGTGATGTCTTTTGCAATGATAGCCATGCTCACCAACATCATGTTTTATGGGAAGCCGCCAGTAGATATTGAAGAGGGTGCACTTGGCGGTATTGCTATCACGAAGGAGCAGCTGATTGTCGGCATCGAATCTTTCTTCATATGCTTACCAACCAGTATCATAATTGTGGCGATCTTCACGAATATACGCCCGCGAGAAAAGGATAACCTTTGCATAGAGTTCGACGTGCTGGAGACAAGGAAGTAAGTGTCTTAATATGGCACATACACATTTTCTTGATTAAACAGTTACTTGCATTTATCAGATATACATTTTACGACGAGTTGGCTATACGTCTATGAAATCGTCTCTTGTTGTGGCAATCATGCATATATTATCATGCTGCTTACTTTTGGCAGCCAAACAATTTAACAATAATGTTATTGACGGCCGCTACATACTGTGTTGCAGATCTTTCTGGCAGACGAAGGATTCGATAAAAAAGAAAGACGAGTCCGTTTCCAAACAAGAAGAGTACGTGTGTTTGCTGTTTAATTAATCAGAATTGAAGAGCCGATTTCCAAAACGCACGGGCCACACTTAGTCCATTTTTGCCATTTTGAGTAAACAACGAAAGAAAAAAAGTGTTTTATGTAATTACTTTATACACATATATGTTTGTAAATACTCTCTTCATATGCCTGATGAGAACAAATACATTTGCCAAAATGAGGTAATTGTGATTTATATTAAATGAAGCATTTTTTTCCAAAACAGGCTAAGTCCATGGACTGAGTCCGTTTAAAAAAACATCATTCAACTTCGCAGGCTCTGTACATATGAGCAGTGCCCAGATTGGAAAACCTATCAAGATATACAGCGGAGCAACTGACATCAATCTTTATGTCATTTTGTGTAAAAATGGACTGAGCGCGTTTTGGAATCCGGCTCTTCAATTATGGAGTGTTCCTTAGCAATATAACACGGGCCTTGGCGTAGTATCATAATCTTTTTGTAGAGCTATACCATCAATTACTGACATTATAGAACTAGGCAGTGAGTCATGTCTTTGTTAGCAGCAACAAAACATGCAATGATTGCTTAAAGAGTCAGACATGTGTTTCGAGAATGTTTTTTGCACTGTTGTGTTCGTTTCAGGTTTGACGACGATTTGCTCATAACGTTGAGACAAATTAAACCAAGGATGACACCACGAGTTGTAAATATTAGTTATACATTGAATAACATCAATATAAATGACATATGAAACGAAGTAATATTTGATATATTATTATTTGTCCTGTATTAAGATCCAGACAGTATATTAATGCGTGCAATACAATGCTTGGATCATGTTATACATCACATGTAATTAAAATATACGAAATTTATAATACTAGTCAAATTCGGTAATAGTTATCCCACTTTCATGTACCAGAACGCCATTAATATATTGCCTCAAATATTTCACTTCAAAGGTGTCAACTGGATCTTTGCTCGCCACCTCTGCAACTGTATCGAAATTTGACATACCAATATCCCAAGTGTCTAACATCGAAGGGGATAAAATCCACGAGGCTGCGGAGAAAGCAAAAGGATGGTAAAAGTTGTAGACATATCCATTGGAACCGTACATGTGTAGCAACCGAATGGGGTCAGGTCGAAAGAAAGGGAGGGGGAGATGGTTATGAAAGAGGCAGGCAGGCAGGCAGGCAGGCAGGCAGGCAGGCAGGCAGGCAGGCAGGCAGGGGTAGACAGACTGGCATACATACATGCATACATACATACATACATACATACATACATACATACATACATACACACACACACACACACATACATACATGCACATATACACATATATACCAGACAGGCAAACAAGTTCACATCTAATTTTCAGCCGAATTACGATGCGGATCAACTAATTCGGCTCTGTTCACATACACCGAGTTAAGCCGGATTAAACCGCCAACCTAATTAGTGCACCAGAGGGCCTGGTGTGCGGGTCATATGCACTCATACAGAGACTACTGCCCTCTGTCATGCAGCAGCGCCGCCATCGCCGAATCAAGGCAAACGGAGCGTTCACATTGGCTAATCCGCATCCTAATTCACCTGTTTTCCCGCATTAGAATTCGGGTAGCTTAATGCGGATTAAGGGTGTTCACCACATTGCGCTACCTGAATTGGGATCCGCATCCTAATGCGAATTAATTCTGTATGTGAACTTGGCCTAAGACAAGGAAACGAAAGTGTGTAAATACAATCAAATCAGATGAGAGCGCGAACGGGAGCAAATTGTTGAACTGTTGTTATTGGACATTTCTCAGAAATATTCATGTTCACGATCATACAATTCTTTTATCACATCCCACAGTTTTATTTATCTGTATAGATTTCGCTAATCTTGTCAAGCTTTATTAGTGTTCCCACTAATGATGATGACGTCATGGTAGGATGACGTCATTATAAACGTAAGAGTTGTGACGCAGCCTGTATAGGGGAGACAGAGAGATTGCGTAAGCTAGAACAACACAACAAAGAGTTGGAGAATGCACTAAAGAAAACTAGACCAGGAGCTAAAAGAGTCACAGTCCACCGCCAACAAATCTGCCATCACAGACCACACAAACACCGAGAACCATCTGATCGACTGGGAAGGAGTAAAAGTGGTAGACATAAATACCCATATAAGTTGAAGACAAGTGAAAGAAGCAATATGGATGCGGAAAATAGAGGCAGAAATCAACCGAGATTAGGATAACTATGAGCTTCCACATGTCTACGATGACACTATCATATCAGGACATCGTCGTCACTAGTACCAATGAGGCCATCTTGGCAAGATTGGTGAAAGTCTACACAGATAAATAATATTTTGAGATATGATAAAAACAATAGAATGCTCATGGTGAACTGCTGGTTGTGGCGTGAGTGTATGTTGTCGTATCAAGTCTGTTATGTTACAACGTCACTGCAAACGACACGAGTTAGGTATTAACTAACTATAATTTGCAGCTTGCCCTGGTGGTTCATTTACATCGCGTATACCGTGACATTAGGCACGGGTATAGTGTCGTCGTTTGTCACCATCATGTACAGTTTGACATACGGCTATGCGCGGAGTGTTGCCTTTACGGTGTCATTCCTCTCAACGTTCTTTCAAGACACAGGTATATTTGAACCAATGAAGATCACGGCCGCTGCTGCATTCGTGACATTCGTCACAGGTGCACGGGCCAGACCAAACGTTCCTGATTCGTACACGCTCAACAGGGGTACGTTTACTACATGTTTATTTAATACCGATAGTTGTAATTATAAACATTTGCACAAGTATTAACACATGTCTAACGTGCAACTGTACACATTATTAATATCATTATATATTAATAAAAACGTCTCATTCCAGGCATGGATGAAGCATTTTTCTCTGTCGACACGAATGTTGTCAGGAGACGCTCTTCGAGCACGTCGAGTCATTACTTGTTTCCCACGGATTGGACTGTCCGAATGGCGGCATCGGTTGTGATTAATGGACACAAACTATGGAAACTGTTGAGCGACTTTTCCCTGTCTATTCTTCTTGCTTTGCTCCTGACAACGATTTTGAATTATTGGACTCCGGCATCATCGTACAATGTCCATAAATCACTCGTAGACACGTTTGTGCGTGTTAGGCACGCGGGGAACCTGACTTTTACCGAGGTAAGATTATGATGAAATTATTACCTGTAAAAATCGTGAATGAAAATATCACTATTTCAAAATAGTGTGTGCATGGGTATTCCGCAGGTAACCTTTAATTTCTAATATATATATATATATATATATATATATATATATATATATATATATATATATATATATATAGAAATTAAAGGTTACCTGCGGAATACCCATGCACATACTATTTTGAAATATATATATATATATATATATATATATATATATATATATATTGTGTGTGCGCGGGTATTCCGCAGGTAACCTTTAATTTCTAATATTTATATATATATATATGATATGATATATATAATATCTAATGCTACATTAATTATGTCTCTCTAATACAGCTGTTTTGATATGGATTGAGAATTACACATGATTAAAAATTTATAGTGATATTTCACCTGATAATATCTTTGCTGTTTTTCTTGTATTATATGCGTAGAAATTTTATTAACATGCATAGTGTATTAATGAATGACTGCTGTACTTATCACAGTTGTTTTGTTAATAATAACACACAGCGACGAAGTCATTCAGCAAGTCGTTCATCCGTCTCAATGATTGTGATACGATTGTTTCAGGTGAGAACGACCGACGAGATGTGGCGATACATTGAGCACAGCTTTTTGCCGTCTTTGCTCCTCAGCACTCCCCACTACGTCGCCGATGACACAAACTTTGTCGTTGGCATAGCTAGGATACGACAGCTCAGAGTTAGAGCCGGTACTGCCTTTGGTATTATCTAGCAATGTACTAAATATATGTAAATGTTAATTAATGAAGAAGAAAAAATATATATCGTATTATATAGCAATGTCAATGTATTATCTACCAATGTACTAAATATATGCAAATGTTAATTAATGAAATATATATATATATATATATATATATATATATATATACCGGTATATTGTAACCTATTCAAATTCAATTGCTAGCAAAACCAAAATAACTCGTTTTTAATCGCTGATGTCGCACACGTTGTGGTCCTTACTGTTGCCTACAGGTGTACATAGTGTGTATGTAGAATACTGTGATATCTTTTCAAATTGATTGTAAGAAAATTAATATTAATTTTACATAATAAAATGTGTAACTGGTGGAATGAAAATGAATTATAAATGCATATAATAGTAGTTCATTCATAATGTCCCAGAATGATGTTATCACGTGTTTTCCAGGTCCGTGTTCCAACTCCTACGGGACACGTCGTTCACTGCGCCACTCCTGTTTCACGCCGTACAGCTTTGGAGCGGAGGACAAGTCTTCTTATTCGCCTTCCTGGCACAGTATCGTCAGGAAGAATACCAATGTGATCCACCAAAGTCCGTGGACCTATCGTTCGGCTGACGAAACTAGCACGACTTCGACATGGGGCAGATACCAGACGTTTTCTGGTGGTGGCTATATAATCCCAGTATGGTCTATGCGAAGCTCGAAGATGATAGTGTCGCTAGAGAAATTACGCAATGCGTCCTGGGTAGACGAGAAGACGAGGGCTGTGTTCTTGGAGTTCACAGTTTTCAATCCAGCAGCTAATTTGTTTGCTTCAACCGTTCTCGTGTTCGAGTTCAGTGATATGGGAACTATCGATCCTAGTTACTACGACATCGCTGTTTATAAACTCCACATGCTAGTAACCAAAGACGACATATATCGTTTTGTATCTGAAATTGCCTATTTGATTGTGATCAACATATACATTGTAAAAACTATTCGGCACCTTTGGCATATGCGTCGTACGCTGTTGCAGTATTTCTCGACAATTTGGACATTTGTAGATTGGACCATCATTTTACTCACACTTTCCCTCGCAGCTATCATCTTGTGGCGGAATTTAATTACAATGCGAATTTCGGCAGAGATTAGGGAAGGTAGAGGCAAGACGTTCATATGCTTCTATCAACTGATAGTATGCGACACAGTTCTCACATCGCTGCTTTGTGCGCTCCACTTTTTGTTAATGATGAACGTCTTGAGGTGGTCTGTCTTCCTAGGAAAACATAACATAGTTTTCGCCTTTAACATCTCACGCGCCAGACGATATGTTTTCTATATAGCGTTTCTCTTCTGTGTGGTATTTGTAATGATTGTTCTGACATCACAGGCCCTGTTCGGATCGTATTGCAACGGATACAAGGACTTCGCCAAAGCTGTTATGCATGTCGCAAGTTTGTTCCGATACAGCGATGTTTGCAGCATGAACGAATGTATACACGACTCGCCGTATGTCAGTTTTCTGTTCTTCGACTTCGTGGCGTTCTTCGTCGTGTCGATGTGCCGCCTCCAGGTGTTGATGTGCGGCATCACGGCGAGGTGTGCGACGAGGATGTCACAGCAAGAGAAGGACGATCTGCAGTTTGTCGACTATTTCATGAGTCGGCTGCTGATCCACATCGGTTACTGGAACATGGACGACTATGTAGCACACGTGACATCGCAGCAGCAATGGCGGGAAAACAACCACCCCGGATTCGGCCAAGGCGCAGCACTAAGTGGTACTAATCTTCGGCCATCTCCGCCAACTTCACGCATGGAAGATCCAACTCTTCGGCCACCTCCGCCAACTCCATGCTTGGAAGATCCAACTGTTCGGCCACCTCCGCCAACTCCACGCTTGGAAGATCCAACTCTTCGGCCACCTCCACACAATGATCCTCCAACTCTTCGGCCACCTCCGCGCAGCGACTCAGCCTCCTCCAGGGAAAGTGCACACCATGCGGGCGAATCCCTACGCCTCTAGTCACGGAAACCCAAACGGCGAATATGGGACCCGTGTGAGGGGAACGTCACGTCCTGCCTTTAATCAGATGTAAAGAACACGGCCGACATTCAATAGTGTTGTGGAACGTCACGTCCTGCCTTTAATCAGATGTAAAGAACACGGCCGACATTCAACAGTGTTGTGGAACGTCACGTCCTGCCTTTAATCAGATGTAAAGAACACGGCCGACATTCAACAGTGTTGTGGAACGTCCCGTCCTGCCTTTAATCAGATGTAAAGAACACGGCCGACATTCATCAGTGTTGTGGAACGTCACGCCCTGCCTTTAATCAAATGTAAAGAACACGGCCGACATTCAACAGTGTTGTGGAACGTCACGTCCTGCCTTTAATAAAATGTAAAGAACACGGCCGACATTCAACAGTGTTGTGGAACGTTACGTTTTGCCTCCGGTCATGACATAATCAATACTGGTACCGTCATGGAGGAAATACAAGAGTTGTAACTCATGTATTCATTCATTGTTAAAAATTTATGCAGGTGTTGTAAAAATTTTAAGGAACATTTAAAATGTATCGATTTTAATAGACTAGATAAATTATATAGGCAAGTCGTGGGTACTTATTGATTTTATGTTACAAGTTCTCGTCCAAGTTAGGGACTGTTTTGTAATGTCGTGAGCTGTTTTGCCAAATATTGTGTTAAGGCGTTGTTACAATTTTACTAAATATATAATCGGTAATAAATGTACTAATGATAGAGTTGTATATAGTTAAATGTGGTATCAAAATGTTTAGAATAATTACGCTTATGTTAATTATAAATGTCTATATCCATAATTCAAGCATATTTGACAGAAATGCACAAAAACACATATACAATTTATATTGGTTTCATGACCGAAAGTGTGCCATAGTTTACACACGGCATATGGTGACAATGGTTATACAAAATTATCAAGACTATCTCAGTTAATTTCCAAACTGAATTACACCAGATAGCAGTATCGGAGGTACCAAGCTCCCACAAAAACGTTGTGGCCAATTTTATTCGGATTTCACTGCTGCCAGCATGCGCAAATAGTTCATTAGTGTTTAAGAAAGTTGAGTGTACAATTAGGACTGACTATTCGCGTGATCACAGCTCTACAGCATTCGTAACTAATTAGGTGAAAGATATCCTAGATAGAGTCAGAGATCACTAATAGTAAATGTGTGGCCAGTGACAGCGCCGTGACCGTGTGGGAGTGTTTTTTCTTCAAATATGAACGTGACAGCGGATATAGGCTGTACTAAATACTGCTCGGTTGCTCCGCCCCATTCTGGAAATTATAATACGCATGCGCACAAACAGACTTGTCGATAAATGCAAGAGCTGGCGCACCAGAATTGCTTATTGAGCCAGAAGGCAGAATGATCTGGAAAATGTTTTAAATTTGACGTTTTTAAAAAGCATTTTAAATTTCGAAAAGTAATTTACTGATTTCGAAACTGCTTTCACTTTTCAATGTCCCATGGCTGCAGCCATATCATAAAAAATATAAAACAAAATAGATCTGCAATGTGAAATTTTCATTGACATCCCAAACATCAACTGACAACAACAACACTGTCACTTACTTGTCACCGTCCCACTCTGCCTCACTGACACTGTCAGCGATGGTGACATGTGCAATTGTTCGTTTGTGTTATTGCCTTGATTCAACGGATGTCAAGTTGTATAACCGCGTCAGTTGTGAATACTACAAGATGTAAGGAAGTTAGTAATAAAGGCAATAATATTCGAGAACTGTTCAAAATTGTTTATATGAAAGTGGTCTTTCTAACGTTTGGCACTTTCCTAATGTCGTCAATCGCAAATGGCTAAATAGTTGTCTTAAAATCCATGACGAATAGATTCAAATGTATTTCACAATGATAAATGTATTACCCATAGAATATTTAAAGAAGTATTCGAGTTTGAACCATACTTGACATTGTTACCAAAGAGATTAAGAATTATGTTTTCTCAATTTAGGCTGGTTACACAAACCTGCCTATTGAAATAGGCAGATGGTTCAATATTGATAGAAATTAAAGGCATTGTACTTTGTGTAACAGAAATGAGATTAGGGGTGAATTTCATCTAATGTTTCAGTGACACTTTAAGAGACCAAAGAAATAAATTTCTGACTAGATATTTTTTTAATCACCCTAATTCTTTCAAGTTGTCCGTGTTGTTTAATATTCATAGTTTAGGTAAACTAATAAGAATTTGTAAATTGATAAAAATAATAATTGGTAAGATTAACCTACCATTGACTGTTCTAATTATTATGTAATGAGTATTTACAAGTACTTTGGATATTGTATATTTATCTCATGCACCATTGTATGGTATTAGAGAATAAAACATGATTTGACTTGATCGTCAATTTACAAAATGGCGCAGGTCGGAGTGACACTGCTCGCTATTTACTAGGTATGTTTAGATTTACTGAAACGGTGCCCTGCGCCTCTGCCAGTGTTACTTTTTAATGAATCTTCAATTATAATATTAAAATTAAACTAAGAAAAGAACATTTACTAATAATAATCACGTGTGTTTGTGTGTGTGTTTGCGTGCGTGCGTGCGTGCGTGCGTGCGTGTGTGTGTTATTAACACTGATCTGATTTTGGAATTACTATGTGACATGACTTGAGAAAAAAAAATGCAAAACACAATTGGTTGGTAGCCATCTTGAAAATTACAAGTTGTACGTTTCCCTGCACATTGAAAAAAATATGCATAACAATGAAAGGTAACCATCAGAAATATATCTACACATTATAATTAGTTAAATGATTATTCGTCCGGCCACGTAGACACCAATGGCCAGCTACTTATCGTTACTTCCGTTTATCTTATTATTATTTTTTAGTTTATTCTTAATATTTTCCCGGGACATTTTATTAGTGCCAGAAGAATAGCTGTTCAATATTAGGTCCGTGTCTAAACGAACAGCAACAGCCTTGTCAATTAATGAGTGCACGGTAATTATGAATCTTGACGTTTTCAGCACGGACCAGTTTTGCATTTACGTTTCTGTTCTTCTCACAGTACATTAGTTGCCTACATGATTTTTTGAAATACGAAAGGCCACAATATTTTTAAAATGTGATGAAAGGAGTGATGTAGGAGCCAATTCAGTAAGGATCCGATTCCTTGGTGCCTTATATGTGAGTTCCTCGCTGCAGATCACAGCACCACAAATGCTGTTGTATTCATGCTAGAATGAAATGCAACCGTCCAAATGATTTGGGTGAAAGTCTAAATTTTTTTTTCGAATTAATGAATACTGACGCCGGTATGTTGAATTACAGAAACAGGAATCTGTGTAATAGCGCTGATACAACAACTCGAATTGCAACATCATCTTGGAGTCCGTCTTGTCAAGTTTGATATAGTCGGGTGTGCTAGTCTTCTTTGCTTCAGGAACCATCTGTCTGAACACCTACAACTAGTGAAGGGTGGATGACATCGAGACGACTATGATGGGCAAGATTATCTCAGATGGACAAGTGCCAAGCTTTCCTTCGCTCTCATAACTATGATATCAGCCAGTTTAGGAACTCCAGGTTCATAGAAAGCACCTACTTGTCCCACACTCCTAAACTTTTAATACCGTCACCCACTGCACTTGTAATAATGATGTGTTGGTTAACATAGTGAATGGGCAGGTCACAGATAAGAAGTTTAATGTCCACAATGCAGTTACCACTGGGGTTAGTATGGCTGCAGAATGTAAGGTTAGTCTATCCATGCCAAGGCAGTCACAATGGAGACCATGACAAAAGGGTTGAAAATAGTAAAATAGGGGACACGTCTGTTTATGACATGCAGCAATTTACTAAGATTACTTGTGACATCACAGAGGAGAGTTGTCACCCTGGACCTATGCTTTGAGCTCGCGCCACTTCCACCGCCCTCGTTGATGACAGTGTTTGGAGTGAGAATACCAACAGATAGTGGGGTCAATCAAAATACACGAACAATTCAGGAGAACAGGAACGGCAATATGTCCACAATCAAGCTTACTCTGGAGATGATCTTACCCGCCAGGGACTCAATCATGAAGAGTGTCCACCACAAGAAAAAGCTCATCAAGGTACTTTGCACTGAAAACGACGATATACGCATGTGGCGGGGGAAGCGAACTGTGTGTACAAACACGAAGAAGTTGCTTGTGTAATTCGACAGACATCCATATGTGACCCGGGTCAGTATTAATTAAGTCGATCAACTGTTGGAGACTTTCATCCGTATCATTTGGAGGATTACATTTCGTTGTGGCACGAATGACCTATTATAACAGTCTTTGTGGTGATGTGCGTCTGCGGCGCGGACGTTACATATGAGGCACCAAGGAAGCGGATCCTTACTGCATCATTCCTTTCATCACATTTTTAATATTACAGCCTTAATAATAATAATAATAATAATAATTGACTTCTATGGCGCCTATATCCTCAGGAACCTGAGCTCAGAGGCGCGAGCCTTGAAACGTTTCGTATCTGAGAAGATCATGGAGGCAACGAATGCATTATGAGAAGAACAGAAACGAAAACTGGTCCGTGCTGAAAATGTCAAGATGCATAATTATCGTGAACTCATTAATTACAGGCTGTTGATATTCGTCTAGGCACGGACCTAAAATTAAGCAGCTATTCTTTTGGCACTAATAAAATAATAATAAGGTAAACAAAAATAAACGGAAATAATGCGCAATAGCTGGACAGTTGTGCTTACACGTCCAGACGAATAGACATTTCATTAATTATAATATGTAGATGTATTTATGAAGACACAGGGAATGCTGTTTTTAAGCTTGAATATATTGGCTGTATAATGATAAAAACAAATGCATATGCACTGGGAATGACAACACACCAATAGAACAACAAAACATTGACAATGTATTGCAAGATGGACTAGCAAAGCGAAGTTTCTTTTATGATGCAAGATTATTTGCTAAATTTACTTGGCAGAAATATGCGGTAAATACGTGTCGTATCGAAGTAAAAAAATATCAACAAACATGTTACTAAGCGCAGAGCTAGTGTATACCGAGCTTTCGTCAGCGCATCCGGTAGCTTGATTCCGCATGCGCCAACCCTCTAGTTGCATTTCCGGGGGAGAGGGCAATCGACATAAACCACTGTTGACAATGCGATTGCGTTTCATCCTATCTGCTACACATACGCAAATCTCTAATATTATTGCATTTATTACAAACCTCCTTAAACTTGGTAATGTAGGGGAAGGCAGTGTTAGTTGTGCTACTGGGTTAGTTGAGCCACCCATGTTTCCCAGGAAACTACAAAAGCGACAGTTACATGGTAAAACCCAGTGACTGAACATGTTATTAGAACATGATTGATGTACAAAAACTGCCATTTGTCACAACGGCCCTAAAATGTGTGTTAAAATATGTTTTTTTGACGTTTTTCGAAACTTTTTGGTGATTGTGATTAGTGTCTGCTGGTGTGTAAACTATCAATGCATGTGACCAGACTTTATTATCTGTGCACTTACAAATGGTTTAGCTATGCACAGGGAAGAAGATTATTTATTTATGTATTACTTCGCGCATTAATGAGAAAAAAAACATAATTGTTGAAACGGGGCTAGTTGAGCGACTCGAGGCCCAAGGGAGGTTTAGCTGAGCAGCGGGTAAAGAACGAAGATAGTTGCGATTGGCCTTTAAGTCTATATTAATTAAGTGTGTCGACTTATTAATTCAGCATGTAGACTTGTCAGAGACTTATATGCCAATCGCAAAAGAGTGTCACTAACTGATAATAACTTGCTTTGTACTAAAATTCCTTAACAACTCAGCGAAAACATCTACCCAATGGGTACAACATCTGACAAGTCTACACGCTTAATTAATAAGTCGACACACTTAGTTATTATACACTTATATGCCAATCGCAAAAAAGTGTCACTAACTGCTAATAATTTGCTTTTTAGCTATCCGATGTCCCAATTTGCTCGGAAAAATGAATTCCTTTATGCATTTTGTGGTAAAGAACACTCGTCTTCGTTCTTTAACCGCTGCTCAACTAACATTCCCTTGGGGCTTGGGTGGTTCAACTAACCCTCCCTCAGGCTTTGGGTGGCTCAACTAACACTCCCCAGGCTTTGGGTGGCTCAACGAGGCTCATTTTGAAGATTAAGCTTATTTGATTTACTTCTCTTTAATGTTCGAAGTGATGTAAATTATCTTCTTTAAACTATTTGCAAATGCATAAATAATAACGTTTGGTCACGTGCACTGATAGTTTACACACCAGCAGACATTAATCATGATTAACAAAAGTTTGGAAAAACATCAAAAAACATACTTTTAGCTCATATGTTCTGGTCGTTGTGACAAATGTAACCTATTATAAGTCAACCGTGTTCTAATAACATGTTCAATCGCTGGGTGGTACCACGTAACTGTTGCTGTTGTAGTTTCCTGGGAAACATGGGTGGCTCAACTAACCCAGTGGCTCAATTAACCGTGCTTTCCCCTACGTATACATATGTGCTTAATTCTGATAAAGCAATTTATTAACATACTTCCATAACCTCACTTTTGGCAATAACTAATACACTCGTCTGAATTTAGACACACACACACACACACACACACACACACACACACACACACACACACACACACACACACACACACACACACACACACACACACACACACACACACACACACACACACACACACACACACACACACACACACACACACACACACACACACACACACACACACACACACACACACACATATATATTAATATATATTTTATAATAATTTGTTTATCCATTATTGATAAAAAAGATTTTTTTCTAACCTAACTATTCAACAACACGAAAAACAATGCATTTATCAAAATTAAAACAGTCGGCAATAAACGAATATGTATCTGCTGGAATAGCCCATTAAAAAATTCGTATTTCCAAAAGTAATTTACCGATTTTGAAACTGTTTTCATTTTCAATTTCCCATGGCTGCAGCCATATCATAAAAATATTATAAAACAAAATAGATTGACATCACCAACATCAACTGATAACAACAAAACTGTTACTCAGTCACTGTCCCTCTGTCCTGTCTTGGCGATGTGTGCAATTGTTCGTTTGTGTTGTTATCTTGATTTAGTGGATGTCTACTTGTATAATCGCGTCAGTTGTGAAGACAACAGTACCAGGTTTAAGGAGGTTAGTGATAAAGCAATAATTCTCGAGAACTGTTTGTGTAGCAGCCAGAAAGGATGAAACGCAATCGCATTGCCATTGTCAATATTGCCATTGTCAACATCGGTTTATGTCGATTGACCTCTCACTCGGAAATGTAACATGATAATTGGTGCATGCGGAGTCGAACTACCGGATGCGCTTTGGTCTTTGGTTTGCTTACTCTAAACAGCCACTTCTGGGGCTAACATAGGAGACGCTGGTGAAATTTGTAGTTGCCCTTTATGTGGTGGCGCTGAAAGTCTATTTACAAAATGGCTCCTCTAGGTAAATTCGTAGTAGAGTGAAGTAACTCGGTATATACTAGCTCTGCTAAGCGGTGAGTCGCCGTGGAAATGCGAGAACGAGTCATGTTACCTCGTTGCTATTTTTAAAATGGCTGTAAAAAATGTTCATTGATGCCAACGTGGCATCATGCAGTTTCTGGATCAGTACACCCTAAAGTGCCAGAAACCATAAAAAACTTCGTATATACCCTACTTCCAGGTCTATCCCCTCTGCTGCCGGACTATTAGTGGATAGCTAACAAACATGGGTACGTTTGCGTCTCTACTTCTGGGCTAATGGTAATTACATTAGAATTGTTATAGCCTGGTGAAGTTAACGTTTATTGTTTGTCGATAGTCCCTAAAGTTCGCTTCATGATTGTAACATCAAATAATTGTAACAATGCAATTTTAACAGCATTATTTCATCAATTAATTTAATGGTTGTCATGATATTCTCATTTTACTGCAAGCAATGCGCGATATAAAGTACAATTGGCAATCATTTCAAGGTAAAGCAGTTGTCAAAAACGTATACCTGTGTGCAACTTCGCACTGCCTGTATGAGTTAAACCTTAACCAATCGGTTACAAATGTCTTTGGATTGCTCTCTGGAATGTCTTGTTTACCTACCAATTGCTCATATGCACGAATTGTTCAGCCTTTTCACTTGCAATTTCACTTTGTAAATACTATATACTAGACGTGGTGATATTGTGTTGTGGTGATTAATAGTACGTAGTGCACATATATTACTGTAGCTTGTATCCGATATATTGCTAGCTGCAGTGCTGTTTGAATGTTATGATTGTGCGATCTTTGTATTGTTGCAGTTTTCGTCCTTCGCCATTGATTCTTGCAGATCCACAAAATGTCTTTCTTTGTGACCGTCTTTGCGGATTCCATCTACATGTTTCTCTGCCAGGGTTTGGATGGAGTTGAGTTCGACTTTCGCTGTACGAGTGACGCTGGAGGTGTCATACCAAGATAAGTGAGCACATCACCGAAAGCTCTCTCATACCAAAAAGTTCACCACGGCGGCGATGACTGGTGCAAAAGTAATTTAGATATGTAGTTCTGCAACATACAAGTTGGGATCGAATATAGCTTTTCTGACATATGTGTTGATCAAGCGATTTCATTTAGTGGTAGACAGGAACGCTAACAGACATGAGTTTTAATGAGGTTAGTAATAAAGCAATAATTTTCGAGAACTGTTTGTGTAGCTGAAACGATGAAACGCAATCACATTGCCATTGTCAACAACTAAGCACCACTGATACAGCCATCAATTCAATTACAATTCACACGATGTATTAATCAATTACAATTCAATTAAAAATTTACCCTGGGTTTGGTCCCCTTGCAGAACATCAAACCACTCAAAATATTCACCTCTTATCATAACTTTTTATCCGCAGAACATTTTACAACAACCTCTCTTTCGGCACACTGTCAAAAACGTTTTGAAGATCTAAGAATGCTTGTTTATTTGGGTAATCAGTTTTGTTTACCCTGTCAATCTTGTTTGATCACTTACACACAAAAAAGGTAACTTCCTATATAGCGCAGTATCCAATCCTCGGGACTGCTCAAAGCGTTTTACACTTCACCCACTGGCAGACCTTTTCATTCCAAAGCCATCTCGACTTCTGTGGGAAGCATTCAGCCACGATGCAATTATTGCGCGAAGACTATTCGTGCAGATACTCACCTCTGTCTACAGCCAGGTTCTCATTAGAACAGCTCGGTGAATTGGGGCGCGGTGGTCGTGTGGTAGAGCGTCGGGCTTTCGATCGAAGGGGCGGGGTTTGAAACCACCTGCGATAATTCGAAGCTTGGGCAATTTCGTTCACCCCACTTTGCCTGTGTCTTTCGAAAGAGACAGTAAAAGCCGTTGGTCCCTTATACCTGGTGTATATGACAGGGGAAGTAAATGATCCCACGCAGGCAAATTGAGAAAACCTATGATGGACTCACTAACTCTAGAGAAGGACACTGTTAAAAAACCAGCGCAGCACGATCTTCAAGCAGATTCTGCTTAATGGATGGTGGCTGTCTAACATAAAGAAGAAGAAAGGGTGGCAAGAGGATTCGAACCCGGGTTCTAACCGCTACCGCGCCCCACATACACATTTTATAAGAATCAAATATTCACACTTCAAGTGGCCAGTTAGACATGAGACACCTACCAATTGATCTCCAAGTGTAATACAGTGTCAAATTATATCAAGCTCAATGCAATAATGCTGCTGATGGGGAGATTAAATACGTCCAACTGATTGCAGTTACAAACAGAGTTGGCCAGTGTAAACCATGTGTAGACTACCCCCTTGTGCCAACTTCATCATAGTTACAGGATCAGGTTCCTGCAGGTTCAACATCAAAGAAGGTCTATATCTGATTCCAGGCTGTTGTGGTTAATTGAATTATCTGAGCTGATATTGAGCTAAAATCTATGAAATGAAATTAAATGAACTGGGAGTGAGTCAAAAGAATAGTATTGGCTGGACCCTTTGTTCAACCATCCATGCTATATTTATGTACTGTTGTTGTTGTTCAAATTAAATATGTATTTATGGTGACTGGTGTTTCCTTGGTCAGATCTGCCTGGTCTTTTGGATGAGGTTTTTAAGGCGTCTCATACGGGCAAATTGCTAGAATGAAAGACCTGGGACCGTTCTACGAAGATAATGAGCTTATAAGGAAACCCCATCGTAAAACAGAATAGTTGGCGCGTCGATAAGGCAATGACTACCTTGTCCACTTGCCATCTAGTATTTTGCCTTAGATGGAAATATTGCTAAATGTGTTTTAATCTAATGTGTTTTTCTGTCTGTTTTCTTTCTTTTTCTTCCCCGGGTTCTTCCCGTAATCAATGTAGATGTTGATACTAGATAGACACCGCTGGAGATGATCGGTGTATCCAAACAGTTACCCGACCTAGCGCCAGTAGTAGGTCTCACAGACACGCCGTTTACACATTACCCCTATTACATACAGCGTTTTGGAAAGAATACGGCCGTATCCCTTATTTATACTGATTTGTTTCAAATTTACATAGACACCTGCCGTGATAAACAAAGTATATTATTATCTTAACTTTTTATCCGCAGAACATTTTACAACAACCTCTCTTTCGGCACACTGTCAAAAACGTTTTGAAGATCTAAGAATGCTTGTTTATTTGGGTAATCAGTTTTGTTTACCCTGTCAATCTTGTTTGATCACTTACACACAAAAAAGGTAACTTCCTATATAGCGCAGTATCCAATCCTCGGGACTGCTCAAAGCGTTTTACACTTCACCCACTGGCAGACCTTTTCATTCCAAAGCCATCTCGACTTCTGTGGGAAGCATTCAGCCACGATGCAATTATTGCGCGATGACTATTCGTGCAGATACTCACCTCTGTCTACAGCCAGGTTCTCATTAGAACAGCTCGGTGAATTGGGGCGCGGTGGTCGTGTGGTAGAGCGTCGGGCTTTCGATCGAAGGGGCGGGGTTTGAAACCACCTGCGATAATTCGAAGCTTGGGCAATTTCGTTCACCCCACTTTGCCTGTGTCTTTCGAAAGAGACAGTAAAAGCCGTTGGTCCCTTATACCTGGTGTATATGACAGGGGAAGTAAATGATCCCACGCAGGCAAATTGAGAAAACCTATGATGGACTCACTAACTCTAGAGAAGGACACTGTTAAAAAACCAGCGCAGCACGATCTTCAAGCAGATTCTGCTTAATGGATGGTGGCTGTCTAACATAAAGAAGAAGAAAGGGTGGCAAGAGGATTCGAACCCGGGTTCTAACCGCTACCGCGCCCCACATACACATTTTATAAGAATCAAATATTCACACTTCAAGTGGCCAGTTAGACATGAGACACCTACCAATTGATCTCCAAGTGTAATACAGTGTCAAATTATATCAAGCTCAATGCAATAATGCTGCTGATGGGGAGATTAAATACGTCCAACTGATTGCAGTTACAAACAGAGTTGGCCAGTGTAAACCATGTGTAGACTACCCCCTTGTGCCAACTTCATCATAGTTACAGGATCAGGTTCCTGCAGGTTCAACATCAAAGAAGGTCTATATCTGATTCCAGGCTGTTGTGGTTAATTGAATTATCTGAGCTGATATTGAGCTAAAATCTATGAAATGAAATTAAATGAACTGGGAGTGAGTCAAAAGAATAGTATTGGCTGGACCCTTTGTTCAACCATCCATGCTATATTTATGTACTGTTGTTGTTGTTCAAATTAAATATGTATTTATGGTGACTGGTGTTTCCTTGGTCAGATCTGCCTGGTCTTTTGGATGAGGTTTTTAAGGCGTCTCATACGGGCAAATTGCTAGAATGAAAGACCTGGGACCGTTCTACGAAGATAATGAGCTTATAAGGAAACCCCATCGTAAAACAGAATAGTTGGCGCGTCGATAAGGCAATGACTACCTTGTCCACTTGCCATCTAGTATTTTGCCTTAGATGGAAATATTGCTAAATGTGTTTTAATCTAATGTGTTTTTCTGTCTGTTTTCTTTCTTTTTCTTCCCCGGGTTCTTCCCGTAATCAATGTAGATGTTGATACTAGATAGACACCGCTGGAGATGATCGGTGTATCCAAACAGTTACCCGACCTAGCGCCAGTAGTAGGTCTCACAGACACGCCGTTTACATATTACCCCTATTACATACAGCGTTTTGGAAAGAATACGGCCGTATCCCTTATTTATACTGATTTGTTTCAAATTTACATAGACATCTGCCGTGATAAACAAAGTATATTATTATCTTGTGATCGTCACAACAGTATAAAATTGAAGCGTCGTTGACGCTTGCATTGAAAGTAAGCAGACAGTTTGGCAGATTTCTGGCGAAACCTAGCGGAATTCGTTTGGTGTACGTATCCTGATATAGATGGCGACACTGGTTCGGAATATGAATGCTGATATGCAAATATAGACAGACTGAAACACCTGCAACTACCATCCATGGCATACCGAACGAGGAGAGGAGATATTATCCAAACGCACAAGATACTACACGGCATCGATGACATAAACAAAGACGATTTCTTCACAACTAACACTCAGAGCACACGCGGCGAAAAACAGAAAGTATACAAGACACCCAGCAGACGCGACATAAAACACCCAGCAGACGCGACATAAGACACCCAGCAGACTCGACATAAGAAATATGCATCTTCGAAACGCGTATTTCATGACTGGGATGACCTACCACCATCAGCTGTAGAAGCCCCAAACATCCTTGCGTTAAAAAAAACTTTACGATCTCTGGAAGAGGGACAGATTAAAATTTTAAAACAAGCAAAATTAATTTTATTATATGTACAAACCAGGCCACCTTTTTCTCACATCTATGAATTGCGACGAATAAAGGAGGGCATTTAAAAGGCTAAACAAGCCTTATTTACAGTTAAATTGTACCTGTGTTATAACCCGATGACCCAGGCAAGTACGTAGGCAAGTATACAGCAGCTCCGCCTTAGAAAAAACGCACTGGATGAACTTGGCGCCAGCTCGATGGAAGGGTGAAGAGCCACATTGACTGCATCAACGTATCGGCTTCAGTCCACGGCCACAGTGCGAAGTCTTACAAGGGCGTCAAAGCTTGCTCTCCACCGGGTTCAATAGCGTTTCAGTCAGACCGTTCAACGGCATTGTTCTGTCGATATTGTCTCTTAAGTGAGTGACATGTGGCTGGCTTTTGATACCGCGCCCCGCCTAATAGCAGACTACGTTTGTTCGCGCAGGAACCGAGCATAGCTTAATGAATTCATCAACACACGTTGTCAATTACAATGGGCCTTGATCGGTCAATAGAGGTTAATCAATAAAAGGTGTGCGGTGCCAATACGTTTAGGCAGTGAACCGTTTATGCAAAACTGTACATTTGGAACATTAAATGAGTAAATCACTATATTTATATATATATATATATATATATATATATATATATATATATATATATATATATATATATATATATATATATATATATATATATATGTATATATATATATATCCATTTTACTTTACAGAAGAATACAGGTTATAATAATAATAATAGTAATAAGAATTATGATTATCATAATAATAATATCATAATTTGTATAATAATTTGTATAGCGTCATATCCACACAGTGCTCTATGGCGCTTTACATCGTACTATTACTAGATATATAATTAAAATATATACATTTATAAATACAACAGTAAATGTAAGACATAATAATAAATGCAAATAAATAGATGAATAAATACAAGACTATATAACATGCTCAGTGTGGAACGTAGAAAACATGATAAAACGATAAAAGAATTAAAAGGCCAGACGGGGTCCATAATATTGTAGATGTTAATGACTCCTTCGACCGCTAGCATTAAGGTTAATGGTTAATAAATAAAATTAAATATAACCAATAATTAACCACAAAGGTTAATGTGTTGTGTGCGCCTCCTCGCTAGTAACTGCCAACCATGGTAATGGGTGCAGTATGTGCCACACACACACTCACTTATTCCCAAAAAGAACTTTTAAAGTGTGTAGTTCCGCACAGGAACCGCTCGCTACACGTTGGTTAAAATAACATTAACCCTAACTTTAAGACGGCACGTGATTAGCCAAGCGTGACAGAGGTACATGTTAGCGCCGATACGGTAGACTATTCACTCGGCCCAGACTCGTCGTACGTCGTCGCGACCCAACAGAGCCCGTCTCAGCACGCATGCGTTTGTTTGTCGGTGCTGACGGCTTCCTTAGAAACCTCGGCGCTGATCGGGTCACTATCCGTCAAGTTTGCTGCCCATGGTATGCTGTGTATGAAGCGACGGATTATGGACCCAGTCTGGGAACGTGGATTAATGTAATACTTGTTGGATACCCTGTGTAGATTGGACTACCTTTGCCTTGCGATGAGTCGTGTCAACTGACGGTAGGTTGGGCATTGCCTTCTCTTTTATAGACGTAATACAACAAACTGTTTGGTTTGTTGATATATTCGCAAACGGACAATGTGAAATGTAGTTATGCGCCGAATGGTTCTTTCCGTGGCCAATGTTGACACGGATGTTGGTAGACCAGCTATCTGCGGTGGGTAACTCAGTAGTTAAAGCGGCACCCAGTATAGAATAGTTAGTTGGGTATCAATATTATGGACTGTGTGTGCCTCGGGTGACCACCTTCATTGACCCTTCCGGTTCACTGTTCGAGCAAGTACCAGAATTATCATGGACAGCTGCAACTCATATTGGTAGGAACAGGAATATTCTATTGTATGGATTGTGTATTCTAACCTTGACGTTCGTGTCCAGAAAGTAAGCTTACTTTTAACCTTGTTATGCCCTCATTTATTGTTCATCATTTATGGTTATGAGAACGTGAGTTTTAGATTAGGTCATTGCTTAAATCTGAAATATCAGAATTTTCTTATATCACATAGTTTGGTCTTTGACATAATTTGTATTCTCTGCTGGTTGTGGAAGGTAGTTTGCCTCCTGGAAAACACACTGGGTGAATGCAAAGGTTTTATGCGTGCGTGTGAGTGTGCGTGTGGTGTGTGTGGTGTGTGTGTGTGTGTGTGTGTGTGTGTGTGTGTGTGTGTGTGTGTGTGTGTGTGTGTGTGTGTGTGTGTGTGTGGTGGGTGGGTGGGTGGGTGGGTGGGTGGGTGGGTAGGTGGGTGTGTGGGTGTGTGTGATAGAAAGAGAGAACACGATAAGGAGAGAGAAAGCGTGTTATGCGGTCTGTAATTCATACGGTTTCAATTATGGCTCGTTGTTTACAATATTACGTCACACAGCCAGGATGTATTTCAGTATGACGTGCCAACAATGACACCGACGGCACACAAGCCAACAGCGCTTTGTGCGGTCTCTCCGTGTTTCACACACACTGCTCCGCCCGGCGGGCTTTTCACGAACAATGTGTATTGGTAGATTATCTTGACCAATCTGTGGCACGAAGCTGGTGAATGAAACACGTAACAGGAAGAGTCGACGAGTCGGGAGCCGCGGTAGTGTAATAGTTACCACATTTGTTTTACGAATAACATTTCCTGGAGTCACACGAGAACAGAATTTGTGTGGCTTGCGATAGTGTTAGCCCAACAAGAGTCGCACGGTAGACTCACCAAAACACACTGACATTTCAATATAATAAACATTTAATGTATTCTGAACAATAATATATTCTCTGCTGCCCCGTTCGACAAACTGTCGCACTTGCCATTTGTTTCTTTATAAGATGTCATGTTCTGATAATTGTATTACCGAGATAATGACACAGGCGCATCCTCGGGCACACAGGCGCATCCTCGGTCACACAGGCCCATCCTCGGGCACACAGGTGCATCCTCAGGCACACAGGCGCATCCTCGGGCACACAGGCGCATCATCGGGCGTCGCTTTCGACCGGATGATCATCGTTTACGCCGCCACTTTCTCCTTCGCGTTCTCCCTCGCTGCTGCCTATATGGTCAACGTTGAAATAATCGTTAAAACCGCTGCTGAACAAATTTGCGCCATTTTGAATTCTATGTTCTCATTAGCAACACTTTTTTATAGAAAATACAGATAGAAGGAATTTCCTGGATGGTTTAAAAACGCAACCATCATAAAAACCGATATTAATTTGACAAAGTAGCGCAATATATAAAAAAATAGGTCAATTTATATTCCGGTATTCCATTATGAAGACACGTCTAAGATAATGTCCGTCGAATTCGTGGAATACAAATCTTATTGTGAACTGCTACAAAACATAGAGAAAACTCTCGCTACATGGAACAGGTTGTTTCTTGGCCAATTGTTCCATGTGTGCGATGTTCCTTTGTGGAACATGTTAGGACTGTTCCATTTGTACGATGCTCCGTTGTGGAACATGTTAGGACTTGGTCAAGTTGTTCCATGTGTGCGATGTTCCTTAACTACATGGGCAGGAGAGAAACAATAACGCGGGTCTGGGCGGGGACTTGGGCGGGCGGGAAGTTGTTCCTTTTAAGGGGTTGTTCCATACACCAGGAGTCCACCCGTTTAGCTAGATACAACTGTATTTGAGTGACGATAATGTACAACTGTATCCTTGGTGCCTTCAGACTCGCGATGCAAGCGATGTCGCAGCATCACCGGCTGCCGGAGGGCAGAGTCACGGGCAGCCGTAGTGAGAGCCGCGCCACCAGCGGGTAAGCAACGAGATCACCTGTGTCACCGTCATCTAGTTGTCCGCAGGACAGGTCACATAAACGTCGTTCACGATACTTCTCCATTGGTGTATGTCCTGAACAACTGCACACGTAGTGTTGGATAAGTGAAGTATCATCACTGCATGGTCTCCCTGGTTTTCTCCGTCCATGCTTTGGTTCTCTCGTCAGTTCTTTACTCCTGGAACGACGCAGTTGCCAATAATATGCCCACGAATACCTTTACTTCAAGTATAAGCCCCATGACATAATATGTATTAAAATAGTCATAAATATAATAAATAGTTAAATATACAAAAGATATAACATCACCATTGTACACAATATAGTTCCCTCGTCCATCTAAACCACAAAGGTCCACTAAAAATATTTATGCAGTTGCTCACACAAAATATCATTCTCAATATCATATGTATAGACGTTTTTTTAACGCGACTTTTTCTATTCGTTTTTTTCGTAAAATCGTATTATATAGTTTAAATTATACATATTCTAATATAATACTCACCACCCAAATGTTTCTAAATAAAGTAGAAGAAAATGTTAAAATCAACACTTCGATGTTTACAAAACTCAACCTCGCAGGAAGAGGCGGATCTTTGAAATGTCAGCACTTGTCACTTATAAACGACATCCGTGGCACCTGTCCATTCATCGAGCCAGCATATCACCGGCACGGCATGGTGTGGTTCGGCGGACATCGTTCAGTGGTACTATATATAATTGATCCACTGTTCGTTTTCTTTAATATGTCCAACAAGAATGTTCTTTGAGACCAGTTTACGAGAAGTCAAAAAAATAATAGTCCTCATAAATCGGTAGTATTGTATTACCTCACCTCACCTATCCTCTTCGGGCCCAGTGGCCCACAAGGCCGACGTTCATCTCCTCCAGCTCGCTCTGTCAGCTGCTACACGTCTGGCTTCGTTCCAGCTGTTCCACCCCAGTACGCATCTTTCATTTTCATCGGTTGATCAAAACGTTGTCTTTGGTCGACCAACCTATCTTCTACCTTCGGGCGTTCAGGTCAATGCCGTCTCACATTTGCTGTTCTTGTCCATTCGTAGGATATGACTCACCCACTTCCATCTTCTTTACTTGACCTCGGTGCTGATTGTCTTCAATTTAGTTTTTGCAAGAATATTTCGATTTGATACAACGTATGGCCATCGAATTTGTAGGATTCGTTTAAGCACTTGAAAAAAATGTATCTAACTTTCTGTTGTCGCCTTCGTTTATTTTCCATGTTTCACTTCCATACAACAACACTGGTTTAACAAATGTGTTAAAAAGACTCAATTTAGATCTCAATATGTATATATTTGAACACCATATTTGCTTTAGTTTCAGGGAGGATACCCTAGCTTTACGAATTATGTTAACAATGTCATCACCGCCTCCTCCTTGCTTACTGACAATAGCACCCAGGTTGTTATACTTGTCCACTTCCTTTAGCTCTTGATCATCAATTAGTATTCTGTTTTCGCACTTGCTGTTTATCCTCAATACTTGAGTTTTCTTTTTATTTATTCTTAGTCCTGTCCTTGCTGCAAAATGATGCAGTTCTTTTATCATTGTTTGCATGAAAGTATAGCATGATGACATTGTATTAAATTTATTTCTTCGATTTCTGTAAATACATTTCCCAACTGTTTAGTGTTTACCACATCGAGAATAACGTTATGTATATAATATAACATATGCGACACCACAAACAACATAGTTAAACTATGCTGGTTGCAAATGACACAACATAAAGATTTTTTTTAGCATCAATACACGCACGCACGCACGCACGCACGCACGCACGCACGCACGCACGCACGCACGCACGCACGCACACGTAATACAAGGACAAGGCTTCGTTAGACGTTACCGTTGCGCTGCGTTACTGGCATAGACAGATATTTTGTGTTAACACTGTTTAATATTGTTATCGTGACAGTCACTTACGAACTACCAAGGTATACCGTCCAGAGGATGGGCGTTTCTGCTGGTATATATAATTTTATTTTGGACAAGGTTGTTTACGTAAAAACTGCCTGCAGTTCCCTACGACTCTCTACCATACAACGCCAATTTGGATTCGACGCCAAAACTGCATTCGTTGCCGCACAGAATCTCGGGAAGACTCGAAGTGAAACATTCCGGTTGACGCCACCGCCACCGGACGACGACATATGGAAACGACCGGCGCCAGACTTCCGGCCTCAGGTGTGTGTGTGTGTGTGTGTGTGTGCGTGCGTGCGTGCGCGTGCGTGCGTGCGTGCGTGCGTGTGTGTGTGTGTCAATACGAAATGATTACCCGAATTATTGCAGAAAACACAATGACTGCTCCCAATAGACGACCCCAAAAGTATTTTTGTTGCATTAAATTCCTTTTCACCAACGGCATTTGTTTTCGACCGTCACACTGAAACCAGTAATTTTACTATTGTTCACCCCCTCCTCCTGCCCCCTCCCTCCTCCCCCCTCCCTCCATCACTCCCACCACTCCTTTCCCCCTCTTCCTATCCCTCTCCGATATCATGCATGGCGATCTTGGGCTAGTGATGCGTAGCAGGTAGTGATGGGGTGATATTCCCATCAAGTGTGGGTGTATCGAACTGAGACAATACAGTTGCTAGTCGTTGCCACCAGGTGTACGCCCCGCGGCCGCCGAAGAGAAACTCCCGTGATGCAATGCAGCCGTGGCGCTATGACCAGCCGGCTGACGAGGACGAGGCTGACGTTGGGGAGGCCCCGGACTCCTCGCTCAAGCTGCCGCGGATACTGCAGCCTCCTCCGCCACAGGAGCCGCAGTTCTTCACGCGCTTCCACGTTCCAGACCCCTTCGAGGCGAACGTCATTTATGTGAAGGAAGGCATGTTTAAACCCGGGCCATATTCTAACCCCAAACCACACGATCACAGAGGGGTGAGTTGAACTGTTGGCAGGTCATTTACAATTGAGAAGCAGATACAGCCGGTCTGGTCCTTTTTAGCATAAAGCCACGTTTTAAGCCCGGGGTCGGGAATGGTGAGTCACGCGTGTCCCATATATGGGCATCTAGAGGGTACAAGGAGAACACTAACCTACCGGATCTCGATTTGTGTTCAATTTATGTGTTTCATAGCGAGTAGATTGTTTACTAGCGTTGTGTTAAATATATAATCTAGCATATTTGTAGTAGCTAACAATTACAAACATAATGATATTATAACTGTCTATTGAAAGTGGACATTTTGGTAAACGTAGATTTCTGATCGATATTGGATGGCGGATTGTAGCACAGAATGTGTTCACCCCTCCTAGAAAAATCCTGCTGACTCCCATGGAATAATATCAAGATTGATCCGAAATGTACTGTTAAACGGCGTTTAACAGTAACAGTAACAGTTCGCATCTGCGCCTAATCTGAGCTGAGTATGTAAACATTTTAGTGTAGCGTTTGACCGGAGAATGACGGGGAAAGATACTCCATCGGCGATCGGCAGCCATACTGTTCATTGCGTTAAATAATCATAAGAACTACGGGACTTGTTATTCTAAATAAAAAAACATTATTTCATTGAGTGGGTACAAGCGAATGGTTAGATACGTTGTTTTGTGTGAAATACTTAGTACTATAAGAATAATAAGAATCTCGACATTGGCCATGTCTGACTTGCAATTCACGATCGTGCCCCGTGGATCCCGCAGACGCATAGCTCCTTGCTGAAGGTCATTAACTGGATGAATGGCAATGTGTGTCCCTTTCTTGAAATGTATCTAACATTAGCGTAATGGGGAATGGAGACTATAGATCCGACCACTGGTGTAACTCTGACTGTTTGGCACGTTTCAGCTTGTACCGATCCGGACGTGGGGACTGCCGGAGTTCGACACGAAGGAGGATCATGATCCTTTCGACATTCACTTCCGAACGAATCGCCTCGATATAAGTAAGTTACATTTAGAGGCTTGTCTAAAACACACTGTTGTATAATGTCAACAGCAACAACAAAATTATAATACCGCACCACAGTGATCATTCTGAGACAATCAACGACGGGGATGTAAACACGCGTGATACCCAACTATATATTGGGTTCGCTTAGGTCTGCATTCATGGAATATGAGTCTGTCGGAATTTACACGTGTGGTGATTGGGCCAGATTTGTGATGTTTAATTATTGGGTTAATTTAATTCTGACATCGTAATTACTACTCAACCATTTGGGAACATCCAAAATCTAAACTTCCTTCCTCGAAAAGCCGGGACGGTCGTAGAGGTGCTATTTCCGCATATTATTCGTCGCCAGCTTTGTCTGTTTTTTCCTGTGTGTAGTAGGGTCGGTAAGCGTTGTTTGGTCCATTCCTGCATAGTATCCTGCCACTTTGTCCTCCGACGGCCCTCAAATGTGCCTTGCAAAACACAAACTTCCAAATTAGTGCCGATATATAAAGCTTTAATTATTTTGAGGTTCTTAGGTCAACGATTTTGCTCAGAATCGGTTTCATGTCGCTGCTTCTGTCTAGTTTAATAACGCGTGTTTTGTGAACGCAGTCCACGGTCTGGAGACGGTCTCTATGCGCGACACCTCCGGTCCGCAGATGGTGTCGGTGTTGAAACAACCTCCCAAGTGGGAATCACGCCTGATATTACCGACAACATCTTTTCCCAACAGAGGGAAAGAATACACAGTGAGTGAAATCGTGTTCTCTTGTGGAAGAATTTATATTGTCGCCTCTAAAATGACGTCGTTAACTACATGGATATGGCGAACTGTATGTATGCTGCGTGGATCAGATGTGAGACTATTCAGGTAGATAGATTAGATGACATTTTAAATGACTGAAACCACACTAATTGTAGTTTTGTATTCGAAGGAACGGTGAATGTTCCTTCTGTTGACGCCAGTGGCGCCCTGGTGAGAACAGTGACGCCACACCGCGGCCAAGAATCAACACTTGTGCAAGTCTCCAGGACGCACCCTATTATCTTCTCAACGGGACAATCAGAATATGTAATTTATACATATTAAAATTTTAGTTTACATAATGCGGCCCATTTTTTTTCAGCGATACCGCCGCCAGTGGCGCTGTCCGCATAGCGCACTGATGGATCGCATCGAGGAAACGCTACAGACGAAGTGGAGCAAGGAAAAGATGGATCGGGAGTTGCGTGCGCGAAACAGCAGCTGCTCACAATTGACACGTCAATGATATTATGATGGATATCTGGAAAACGCTCCATCCGGGACAAGACTGAATTGCCACTTCAGACTAGGAAGGAACGCTTGTATAATATTTTAAATTTCACATTGGTTCACGTTCCATCTATATTGCACGCCATCAGTATTAAATTCCAACTTTCCGATTCCGTATGTTTGGGCCCATGAGCGTACGTTCTATTGTAGGGGTCCGTTCGAAAAGTTTCACAAGTTAAAACATTAGAAATTGTCCCAGCCAGGGTCCCAGGGTCGCGAAGTCCCCCAGTCCTTAAGACCTTCGCGAATGTCAAGAGCATTTGGATACGTGTGAAGAATTTTTTTATTCCAAAAGGAAACAAAAGCTCATCTTCAACAGGAAATTATTATTGGTTAAATTAACTGTGGCCTTCGCTTGCGACACACGCACACGCCTCATAGAAGAGCACAGACTCTAAAATCTGGCGGCCGAATATACATATGCTCAATTTGTGCTGTGTGTGTGTGCGTGCGTGCGTGCGTGCGTGCGTGTGTGCAAGATCAACACATGCAAACAAGCTGAACTCCGCCCTACATGATAGCATACATAGATTATGCTGGCTGGCACAGCTGCCCTGGACATCAGGCTGACTGTCATTAGCTGCACAGAAAGATGAACACAACTAGCAGACACAAAACACCAACTACACAACAACGGGCATGCCGCTAGCCAGTTAAATTCCATCCAACAGGGTCTGACCAACCGTGGGTCTGTTGGCGATCACTCAACCGTCGGTGCACTGGAGTCAGCCGAGCAAAGACCACCGCGAGTGGCGCTACATTGATGAGATACATTCAGCAAAATGTGACTGCGTAGAAGTTGCTGACTGGACGTTCCATTGGAAGATCTAGCCAACGTCACGGACAGGGCAAAGGCATGCGCCCGAAAATTGTGTAACTGCTAGCAGCGTGAATATAAGAAATATCTCAATTTGAATTGCATGCAATTGAGGACTCTTTTTGTCTTATTGAAAAGTTAAGTAGAAACACAAGCACGGTTATTTTTTGTTTGAAACTATGCTACGTTACTCAAGGGCACAGTTTCAATGACGTAACAAGTAGTATACAACAATGACGTAACAAGTAGTATACAACAATGACGTAACAAGTAGTATACAACAATGACGTCGACACCCAACCAATCGTTTGTAACACTGCGCCGCCGCCTATATTGAATCCGTACGTTGTGACAGTAGTGATCACACTCGCCAACAGTGGCGCCACTCGTGCTTGCGACTTGTTACGTGATAGCATTTGTACACCTGAGAGACGTAAAATAGCTTCTCTCACAAACGGACGTTATCGTGTTTCCAGCTAAATTGCCAACATACAATTATATATACAAATGTGTGCAATTGAGATATTGCTTGATAAATATTATGAGTTTACCACTTGAAATAAAGATGTGCATAATCTGCAGATCAAGTTGTGGCAGTAGTGAAATGGTTAGTGGCGCCACTGGAGGGTGAGTGGTGATATCAAACACTAGTACAACCCCCACGAGTGCGTGAAAACTGATCACATCACCCTTGCCTCAATAAATTTGACTTGCAGATTCTGTACATTTTTATTATAGTTGATAAACGCCTAATTTGATCAGGAAATCTCTCAATTCCAATCGCATGCAATTGTGGATAGTGTTCCTATTGAAAATGTGTCTAGTGACACGATGGCGTTCGTTTTTATGAAACTGTTACATTACTCAAGTATTGTACACAGTTGCAATGACGTAAATAACAATGACGTTGCCCAGCCAACCAATATCACCCCACCCGCTTGAAATTACAATCAAGTCGTGACATAGCGTTGCTTATCCGGCTCACACTAGCGTCCTTGAATTCGCCGAGAGTCTGGCCTCAGAGGCGTGGTTTCGTCGTTACCCAGTCACCACTCCAATTTGTGTAGGCCATCAGCCATTATCGAGATTCTACACTAAACCTTTTTTTACCTGATTTAACTTTTCAGCCTGACACTTGTGTCAAAATAATAAGTTTAAAGTTAATTCGAACTGCATCGCGCAATCTAATAAAGTTCTTTTATTTCATGAATCACACAAATGCCCACGTGACATCGTAATTATAGTTACTTGTGCATGCACCCAGAATCAGGTTTATATATCATTTCCGTTACAATGAAAAGTACACATCCAGACGATGAAACAAACGGTGACGCCACAGCACGGAACCCGGGTAATCGAGGTTAGCTGTAACGGGAGTGCGATTCAACTATTTCGGAGGCGAATGAACACGAGTTTACAGATATGCGATTGCCTTGTAAGGGTAACTATTCCCTGGACTATCGTAAGTCCTACGCCACAATCAATGTAAACAGGAAGTACGTTTGAGTACCGGACAGATTGTTGGGTGGCGCCACCTAGGTACAGCAGTTTCCCATTTGTTAGCATACAATGGACTGTTAGCAAGTACTACGTTGCCACCATTATAGCAACGAAATGACCACAACAACAAAAAATTATCTACCATAAATTTATTTAGAAAATTACTTACACACAGTATCATACATAGTTCACGTATTATACACTTTGTGTAAAAGAATTTTGAATGCATTATACCAAGACAACATACTATGTGCTGGACGTGGTATCATACAAGCTGGCTCTGAAATCTTTCACTATGCCACACACGCTAACAATGACTGGAACGTTACACTGCACATGTCATAATGAACACCCTGGTCCGATTTACAATCTGGCATTGAAGCTGAAATCTCATTCAGAAAGCTACGACACAGAGAACTACCATTTTGGTCTTCACCATATGGCAAGGCAGAAAACCATAATACCGAACAGCGCAGACAAAAACAAAAGTGGTGATAGGCTGATAGCATCTCATGTAACAAGAGTATAGTGGATAGGTCAGATGAACACGTTTGATGATCTTTAATACTAAATGAGCTTGGTGAACAATAAAGTCTCATAAGATCAAGCATAAGATCATGTTATACAGAACAAACTAGTAAAACCTTGAACGTTATCCAGCAAGTTAGAATAGATACATTTTTATACCGCATGACATGATTTTACGATCAAAACGATCGCTTTGAAAAAGTACTTGTCTGCTAATAAACTGGCCTCTGGTATTCACCAGAAAGTGTCTTCGGTAATCCACCATCAACAACCTTCCAGCAGCACTAATCTCTAGTTGCATGATTTCTTGGCTCCCCCACTCAGAGCCCCATGCCATCTCACCCAAAGTTCTCCTTTGTAGTACGTTCTTACCTGACACAATGTTCATTGAAGTATCCTATTTACATCATACCACCCATCCCACCCATCCCTCCCATGCCACCTCCCATACCGCCCATTCCACCTCCCATACCACCAGCTGGCTCCTCTTTGGGTATTTCGGTAACTACACATTCAGCTGTTGTCAGCAGTGACGCTACTCCTGATGCGTCAATCAGGGCTGTCCGTACAACCTGGAAAATAGTAATAACAACTCTGGTTAGTCTATAATATCGTGTTTATCTAGTGCCGCATCCAAATAATTGTTCTGAGGTATTGTACAATGGCATCACAAAATTCAGTTACATTTGGTTCCATGCCCTTGGAGCCGCACAAGGCGTTTTCAACAGTGTTTCAAACGACATTCACAAAGGCTGTTTAAATATAAGATCTATGTAGATGACTCTTGCAAAAATGCTAGCCATTTTAAAAAATGAACCTCTAGAATCTACCTAATGGTAACAACTGAAATAAATTTGTGAAAATTCACTACTTCCACATTATCAATTTGCAAATTCATATATACCAATTGCAACATTAAGCATTCCAGCAAGTGCGTTCTCTTCTGGATTTTAGCTATTAAAAATAAGTCTGTAAGCAGAATAAACTTGAAGGATGTCTACCTTTGTGGGATCTATGATTCCTGATAAGACCATGTTGACAAATTTGTCCTGCATTGCGTCATAGCCGATCTCTTTGCTTGACTGCACCATCTTTGTGACAATCTCCGATGCGTCAACACCAGCGTTTGCCGCAATTGTGTATGCGGGAATCTTCAGTGCCTTGCGTACAATGTCAATACCTGCATAGAAAGGTCAGTGTAAGACAGCTACTGCCTACATGAGAACCTTCTACTTGTCAGGAGACTATCATGTGAAATTTCCATAAATTGAGCATTTGTCTCTTATAAAACTGATGCTAAAATGAGTAGGATTTGTGATGGACAGTTGAGAAATAAGTCTGAAAAAAAATAACCTGTAAGAAATAATTCCAGTCTTTGTGACACCTGTGTTAACAAGATTAACAATTCTAATCAAACCTATCCGGCTTCAAATTTCCAGTTCTAATTTTTTTTAGATGTTACTTTACACAGCAAAATGTGGTTTTCTATTCAACCACACACACACACCCATTTTCTGGTCGTCGTTTTCTACAGTGATCTCCTCAAGGATGGGCATACACCGAAGCAGGGCAGTGCCACCACCAGCCACAATACCCTCCTCCACTGCAGCCCTTGTGGCGTTCAGCGCATCAGTGTAGCGGTCTTTCTTTTCATTGACTTCAACCTCGCTTGACCCGCCAACCTGTGTGATGGACAAATGACCTTTACACACAGGCAGACATAAATTTACATGAAACCTATGGCAGCATCAACTATCATCAATTCTACAAGTCGGATCACATGATTTGTTTCCTGTCACACGACAACAAGCAACTAAATTGTGTGCGCGCGTGTGCAGATAAGCAGCATGTCTAGAAACTGCAACCTAAATAGTGACTTTCGCTTTGACTGAAACAGCACAACAGGTTCACCTTTGGCCATGTCAAAGTCGGCTACAATTGTCAAATCAAATAGAACAATTCCTCTGCAACATAATAATTCTGTAAGTTGGAGACACACAGATGTTTACACAGCAGAGTTTTGCACGACACCGTGTTGGCCAATCAGTTGGAAACCTGTGTAATGCTGGTAGCAGAGATAGATTAAAAACAGACAAAAGACAAACAATACAAATGCAGAAATTATTAATTACAATGTGGATGACACACTAGACAAAAATATTGAGAATTTCAAAGAAGTTATACTGTCAATATACAAGTGGCTCATTCTATATAAAATCAACCAACGTAGCTATACCTGAGCATTTCTGCAAAAAAACCCTAAGGATTCACATAAAAATTGTGTCTGTAACGCTCTATAATTTGAACGGGGGGTAAGCGCCCCAAAAGGCACCCATTATTTTTTATCTGTTTTCAGGTGCTTCTAACTTGAGAAGTTTACAAGTTACATATCTGAAATTTGCTGACCATGTAGACATATTGGTACAGGTTATCTACGCAACATTCAAGAATGATAGGGCAAAGGACAATGGGCATACATGGTGCATGAAAACGGAGAATTTTTTTTTATTCTGAGAAGGATATCATTTATTGCCAGGGATACTAGCAATAACCAATTAGTTCAGTAGGTACCTAGTGGTTACACTTTCAGAATAATTCAGCCTTAACTTTTTATATATATATATATATATATATATATATATATATATATATATATATATATATAATGAGAATGTGGGACAAGTCCTATGACCACCATCACAAGAATGAAATGCAGACTGCTGAAACCCTACTTAGAATTTTTTTTAATGTTCTTTTCCATTTTTATGCACCCAGTATACCCATTTTGCTATCGTTCTTGAATTTTGCATAGATAATCTGTACCAATATGTCAACATATTCAGGAAATTTCATATTTGTATCTTGTAAACTGTTCAAGTTAGAAACACCCAAAAACAAATAAAATAACGGGCGCGTTTTTGAGTGGTTACCCCCATTCACATAATAGGGCATCACAGACACAATTTGCTTAGTTCTTTTGCAGAAGTGCTCAGGCATAGCTACTTATTCATTGGTTAAAATGTAAGCAAATTCTGAGACATCAACTTTTTGAAATTTCTTGAAAACCGGTTGATTTGACATGGAATGACCCAAGCGGTTGGATTTTTCTACTCCAAAATAGTGCAACTATAACTTAAGAAAGATGATGTTGATATGGAGATGTACCTTGATTACTGCGACGCCGTTGGAAAGCTTTGCTAGTCGCTCCATAAGCTTCTCTTTCTCGTAGTCGGACGTTGTCAGGTCTATCTGATCCTTGATCTCCTGCATACGTTTCTCTACGTCTGCCGGGGCCCCCTTACCCTGTAAACAACACACCATACTGTACACCGGGTACTGTACACCCCTTGTTTCACACTGAAAAAATACACGGGTGGATCCAAGTTCACAAATTCATCTTCATTTCTTCTGAGTATAGGACTGTGTTCCAGACACAATTATTTTTTAGTCCAGTTAACAAATAAACTCCTGCCCTACGGGCATACAACAACATTTTCAACATGCCCTCACACATCACAAGAGATTGTGATAACGTTCTTAGGTATAAATACATACAACACCATGTCTTTCATCGAAAGCCTAGAAAGAAAGCAGATTAGAACAAAGTTTATATATAACAATGATATCCCAGTTGGTTCTATAATATATATAAGCAAAATGTTGTGGAACTTTCCCCCCAGCATGCACTGCATGGCTAGTGTCTGAAACGTACGTCCAACACCATGGAATTAACCACGTACGTTGTCACAACTAGCGGCTAAACGGAACTGCATTTAGAGTCATTCACTGGGTCCTACCTTCATGAGCAGACAGTCGTCCTTGGTGACCGTCACCTCGCCAACTCTCCCCAAGTCCTGGATCTGGACATCCTCCAACTGGTACATGTTGGCCTCGTCACCAAACACCTACAACATGACATGTACACTGCAGGGGAAGATATGAATGACCTGCTCCAGAATCTCTCAAATCTGAACGTCTGACTACAACCCTCCCCTTACCTGTCTCCTGTGTGCAAAGGTTCTTATATAGCACATCATCCATACCTTAAACGCTTTACATCTATGAAATTGCCCTAGTTTCGAAATGGCAGCAAGAGGATTTGAACCTGGGTTCTCTCGACTGGGAGTCTACCCCACCACCACACGTGTGCACAATGTGCATCTGTCTCTAGCAGTGCTTTTATAAAGCACCAAAAACACTGTAGGAAGCAGTTGTTTCTACATTGAAACACGAGGAAACTTGGTACAGTCGAGCCTCATTATATCGCGGTAGTCGGGGTCCACGACTTCGGACCGCGTTGTGAGGCGCGTTAGGTGTTCTCACATCTGCCACCAGGGAGCTACTAAACAACAGCGATCGCCGCCCGCTGCACCAAGTCCATGAACGCTGTCGAAGCCCTGTGTGCTTGCAGTAATGTCTTATACGCCAACATGCAGTTTATGGAATTTATTATACTAGCATCAACGTGTATTATTTTTAAATGCCACACCCTGTTGATTCTTGAACGGAATAAACCACATGTACGTATACCGTTATGGAATAGATATACTACGATGATGATGTACTGGACCAATAGGCCTACGAATCGAAAATAATAACCTGGATCTGTGCAGCCGAAAACGTATGATTTGACAAATGTAGTATGTAATCTGATAAAACACAGAAAACGACAATAGGTAGAATTAATAATTGTTTCACTTCGTCTTTCAACCGATCTCGACCAAAGCTTAAATTTATTATGCGCCACTTAACGTATTCATCGTTTCATATGCGGATGACAAATTCGTATTTTCGCACACCGGTAGAGCCTTGGGTTAGGAATTTGGCATGTAGGTTTCACGTTGCGAAAACGATTAAATTTACGATGTAATGGAAGCATGTCATTTCACCCATGTGTTATGGTATTGCATACTGAATGCACTTAAAACTGTTTATCTGATTCTTACGCGAGGCGTATTTGTGAATCTCGATTGCAATTTACAAGCCGTTGAAGCGAAGCCAGCAACAGCGCAAAACAAACAACACATTGATACTCATCCATTGACATTGTTCGCCTAATGTTTCTTGAGAATTGTCAAAGCAATTCTAAGTTGGTTTAAGCAGGCCCATTTGGCATTTTCCCCTGGCGGCAGAAAATCGGGGTCCACGGCCGACCATGTTATATTTGAATCTGCGTAATAACGGGGCGCGTTATAACGAGGTGCGACTGTATAAAGACTTGGTTGGAGAAGGTAAACGTCTTCATTACGGTACACCACATTTATGTCACTATGATTACACTACCCAGAAACATGATTTGACCAGCTACATTTGCTTGTGTACGAGGTAAGAACATGCTTTGGTTACAGTTTTTTGTATACGAGAGATCTTATTAGCAAAATGATAAAATGTTTAGTTAAACTGGATTACATAATTTCACTAGAATCAGTCACATTTGTTATCTGGGGGTGTTCAACATTTCGGTCAAGCTACATAAAATAAGTAATATATATTTTCTCATTGTACCATATTACATGGGTCAATTCCAATGATCACATAACATTATTATAATTACATTAATTGATCACATAACATTATTATAATTACATTAATTAATTTAATTACAGCTTATACACCCTGGCCCTGACAGCTAGTCAACAGAAAATGGAGCAACATCAGGATGCTAGGTGCTGAGTGGAGCGCCTTGATTGCTGCATCTCTAGAGGTGGGAGCCAATAAGTAAACATGACAGCTTTAGCGACACTCACCACTGCGCCTGTGGAAATGGCCATATCACGCAGTTGACTTTTCCTGTTATCCCCGAATCCTGGGGCTTTCACCGCACACACCTGTAGTCCCACCTTCAGCCTACAATACATTATGAATAATGTCAGCCGAGTTTAACTTTAGGGGTTATACAGGGAAGTAACTAACAAATTCCTCGACTTTTCTCTGACCAAAATTTCATTTTTACTTCCCAAAACTACACCAAATAAGTCTGTTTTTTCAAGGGCCTACAGCTGTTCAATCCACCCTCTTATCTCAAAAGAAAGTGTACTTTTGCGTAAGATCTTTGAAGCTCTGACACAATAGCCTCAATTCACATTTGACAAACCATTCAAATTCCCTCACTTTCTTCAGTAAGACCCACTACAGCTTGGTCTGAATGAACTGCATAAGCTACGGAATTCAGAAATAAATCCTTTCCAGGCAGGGTGTCTTCCCTTAATGCCTGTGAAGAAATTTACAAAAACATGTTGCTAATGAAAGCTGTCGAGGAGATCATAGCTTCCTCGACCCAGGTATTTCAAACAGACCTGTTTAGAACAAGTGTACTGAGGGCTTCGCCATCGATGTCCTCCGCTATTATGATCAGAGGTTTTCTCTGTGTGTTGGCCAACTCCAGTGCTGGAATGATCCCCTGTACATTCGAGACTTTCTTCTCGCAGAACAGGATGAGTGCGTCCTGGAATTCACACTTGGCGCCTGCCGGACGAAATGACACAGTGACAGAACTACTCATCTATTGGCATTACTGGTTTAGGGTCAACATCATTTTTACTGAACACAAGATTGCCATCCAAGGCAAAGGCCCAGATGGCAAGTCGACAAGAAAGCCATTGGCTTATCAAAAGTTGTGTATGTATAAATGTGCAAACCGCCCTCCCGAGACATTTGTAAATTTTTTGTGTGTCAACACCATAAACATTTTCCAAAAAAAAATAATACCTGTGTACGATGGAATACTTCTCACTTCTAAAATAAAATTGTACAAACACATTCCTAATATATCATACCAAAATTTTATTACTTTTTTACATTGATATTTATCAGATGGATTTGGATTAAGGACATGGCGGGCAAATAGGGTAATTTTTTTATTTGTGCAAATCATGCATTTTTTTCTGCCAAAAGTATAGAATGGGTCTTACTGAGGAAACAATATATTGAACTTTTTCAGCCAGACCCCTGTTTCCATGGTAACAAACAACATGTCCGCCACTTTTGGGCAAATACTGGCAATTTTTTAAACATTGCCATTCTTTATTGAACACGATTATAATTCTTGCAAATCCATGTTCAGTACACATTCTACAGTACAAACTGTACAATGACCAGAGCATTTGTTAAGATGCTGTGTTTATTTTAAAAATAATTTTTTTTGCAAAGTGTGGAAAAAACTGCTTTTGACAACAAATACGGGTTTATCTTTCAAACTGTTGACAATTTTTAAAATGTCTCTGGTCTTTGTGTACAATAGAGTATGCTGAATGCAACATTCAAAACCTTATTTGAATAGCATAATAACTTTATCCTTTTTCCAAATGCAGAAAACACGTTTTTTTTAGAAAACAGCCGTCAAAGATTGAAAAACAGGATTTAGGCCTATTACTTGAAAGAGACATGCTTTATCCATGAATAAAAAAGTGATTTAGAGGTATGTAATTGCTATAAAAGTGCTTTATAGATAACAAATATACAAAGCTATCAGAATACAGTGGAAACACATTTTGAAAAAAAAAAAAAATTACATTTCACCTGGGGTGTCTTCCCTTAACATAACTATGTAAAACTCACCCTTTGCTGTGTTGATGAAGTAGGGAGAGATATAACCTCGGTCAAATTTCATACCCTCGATAACCTCCAGTTCATCCTTTAGGGTTTTACCCTCCTGCAGAAAATACATCATGATAGGAAAAATTCAGACATAATGTAAGTACATTTAACACGCTCAAGAGTACAGAAAAGATGTCTTAAATTTCAGAACTAATTAAGACTGATGGAAGATACGATGAATAGTTATAGATGTCCAGATGTTGCAGCAATGACAAGACCAGGTGCCCATGATAATAGGGGCACAGGGTTGGTGCAAGGGCTGTTTATGTGGCACTAAACTGACAACCGCGACTGGCACAATCAGACCAACACGGGGAGTTGCTAGTGCAAGACAGTTAGCCTCGTTACTGGAGGCAATAACTAAAAAAAAGGTCAGAACTATTGTCTAACAGTTACAAGATGTCATAGAATCTCCAAGGTAAACAGCTCAAAAACAAAAGACATGTTGCGAACGATTATCTAAAATCTTGTCATATTGCTTGATAGCTTGGGTAAGTATAACATTACCCTACCCAAACAACCACAATCCATTATATAAAACCACAGGAACCCACTTTAGGACATGAATGTCTACGACATACCTTTACTGTGATGGTGCCGTCTTTGCCGACCCGTTTCATTGCCTCCGAGATAATCTCACCAATTGATTTGTCTCCATTTGCCGAGATTGTTGCCACCTAAGACAGGATACATTATGTCATTACACAAACAAAGCATCTAATTTACTCTGCATCAATTTGTACAGCTAATCAACTTAGCCTTTCTTTTAACAACCATCGATGTTTTCTTATATTATGTTGCCACCAAGTTCACCAGTGCTGATGACTAATTTTAGAGGTCGAAATGTTTTAAGGTGAGACACGGCAGCTGAAATTACGTTTTTTCATTAAAAAATATATTTTTTTTTGCGTTTTTTGGTTAATTAGTATGTTTATGATAAGTACACTTCACGTTTTGATCCAAACATACTTTTAAATGAATTTTATTCAATAATAAACAACACCCCTGTCACAATCGTATATCCACTTTTGTTCGCGAGAAGCGAAATCGGCTGACATTTGTCAATGTTTATGCCTTGACAATGCGATCTTTCCTTCGACTATCGCCATCTTGCTTGGTATCAAAATAACCACCAAGATCTTGTCTGTTAATCAGGCCAGTCTGTATTCCCGCCCTCTTGCTGGTGTTCGGCCTACATCGTAATTAATGCAACCTCTCATTCGCCGAGTATCTCCTTATTTGGCATTTGGCAAGCGCATAGGTGTCATTCATTGGCTTACGAGCAACTTCAACAAGTTCCATGACGCATTTCGTGACCTCGCGGGCCGTGTGCAATTAGATTATTCCCAGCATGCAGTATGTTGTTTGCTTGAGTTGTTTATATAAAATGGCTTCTAGCGACCACATGCGATCGATCAATTGTGACGGAAACGAGAGTTTAGAAGTAGATATGGTGAATACATGGGACTTACAACTGAGAAAAGAAAACTGCAGTTACTGGTAGCTCAGGCACGTGAGAAACGCTGGTCACAGTCGACCTGTGCCGACTTCGCCCAACAATTTCACTGGCGACAGTGACGTCGCTGTGTTGATCAGTTGCTTCTACTTCCACATTCGTAACTGACTGTCAGGCAGTTGCAACTGCCAGTGCTGCTACTAGTGACAGTGTGGCTGTGGTAGCTACAGGGACTGCAGCTATGCCCAGCTGCGCGTTGCGTACGAAGCTGGCACTAATGCGTAGTGCCAATGAACCAGGCTTGATTGATCAAGATGTAGCTGTCAGAGATGACGGCTCCACTGCCAGTGCCAGTGTCATTGACAGTACCGGTGGTGTTTTATTTGCTTGCTAGTCCTATATTACAACCAGAGTTGTTCAATAAGGACAATGTACTCTTACCAACTGACTGAAGAATTCTTGAAGTAGACAACAGAACAAAATTTTTTAGACTTCAACTTGACTTCTACATACCAGCTATTGTTTACATAATTATGTACAATTAGTTTTATCTTATCTATCTGAAGTTAGAAGCTGGTAAGTCAATTGAGTATAGTCATTTACTCATCATAATTATGTTCATAATTTTATTAAAACAATTTATAAGAAGCATTTCTCCAATTTCACAAATTTTTTTTTAGAACTATCTGACCTATTTTGTTTTCTCGTTTATAGATTCATCACACTGGTGTATCATGGACTTGTGCCGCATCAACGGATTGCTCGAGACGATCAACTGTCCACATTGCCAGTGCGATGAAGCTTTGCATGTCAACTCAGGCAACTGAAGCTAGATTTGTTTTACAATTGAAGCTGGACTGCAATAGGCGTCACTTCGAGTTTGGCAGCACTAACTCTTCTCTTTTGGTCATCTCAGACATTCGATGTGAGAAAAACATAAAAATAACTTAGTTCAGACTGATGGCTGTTTTCTCAGAGCTGTCGTTTTGACAACGAAAAGTTACAACACTCTGGAAGTAAAAATGCTATGGTAATTTTGTTGGCATTACTGTGTATGTAGCCATGTATTCAACCATGTATACTCTAAAAACTCATCTAAATAGATTTTAATTTTTTTTACAATATCTTGGATGTTGTGTAAACAAACGAGCCGTTTTTTTCTTTTCAGTAGCAATAAAAAATAAATACCTTTTTTCTAGTATGAATGAAATTTTGTTGGTGAAGTTTTGGAGGAAAGTACACCAAAGATAATTGTGAAAACAGTTTGCTAAAATGTCTATTACCTTTTGAGTCTTAACTTTTCAGATAAGCCAAAATTCAGTAATGTCGTGGCCATTTTATTTGTTGCCATGGAAACAGGGGGTATGACAGAAAAATCTGTGTAACAGAGTGTGTACTGAAGTTGGTTGTGTAAAAATAATGATATCTTTGTTCAATAAAACATGGCATTGATTCCAAATTTGCCCAATATTTGTTCAAAATGGCAGCCATTTTGTTTGTTACCATGGAAACAGGGGTCTGGCAGAAAAAAGTTTCAATATATTTTTTACTCACTATGACCCACGCTACAAATTGGCCTGAAAAATTTCACTAACTATGCAAAAAAAATCCCACCGAGTTGCCGTATCTCACCTTAAGTTGCATTGCTTTTTGGAAGTAGATTTTTAGTGAAAAATACTGCTACTTTTGCATTTTAAAATTTGTATGGTAACTTAGTAGGTAATGTAAATGACTTCTCTTACTAGAAATGTGTCTTTTGATTGGAAGCTAAGCTCCACTAATACAATTCTCACAGGTAAATGATTAATATTGGTGAATGCCTGATGCATCACAGTGCATGCAGAGGGTAGGTGGCTCAAATTGACATAGAAATATTTCAGGGTAATTTTTTATTTCAGTGAGACAGAATCATGACTACAACGCTTCAAAGTAACTTATTAGAAATTAATAAACTTCAGAAAACAATGTGGATGGAGACAGAGGTGATACCACTCGGAAATGGTCCGGTTCAAAAATCATTTCTCTGGAAATATTTAACACACCTGAGCAATTTCCTCTGGGGTTGTCACTTGCTTTGACATTTCCTTCAACTCTTCTAGGACACGGTCAACTGCCACCATGACACCTGAGAACACATCATCATCACACCTGTCATAAACTTGAAATGTTTAACCAAATATGTTACTAACATGTAGACTAGTTACACACTGGCAAGTCAAGTCTCAATGACCTCTATGTCCAAGTCAAGTCGAGAAATCTCTGGAATCCAAGTTCACCAATCGCCACGATAACTATGGTTTTCTGCAGCAATGTTTAGGGGAAAATTTAGGCAGATGCGGCCCCGTCATAATATTAACCAATCAAAACAAATATTTAATAATTACTGAATTTGGTGCAGGTTTTTGCAACAACATGGTCTCGATTTGTGCATGTTTTGAGCCACCAGACTTGTTGGCAAGTCACATACTGGCAAATATAGGCCAAAGTCTCGAGTCATCTCCCTGAATTCCAAGTCAAGTAGCAAGTGAAAATGGGCGTCTCGAGTCAACCTTTACTTGAGTCAACAAGTCTGCTAACATGTAAACAGGTGGCCAAATCTAAGGCGGGGTTACTTCCGGAATAAACCACTATGTCCACATAGGCGCAGGGTTAATACACATTCTTACTACTGGCTATTTATATAAGTAGGTCTTTGAAGCATCCAACCAGTTAATTGTGGACCAGTTCATTCTTAAAACAAACAGCTGCAACAATACATAACAGCTAGCTTTGGCAATTACAGTTCAGCTCCGCTCTAGTAGTGTTATGTAACAGGCTTAGACACTTGCTCTAGAAGTGTTATGTAACAGACTTAGACACTTGTCAAAACTTTTCTTGTGCTTTTACAGGTAATGGCTGTCTCAACAAGCCTCCTGACCCTACATGAATAGCCAAACATTATGTGAATAGCCATAATATGCCCACTTGTCATAAAGGCCTAAAGATGGGATGACTGGTGTCTAGTGTTCACTGAAACCCCTTGTCAATACAGTCAGCAGGACAGGGTCACATAATGAAATACTATTAGTATGCAACTACAGTAGTAACAAAAGCTTACTAAAAACTAAAGAAGTTTCCATTTGGCTAAAGAAAATTTTGGTTTTCAGCCAAATTGGCTAGAGATTTTCCACCCAACACTAGCCTAGTTTACCTTATCAAGTTATTGTAGATAATTTGGTGCAAGAACTGCCTCGTAAATCCACTGCTCACACCAAACTTCACATTTAAAAACTGCTCAGGCTTTTTTTATACAGCGTTAATTATTCTAATTTCTACAACAGAAAAGGAGAGGATCTCCATGAGATAGTAACCATACCTCGCCTAATTTCAATGGGGTTAGCACCCTTGCTAATCTTCTCAAAGCCTTCCCGAGCGAATGAGCGTGCAAGAATCGTTGCTGCTGTAGTTCCATCGCCAGCTTCCTCATTCGTGTTGTTAGCAACGTCCTGGACGAGCTTAGCACCAATGTTCTGATACTTATCCTTCAGCTCAATAGACTTCGCCACTGTCACGCCGTCCTTTGTGATCTTCGGGCTGCCCCAACTTTGCTCAATGATCACATTTCGACCCTGAGAACAGTCACAGAATTTTGCAACAATCACAGCATCATGTCCAAATAAAAATTACATTTACAATCACTGCATACGTTTTCAGCTACTTCTTCCTTTGGATTTTTTTATACCAAAACCAGAAATTAATTCAATCAATTATTAGATAGTTTTAATAAATTGATTGTAGTAATTTCTCGCTTTGGTACATACTTCCGAAACGTAGACGAGAGAATGGTAGAAGATCGCGACAGACTGAGATGACTAGTTGAGAAGGTGGAACAAGCTAAGTGACTTAGCCCCCACACCACATGAGGAGCAAGAGGGAAAAAGATTAGATATTTTTAGGACATCACCTTTTATTCACCATTCAAATAAGCTAACCTAGTAGCTGAAAACTGAATGCAGCAAATTATACATCCAAATAAGTTCTTGCTCTCTATCTTGCACTGGGGTTGGCTGTGGAATTTACACAGCCATATCAGCAAAATATACAATGTAAAAACTAAATTCATTGTACACTGCTTGAATAATTCTTAATATTAGACAAGCACAACTCAGGATAGATATAATTTACTCTTCTATTATATAAAAAAGTATTCTCATTGCTGATCGAGCCATATCGGTATATTTATCTGTATATTTTTGTTCTAAACTCACGACCCTTCAGAAGATAAAATGTATATTTTATAAGGTCTATTGTCAATAATTATTCTTATTATTTACCTTGGGGCCCATTGTGACAGCGACAGCATCAGCAAGGATGTCAACACCTGCCAGCATCTGTACTCGCGCTTCACTGCCGAACTTGATGTCCTTGGCGTAGGAGCGTGACTGGATAGCGGGTACAACGTTGACAACCGGTCGCAGGAACCGCTGTGTCACCGCCGCACGTACAACAGCAGGTAGGCGAAACATGACTTCTCTGAAAGCACCAGCAAATAGCGTTAACCACAGTCATTTGCATATTTTTGCCACTATGTGGTAAAAACCACCCTAAAAAACTTTTTTTTTGCTTGTAAAAACCCACCCTGCTTAAGGGACTGGTGTTTGGCAACAAAACATGCGCATTGCTGTTTCTTTTTAATGAATGAATACTATTATCATTATCCTTATGGTTGTTGCCATTTTTGCCAGTATTTTTGTCATGTTTGCATTTTTTTGTGGAAGGTAAAAACCCTAACAATGACCATAGTTACTGCACTGACAAGAATGCCACCAAACTGTTCAGCTTGAGATGCCCAATGTTGTACTTTTCCAAAGTTGATTTGAGCTTGAACTTTGAACATAAAAGTGAGGGACAGTATCCCCACTCCTCTAAACACGTTTCTAATTTACAGACCACAGGCCGAAGTACTCGGTACTCAAGTACATTTTTGAAATACTCATACTTGTAGAAATTATTATCATGTACTCGTACTCGTGTTCAATGTACTCAGATTTTACGAGTACATCTGAGTACTTTTTCAATATGATATTGTGAAAATTATTCTATTTCTTATTTTATCAAATCATTAACAACTACAACAATTATTTTAAAAAGTATGGTAGCAAATTGTATTATCTGCATATGAATTAAATTAACAAAAACATTTTATGGTCTTGCATGCATCTTCGCTAAGTTGTTTTCTAATACAGGATCATTAAAAACAGTTTTATTATGTCAATTCTATTGCAATAACCATGATATTAATTGCAATGTAATGGCCCCTGATTTGTAATAATTATTATTGTTACATTTAGTAGATGCGGTTTCATTTTTACTTGGTACTGATGAGTTTTCACGAATTCACACTGTGGATCATTGAATGCACTGAAGCTACAAAGGCTTTGCTTCAAGAGACAGCATCTTTTGATTCTTTTCCCAGACAGAAACCCCTAGTTCATATCCATAGTTGTACTAGTTACCAGTCCAGGCCATAATGCTTGCTTTTATTTAATTAAAGTTACAAGCAACCCAACAGTAAACATTCCCTAAAATCATTCAATTAATTTCTTAGATCACTTAATACCTGGGGTAGTGGATAGCCTACGTCATACTAACGTCGTCTATCACGTTACTTCTCGTGAAATTAGCTACAATGGCAGCGCACAGTATCGACCAAATTTAGGTTTCAAAATGAGTTTTAAACTATAAATGTTTTTTTTTTAATTACAAGAAAGCAAAGGAAACGAGAATATACACTCTTGGATTATTTGAGGGAATCCAAGAGGGTTTTTAACTGTTGGGTTGCTTGCTTGTTCCTTTAAGACAAGAAGTCCAGTAAGCTCATAATGAAAAGGTCATTCATCAGTTAGCCATAAAATGCCTTTGTTGCTCTCTGAAGTGACAGTGCTAAGTATTGAGTCTTCTTTGTCTGAAGTCAGAAAGCCTGTACCAGTATTGTCTGGTGCCAATTTGTAGTGTGGTTAAAGTACAAAGGGGATATTGAGCCCTGGACATTTGCAGATGCTAATTCACCTTCTCAGCAAACATTAGACTTGTGGTCACTGCCAACCACAACATGCCTAACAGTGTTCATTGATTCATATATCATATATATATATTTAATGGTTATATTTCTTTATTTCTCTTGTCTTGTTATGTTGTGCTACAAAATGCATTTTGAAAGGTATTTTCAATTTAAGTCCACTTTAACTCATATTTGAATGCATACCCTGCACATTAGCATCACACCTTTGAATGGAATGCAACCCCAGTTTGATCCAAAACACAGTTGTTTTTACAGTTTTCCTCATAAATAAGTCTGATCAACTGCCGTTGCATAGTCAACTCCTGAATAATATAAATTAATTCACAATGTTTATTTAAAAAAATACGTTATTATTACTATACAGAGTTACTATTATATCATACAAGATGTACTCATGGAAATGTACTCGTACTCAGCTTTGAGCAAATGCCAATGTACTCAGCCATCACCAATGTACTCATACTTTACTCATGAAAATGTACTTGGCCCCAGATCTAGATGTTATTTAATCAAACTCAAATAGTGGTTTGAAACCAAAGTTGTTCTAACAACCATGTATGACAGATTACACAGAGTCAACTATATCAGTAGGTTTATTACATATTTTTCTTCAGATAACGCTGAAGAATAAGGGCTCAGTCGGTTAACGTGAAATATTTTCCAGGGGAAACAACTAATTAGTGAAATGGATCAGCAATGGGATTGTCATTTGTAGGAAACACAACACAGTCTAACCACTGATAGTTACAGCAGTAAGACACATCAAATGAAGTGCAGCCACTTTCTGTGGCACAGCTAAACCCCCAGTGTGACATGGAAGGGCCACAACAGGTCGACGCTGTGCATGTGTCTTTTTATTTTTATAATGAATGGTGTGACATCTCAGTGGTGCTGACTACTTCATGGGTCACTGCCAAGATTTCTATACATACATGTACCATGACTGCCAATAATTCCTTGCTTACATCCCATTTTGACAATAAATTTTAGGAGTCACACCTTCCAGTACAGGTACCATGAAGATTGTGCAACAAACAACGATAGCACCACTTAGGCTTAGGTCATGCATTTTTCGGTTATACTAGATATTCACAGAGATGTGTTAGAGACTGCGGAGCTACTAAGCTGATGTTATACTAATGTGCCATGTACTATAAAAAGAATACATAATGGCCATCCTCACTAGGCATGGAACATACAATCTATGGCTATGCTAGGTATATTACAATCCGCTAGGTGCGCTGCGGAAAATTCGGACGTAGAAATTGACCCAGAATATGTGACCGCCATCTTAGGCTCCGCCTGGTTTTGATGGTCATGCAGATTTGCATCATAACATTATGCTAATGAACGTGTGATCTTAATTGATACATATATCAACCAGTGGAAGACTGACGAAGCATGTGGAATTTTCGCGGGCGTTCCTGGATTGACTTTGACCGAGGTAAGCTCGTGTTAACTTTTTCCTTGTGAATAGTAGTTAAAAATAATGGTAAATAATCATCGAACAACTTTAGCATGTCAAGAAATGAAATCTTCAGTATTTCAGCTTGATAATGATGTGCATATTATGACTGTTGGTTTGATTGCCCGAGTACAGCATCGTTAGGAAAATTAGCTATGCGCGCTGTTTAGCGTTTAAAAGTGTGTTTGTGTTGTTGACATCGCTCCGCGGCGAAGTCATTTTCCGCGATTCAAAGTCCACGCAATCGAAGTGTTTGCAACCAACTGCGGCTAGATTTAGTGGGACCAAGTAATTATAGATATATCAATGTTGCATGGCATTAATAATCATTAAGATTGCTCTTGTTAAAATGTTATATTTTCACAATTTAAATGCTGTATTCCTAACTTCCGGTTTGTGCGTGACTTGGCACAGTTTTGACGGTCTGACGTCGTGATATTTCAGCATTTAAATCCACGCCATCTGCACTTTTACAATTATGTGCTGATAATTTTGAATGTATACAATCAATAAGATGTCTATTATTTTTGGTTTCCTTCCTTTATATTACATTTAAAACAGAAATAAATTAAGAAAATGAGAGTTTTGTTAAGCAATTACTTGATGTACGACGTGCATATATTATATATTTTTTATTCTTTCTACGCGTACTTTTAATGCACAACATGTGTATGTATGTATGTATATTATATGTGTGTGTAATATAATATTCTTTATTTTATTTTTTAGGATTCCACAATACATTTGAAGATTAAAAGGATAACACACACACACACACACACACACACACACACACACACACACACACACACACACACACACACACACACACACACACACACACACACACACACACACACACACACACACACACACACACACACACACACACACACACACACACACACACACACACACACACACACACACACACACACACACACACACACACACACACACACACACACACACACACACACACACACACACACACACACACACACACACACACACACACACACACACACCAAAAGACAGACAAAGACTATGTGAAAATGTTGAATACATGTACACCGAGCCTACAGGGTCCAGTGAACATTGACACATTAAACATGCATGGATTTACGAAACTGATCTCTGAAGATGTGTACACTCAACCGACAGTATCATGTGAACCACTTTAATATATTGCTTCGTGACATTAATTTATGAGACATTGACATATGAACATTCATGCACTGAGTCTGCAATGCCCTGCAAACATTGACACATGCACTGGCATGGACTTATAAAACAGTGAACTGTGAATATTTGCTGTACTGAACCAGGAGTGTACTCTGTGGTTCGCCTCATAGTTCCTTTTATAATGGGTTGAAGCTGACTACTTCTTGTACTGCTGCATTGTTTTGGGTATTGTCCTTTTCCATGTCTCCCTATCAGCCTACTGTGAACAATATATAAACATTACTTCATGTTAAAGTGCAGGATATTATTTCATGAAACAGTGAATATTGATGTGCCAAGCTGAGCTGGAGATGACAAAGCTCTCACAATATATAATAAATTGTGTTATATTTATGCAATGACATTGTGTTTTTCCCCAAGCGATTATTTCACCATGCATGAATATATTGTTAAACTTAATTATACATAGTTAGGCCACTAATACCTGTAATTATGCAAATGTCACATTATAATCAATTGTCATCAACATATATTGTAGTAAAGGTAATTATATACACCATTTCCCTTAGTAAATTTTCGAACACCACTGTCATGCAAAATCCGTTATGGCTGAAATATGTAATTTACCAACAAATCGGTCAAAGGTCAATGGAAGTTAAATAATCAGGTCACTAAGGTCAATATTATATTCAACAATTACAGCCTCCATTGACTTTATAGGATCCCATTCCAGACTTAATTAAAAATGAATAGGTCATTAAGACACGTAATTAGGTCAAAGGTCACGATGTAATAAATTAGGTCATTAATTTGTATTAAGGCCCACGTGTACATATACGTTAATTCTCCCTTACACCCCTCCCTGATCCCACATGTCATGCATAATTACTATATTAATAATTAGGCAATTTTAAGCATAAATAGGTCATTGTAGGTCAAGGTCAATATAAGTAGGTCATTGCAAGGTCATGTCAAGGTCACACATTGTTAGGTAAACATCTTAGGGTCTTTTTATTACACCTCAATATCTTCTTTAGTTCATATAATGCCACATTAATTCACACAATGCCATGATCCCCTGCATTCAATGGTAGCTCAGCCACCAAACATAATGGTCACAAGAAATGGACTCGATTTCAATGTACAAAATAGACCCTTTTTTTGAAGCCAAAAAGTGGAATAACTTCGCAAATAATAAAGATATTGAAAAAATTAAAAAAGGGTGATAAATGGCATAACATACTCTATCAGATAGAAGTGTTTAAATTATTATAAGACAATTTTGATTTTTTTTGTAATATACCTAGCTATGCCATTTTATATGATTCATAAATTTTTTTGGCATTAAATACTTGACGGCACTGGTCAACTTCATGAAACTATGGATTTCTAATACACAGTAAGGATCTTGAAATTTGTGAATTGACCCCCGTCCAGAGGCAGGGATGTTGAATGGGGGGGGGGGTCGTGTTGAATGACCGTGTGCGTGAATCGTGATCCTGTTGCGCACGTTTAATTATGGATTTATGTCGATCAAATCGACCAGGTATCTCGCCAATTTCACGAACGTAAAGTAAACGCTTACCACATGCTAAGCAAATGTTATTAAAATATGTTTTACCAGTCATGTATTAATGATCAGAGACGCATCGATCCATTTGGTAAGTCTGGCACTGACCATGCAATGGCAATGCCCTGGACCTGGCGGTGGGCGACCTTCAATCGCCAACTAGTAGGCATTACATCATAAAATCGCACGGGCAAATATGCCACAACACATCTTGACGAGCTTAACATTTGCATAAGATTATTTTTTTGCCTGAACAGCAGGCTTACAATCCGTAAATGCAAGCCAAAATTCACAGTTTTTCCTAATCCACGTGCTCCATGCGAAGCGCCATGTCACTTGTTTTGTCAGCTGGTAGTCGGACGCCGCGTGGTCGCACCTTGGCCCCGCAAACATTTTCTGATGCGCTTTTAACGTGACATATAATGAAGGTTTAATAAATGCCCACATACTTGCCTGTCGTTTAAGACGCTTGAGAATGATGTGTGTTTGTCACAGGTGCTTCGCGCCTAGCGCGTTCTCTCCGTCCTACAAATAGCAAGGAACTCTCGCTTCTAGAAAGGTCGGGGCGTTTTAATTTTTCGCCGGGGCGGATCATTGACCAGGCCCCGGACTAAGCATGGCATTGAGACTTTGAAAATATATATAATTTCTGACAAATACGTTTACGTTCTGTTGAAAACTATTGTGTAAATAAGCTGTGTAAATATAATAAATAAATAAACTCACAACTGACTGAATTAACACAAATATGTGATATGTTTAAACGCAAAAATATACGCAATATGAAATTGTACACGTATATACAGGTTGCAGGGCACTTTATACATTGGCTCCTCACACATTTTCTGATGCAATCTAGCTCTATGGACGAATACAAGTAAAGTCATTCAAAGTAATTGATATATTATAATTATACAATAATCATGTTTGCATGTTCCATGGAAACGCTTTTTAAAACTAATTTATTTTAGACCATAATCCATTGAACCGGTAGAATGTCAATGTCAATTCTCCTCACGTCCATCGGCCGCGCATGCGCTGTCCTGTTTGACCGGACATGTGGTTCTTACTTCTAAAGGCTCAGAAAGGTTGAGAGCACGTCTGGAGATTAAAAATGGTGAGTACTTCGCAATTAAACAATAACGTGTTATTATTTTGTTAAATGCATATTGCCATTAGCCGTCTAATGCATGGTGAGTAGTTCTGAACTGGGTTGATGTACTTTTTGTAAGCTATAGTTTAGTAAATGCGACGCAAACTGCCTCTATTCCAGGCCGTGCATCGCCAGTCTCAGTCAGGGTATTCGCCTGATGAAGAACTCGGCAGTCATTGAATTGCGCGGCTGCAGCAGCACTGCCAGCAGTCGCACATGACAGTGGGCTACGTTCATTGCATCCATTCACGGACGTCCACAGGGACCACTTGTCCTCTGGATCAGGGCTGGGGTCAATTCCAAAGGACTTGGAATTATTCAATTCAATTCCGGAATTGGAGCGGAATTGGAATTGAAAGATTTTGACAGAGAGGAATTGGAATTGAAAAATGTTGAACAAAAAAGGAATTGGAATTGAATGGAAAGGAATTGAGCATCTTTTTTTTGTGACATCAACCAATATTTTTCTAGCCTGTTGTAAGCGGCTGTTTGTATAATAATGCAATCAACTCATGCATTGAGGATCTGAAATCCTGTCATTCATGCCAGTATCTTATGATTTCTTTATGTTGCCACTTGCCAGCGGGTTAATGAAGGGTTCCAGATTGGCTTTAATAGAAACATCAAAGATATTTTCAACTGTTTACAGACCTGGGAAGTTAGCCCTTTTACACCCATGAAAAGACACTTATTGGCAGGCTACAGCCATGGGGTTGATCAATCAGTAATCATTGATTACTAATCAGAGATCAATGACCACTGACCAACCCTACAAAGCATAGGCAAGCTAGCTGTAGCCAAATGTGTGAAAATGGTTTCCCACTTGCCAGTATAAATATGTGTTGCCTAACATGCATCATCAGAACAGTGTGCAACAGTCATAGTGTACAGATCGGTCAATATGCCCCCTTTTTGTGGATTGCTCATTTCTATGTAACTTAATTACCATGTATGAATGTACATTACACATGTATGATAGTCATAATGATTATGCAAAGAATGAAGACATGCTGCATGCACATTAATCTTTCATTGTTGACTTTTGTCGTTATGTGGAATTGGAGCGGGAATTGGAATTGAACGATTTTGAAAGGAATTGGAATTACTAAAAAGAATAAAAAAAAAGGAATTGGAATTGAATGAAAAGGAATTGGAGCGGAATTGGAATTGATTGAAAGGAATTGACCCCAGCCCTGCTCTGGATTATATATATTTTTTATTTATATTTATTAAATAATTACATACCACAAACAATATCGTTACTCTCCATTGTCATTGAACATTGAAAGTGGACATTTTTGTCAGTATAACAATGTTTGGTCGAAACTAGATGGCTGTACCCGGGCCGAGGATGTTATCACAAGATGCTATGGCCTCCCTAGAAAATATCCTGTGAATCCTGTACCCATTTAGCCATGCCCATGGCATAGCACTTAGCAAAACATCTTGAACCAATGTCAATGCCCACTTTCCAGGATATATATATATATATATATACATACATACATACATACATAGATACAATTCCATTCTAATAAGGTAACATGCAATCTCAACAAAGTAAATTTAGAGAGCCTCTTGCCAACCGAAAGGGGTCAATGTGTATATAGGCATGCCCCAACTGTACCCACTGGCCCAATACAATTAGATAGCCATGTCATCCAGTGAAGTACAATCTTGAGAATACAGTCCAGTCACAGTAATTTTTTTATGTTGGACTAAACTTTAGAATTGTGTTTATTAAAGGTATGTAGTCTGTCTGATCGTTGTTATTGTCAAATCATGTTTTATATTATAAACTACAGAGGTTTATCTATATTTTAACATCTTGACTTCCCAAATGTGTTTGAGTGAACCACAATTTTTAAATATTAGTTGATCGTTATCTGTTTATAAATATCGACCTTGCTGTTCAGCATGCAATGTAAACATGATGTTCGGGTCGAAACATTCAAATTAATCAAATAACTGTCAAATTATATTGGCACACTGTGGTTCATTAAAAGACATTTGAGCGATTAAGATGCAAGAACAGACATAGTTTATACTATATAACATGATTTTACAATAAACTATGTATCTTTAAAATAGAAGAAACCGGGTATATCCCTTCAGCGGTTCAAGTGTTCATTTATGTTGACAAAGAGATCTATGGCTATTCGTGAACTGTGGTTTGCAGGCGACAGCTTTCAAGAAGTTTATTCCCCTGTTCGACCGGGTCCTGGTGCAGAGGTTTGCAGCAGAGACAAAGACAAAGGGAGGTGTGCTCATTCCAGAGAAGGCCCAGTCAAAGGTTCAGTCTGGCACTGTCATCGCTGTCGGCCCTGGCTTCAGGACAGATGTAAGTAGAAGTCATAAATAGAAGATCTGTCTGCCACTCATTAATATTGCATTGTGCATTAACAAAATCCAATCCATTTTGGATTTTTATGCATTCTGACTTAATAATAATTTATTTCTATCGCGCCTATATCCTTGGGAACCTGAGCTCGGAGGCACATAATAGTGAACAGGGATGTGCAAAAGTCATTATCATAACTAATTGTGAAAATAACCACCTCCCCTTGTCAACTACTTGTTATATTTGGCCACTTCACATCATTATTTAATTTTATACTAAATTCTGTTTATTTGATTTTATTTATAAGGTTATCATGAATGCAAAAATATTATTATTAAAAAAAAATTACAATATGTATTGATGTTATCTTGATTAGTCCGTATAAAGTTGTCTATGTCTGTCATGCCGTAAGATTTGCCACTTTGTGTGTATGTACTAAAATATGCTGTGTTAATTTTGGTAAAGTTGACTAGCTTGTTGTCCGTGTCACATTGTTGATTTTGTTTTTCAGGAAGGGAAGGTTGTTCCTAATGATGTGAAGGTGGGGGACCAGGTTCTGTTACCAGAGTTTGGTGGCACCAAGATTGTTCTCGAAGATCAGGTATTTCCTTTACTGCACATCTAACAAAGTTTTTTTTTTTAAATTCTAAAGCTTCCCAGAATATACTACTTCAGTACTGTAAATAAAAATTGTCACTCATAAGTTCTCTTTTTAGGTGGGTGTGGCAGTTTAAAAAAAATTATCTAAAGGCAGTTACTGTGTTCTTACTGCTTACTTGCGAATAATTTAATTAATATATGAAAATGTGTGAAGCTGTCCTAACATTTTTTTTATTCTATCTATTGGCCTGTGTTCAAGAGTTTGAAAAACTATGCAATTTTTTTTGGAAATTGTGGTTGTTTTGAAAAAACAGAATTAAATTGGAATGCATTGGTTGTGGATTTGTGACATGTTTCTGTTTACTTGCAGGATTATTTCCTCTTCCGCGAGGGAGACTTCCTTGGAAAGTTTCAGTCATAGACGCTGCTATTTCATCATCCACTCATTCGTCATTGTCATAACAGTTGAGGAGGGTACTTGATACTACAGTTTGCATTTTTTCGCCAACTCCAAAACAATAAAGACCTGTTATACAACCTAAGACGCACCACACTTGGATTTGCTTTGGAGAGCGGTGTTGCTTTAATTTAACATGTCTGTGATTTGGTGCTGTGCATTGAACAGCAGTGTAGTTTTCATAAATACATAAATCTGCCAGTGTAATCATGGGGCATGTAAATTTAGTACATGTATGTTGTATTATGTATCATGTTTAAAAAGAAATTAAACTCTTCCATCTGTACTTTTGGGTGTGTTTGTTGTTCTTTGCAGTACAATTTTGGGAGTGAAACCTGTATTGTAATTACCTTGTACTTTGTAAAATCACAACATGATTCTAACTTACTGTGCTGGTACAAACATAATTATAAAGTTGCCAAATCTACATTATGGCCAATATTTTTGTGGGTATATGTTGTTAAGCATAATATTATGTTTGGCAAGGTGGAGTTGTAATTAGGATGTCTCGATTGAGAGAACCCAGGTTCAAATGCTCTTGTTGTCGTTTTGAAACTTTGTTATCCCCATATTGCCACAGTTCACTATGATGTTAAATGTGTACCTGGCTATCAATGGTTGATAAGTCAGCGAATGGTCTGCACGGTAATTGCAGCTTTGCCTGAAGTTGAGATGTGTAAAGCACTTTGAGCTGTCCCGAGGACTTGTTACCACGGTATACAAGAACGTACATTTTGAGCTATGGGTTCCGCCTGTCAGTTGGGTATGGAACGAATGAAAGGTGTCTGGATATATCTGCTGCAGAGTCCAGGCTGTGAAGACCCTGATATGAGACTTGTTAAATTGTTAATGCAATAGGACCAGTCACGTGGCCACCTCTACACGATATTCTAACAGCAAGACTTCGCTGAATAATTATACAGATCCTAAGATCGCAGCATGAATTGTAACTCTCCTGAACTGTTCACGAAATCACCATGTAACTCCCGTTAAGTATTTTTTATTCTTGACTTTCATCTATTTATATTTTTTTCAGGTTTATATTGTATAGTGAACTGAAGTAAATTCATCATATTTATTACGAAGATTACGTTTAGATATATTCTCAGAATTCTTAATCAATATGCGCTAGAAGCTACGCTTTGGAGCTTCATATAAAATTATGAGCAGTAACCGATACATTCGCGTTGGAGGGAGGGGGGGTATTGTTAATTTGCAAAGAACTGGCGCCCCTGTCGGGTAGAATTACGAAAACCACCATGTTGACACAGATTAGCGTCACTTCGATTTGGCGACCATCCAGCGGACACGTCAATATTTTCCACAACGCCTACGGGGATCATGCGTCATACTTCAGTTATACTTCCTGGTGTGTTACGAATTTTAGATGTGTACTTTTAAAAAAAATCATATCATCTGACATAACTGCATTTGCAGACACATTGGCAAGTTTGCTGGTAGAATATGTTCGCAATGTAACTGTGGATTTTTAGATGATTTCAATAGGCGGACGGATTTTAGGCAATTGTTTTGCCACAAGGCACGTGTGCGTAGTAATTCATGCAGAAATTGGTAAAAAAAAATGACGGGCATGGCACGTTCAGGCATTTTTAATGAGTTAGAAGTACGAGACTTTGACTAAACCCGATCAGCATGTCAATGAGATGATGACAACGGCAGGAAAGAAGTTTAAGAATTTTGGATGGTCCCATTTCCTAATAATCGTGCAAAACGTTAACATGGTCATCAATGGGAAATGTAACAGTAGGCTGAACCCTACGGGGAGAGTAGTAGCCTCGATTATCCAAGTTCCGCGTTGTGGCGCCACCGTTTGTCGCACACATCCTCGCCTGGATGCTGAGTGACAGAAATGATGTATAATCGTAGATAATTTTATCTATTTATACGATGCATTTCGAATTAACTTTGATTATATTGACACAAATGTCCGAATGAAAAATTAAATCAGACAAACAAAATGTGTAGCGTAGGCGTAGCATCTCGATAATGACGCTTAGTGGCTGCCAGGCTCTATTCTCGGCGGATTCACGAAGCCGAGCGATAGACGGTAAGCGAGCCTAGCTTTGTGGACATTTCGTCATGGCTTCCATCACGAACGGGAGAAGCATTTTCGGGCTGCAGACTTTCTGCCTGATCACCGGTGCGAGCCAGGGGCTGGGTCGAACAATGGCAATTAGGTTTGCAGAGAAGTTCCCCGCTGGCTCGGTAGTCGTGTTGATGGCGCGAAACGCCAAAGGGCTGGCTCAAACCAAGTCGGCGGCCGAGACAAAAAATCCGGCGGTGCGGCTACGGACTATTCCAGTAGATCTCGGCGCGGCGGACGAAGACATGTTGAGGCAATATCTGGGTAAAGTTGTCAAGGAATTGGGGGTCGTCGCCAGTGATTTCGAGCAAGCTTGTGTCGTCCACAATGCTGCGTCATTGGGAGACGTCTCGAAAAATGTGACAGAGCACGTCTCGACGACTTACATTAGAAAGTACTGGGACATCAATCTGACGGCGGTCATCGTTTTGAATTCCGTGTTTCTTGGCATGTTCCCCAAGGACGAAGTCCAAGAGAGAGTTGTCATCCAAATATCATCTATATGTGCACTGCAACCGTTCAAGTCGTGGTCACTTTATTGTGCAGGTAATCTAACAATTCATGGCATGGCCATGGGGGCCACTAGCAAGGGTCGGGGTGTGTCAAGGGTATCATTGAGGGGTGTAAGATTGTCCTAAAAATAATTGGGAGGTAGAAATTGGTGGGAGCAGGATGTTGAGACCCTAGGCAAAGTCCATCGCCATACAATTGTTTCTATCTGGCTGTTGCTGTTGTATAGGCGAAGGACTCGCTCGTCAAACATGTACGCATTTTCATGAAACCTTACAAAAATGCCATAAACAGAGCAGTAAACACGTATTTCATGTCTGTATGCATTCTTATATATATACCACTAAAGTTACATGACAATAGCCATGTAAAAGTGTGAAATTATTACATTTTTGTCAGAACGTATGTGCTTTTGACAACTTACAGAAAACCGGATCTTATGTGAGCGCGATTACAAAACGAGAATCTTGTAGGTCAATATAAGGTCACACTAAGAATTGCCGTCTGCTGGCCTGCTCTGGCTTCATTCTACAGGCGGCCACCACCACCCCGCACGAAATCGCGTTAGACCATGTGTCCTGAAGGCAACATCACTTGCACAGTATGGCGGCTATTTATGAAATCTTTTCTATGTGACCGATAAATGTACTCATAAATAATTATTTGGAGCACATTTCTTCTGCTTCTTGACGCCCAAGTGTCGGTTGTATGTCACAGGATACACGTGTGAAACGGTTCGTGCGTATCGGTTTTAAAACTTAAGTTATTAGTTCTGTAGCCATTTGGCTATGGAAACCCCAGATTCGTGCATATGTTTTCTACGCCCGGGACTTCCGCCAATAGCTCAATAGTGGGGCAGACAATTGTGCCCATTGAGACCACTGCCACAACCCATTCTCTTTGACTCTCAAGTACCCATATTAGGAATGACAGTGGAAATTTCAAATTGCAGGTCTATTTTGTTTCATATTTTTATGGATTGACTACAGCCATGAGTACTTTTAAAATTTTGGAAGACGTCAAATATTTAACACATTTTTCAGATTGTGGGCCTATCTCTTGTACAGTAAGTAACAAAGTCAAAGAACCAGAAAATGGAAAAAAATCAGGGCATATTAGTTTTCATTAAAACAGTAACAAATATAGTTATGTTCAATTGTGCGTGTTGTGTGAAATCAGAGTGAAGGAGGCGTTGCAGTTGGATGCCCTCCTTGTTCATTTCGACCCGAGTAAGCCGATCCTACTTGCATGTGACACTTCACAATATGGCTGTGGCGCAGTACTGTCTCATTTGATGCCCGTTGGTTCAAAACGACTGATAGCATATGCGTCATGAAGCTTATCAGCAGCGGAAAAGAACTATTCGCAGCTAGATAATGAGGCACTGAGTCTGATATTTGGAGTGAATAAGTTTCACCAGTAAGTTTCACCAGCCCATTACTGGGGCTGTTTGACGAAAAGCTACCGATGCCACACAAGGCATCTGGTCATATTCAATGACAGGCACTTGTACTAGCAGGGTACAACTATACAATTAGGTATCGCAGTGGTGTTACACACGAGAACTGTGATGCATTGTCACAGTTGCCTTTGTCAACAAAGCCAATTGCAGCACCTTTGCCTGCTGAGTATGTTGATCTGATCGAGTGGCTAAATGAGTCACCAATAACAGCAGCACACATCCGTGAGTGGATGTTACAAGACAAAACACTGTCCAGAGTACAGAGATACGCACTCACCGGTTGGCCCACAAACGACCCGGTTACTCAGGAATACGGTAGATTCTGCGATGAACTAAGCATGCATGATGGGTGCCTTATGAGAGGGGTCGGTTGTTCCAAAGAAAGGATAAACTGTCATGCTTAAACTGCTCCACAGTTGTCACAGTGGCCAGGCATAAATGCATAAATTAGAACGGACATAACAAATTAATTAAAACAAGATTCATTAATTAATAGAACAAAGTGAACTGTTTTGCAATGATCATAGTGTTGAATATATCAAATGAAAGCTGAGGACCTCAGCAATCGATATAATTAATATGTTCCATTTTTATTGACAGAACAATAAATTAGTTACTTAATTAATAGAACAAGATTAATTAATTGAACAAGATGTCAAATGAACGCTGATGAGCTCAGCAATCAATATACATATGTATATACATATGTACCATAACAAGAAATTACTGGGAGAAGATAAATTAACTAATAAACAAGATGAACGGTGCGTGCACACGCGCTCACAAACATATGAGGCATATCAGACGAAAGTTGTACTTGCTCTACTCATGAATTGTAATTTAATAATTACAACAAATGTTTTCATATTCATTTTAGTTGGCAATAGGTAAAATTTACTTAATTTGACTATTTTAGTCTAAATTGTGGTATATATATATAATATATATATATTATATATATATATATATATATATATATATATATATATATATATATATATATATATATATATATATATATATAGTTATTATTTATGCATAGTTATTTCATTAATTATTATTTTATTATACAGTTTGCCAATTTATATAATTATATTTGTAAACAATAGTGCCCTTACTATATTTACAGGGAAAGCTGCACGCAACATGTTATTTCGCACAATGGCAGTGGAGGAGCCCTCCATCCGAACTTTGAACTACGCCCCTGGGCCCCTTGACACCGACATGCAGAAACGAGCAAGGACTGAAACGGCAGACGCTGAACTCAAGACCCTGTTTACTGGTAAGTGTGGTGTTTACGTCAGTGGTATAGAACTCCATTCCAGTTGGCACAGTTACGTTTAAAAATACAGTATGTGTGATTTAAAAAAAAATTATAGTCATTAGGCTAAAATGTTTCTGCCCATAAGAATTGTGAAATCCTATATTGATGATTGAGTAGCTACTTAGCTACAAATTGACAATAAACACTGGACAATGGACAACATAAATTATACTACTAATTTAATTAAACATCACATTATACAAAGCATACAAATTAACACTACAGTATCATACTCCATGCACTGGTGATATTTGGCCATATTTTATTTACCCGGTATATGTAAAACGCTGTATTATTTTATTGAATTAATGCTTTGTACAATTTTAAATATGTATTCAACTGAATATTCAACATCTGTGGTTGCAATGTTATTGTACATAAACCTTTTTTAAGGCCAGGTGACAAAACGGTTGAGTTGGCTCATTATGAACAATTAAACAATTATCCCACTCTAGTAAGAATGCCACCCTCTTGTAGATATGCATGAGAATGGTCGTCTGCTGACAAGTGAAGCGTCCATCTCGAAGCTTGTGAGTCTACTGGAGGAGAACTCATTTGACAATGGGGCTCATGTGGACTACTATGACATCTAGTGACATAAACGGCCAACTGTCATTGACATTGATAAAGAGGGAAACTGATATATGACAGCGGAGTGGGGGCAGAAGATGGTTCAACTTATTCCATTATTATATTTTCTTTTCAATGTAACTATCAAGTTTGTCCACTTCAGCATTTCAACAACCATCCGTGGCCTTCTTACGGAACTAAACTCTGGAACTTAGTTCTTCTGCTTGTCAAGTGGTATGGCGAACTATTACATAACTGAAACATCCATTATTAACAGAATGCGAAAAAATTGTTGGATGAGATTTTTTCAAGTAAATAAATAAGAATTATTTCGGGGTATTCTGAGTAGCTAAGTGCTTGATTTTCAGGGTAATTGAGGCTAAATGACAAGTGATATTGGAATGGTGATTCGGGAGAAATCTTAGGAATTCAAAGTGTTATAGGTTTTGGAGCTGTACAGGTTTACTGATTTAGATAATGTTTAAATATTTAGATAATGTTTAAATATTTAGATAATGTTTAAATATTTAGATAATGTAAACTATTCTTAGTATTTCACTGTATGGATTAGTTTTGGCAGGGAATTATGTGGTCAATCAAAAGCATACATGTGGAGAATTGGTAGTTTTCAGGGGGGATTTTATGATGTAAATGTGTTTTCTTCCCCCTAACAATTTAGGGGGAATTCATTTGGCTGATGTGGAAGACTAAAGTTAATGTTAATTAACCTGTTAATTTGTTGAAATATACATGTCCCATGGTTGAGGACACTGTCAGCTTGCAGTGAAATAGAACACATTGGTTTAGTTCATATCAGAATGAAATGAACTAGTGCATTTTGGTGTAAGGAACAAATAATACTTGGTGTGTATAATTTATTATGTGGATCTCATTATATGGCACTGCATTTTGGTGTAAAGAACATGTATATCTTGTATATCTGTGATATGATATACGTAGCACGTTGCTGGAACTGTTAATGAATGTTGGAGATGGACATGTTTGTTATTAACCAAGGAGACTGTCAACAAATGAACATGTTTGTTATTAACCAAGGAGACTGTCAACAAATGATCATGCTCTATTTTTTGCACTGAACACGGGTACATATTACAAATGAATAGTGATTCTGCAACAATGATGTAGATAACAGTGGTGTGATGATGACACAGATGACAGTGGTGTGATGATGACACAGATGACAGTGGTGCAACAATGACCTAGATGACAGTGGTGTTACGATGATGTAGATGACAGTGGTGTAACGTGTAATTATGTAATTAACAGTGGTGTAACGATGATGTAAATAAAAGTGGTGTAATGGTACATGCCAAAGGAGGATGCCATTTCACTATAATTAACAAGGACAAGGAAGCCATTTCACTATAATTAACAAGGACAAGGAAGCCATTTCACTATAATTAACAAGGACAAGGAAGCCATTGGCCTATCGAGAGTCCAACGTTTTTTCATTGATATAAATTAAGAATAATAAAGGTCTTAATACTAATTACACCACTCAAAACTGATTTCCATTTTGAAACCTCCCCATCTACTACAACACGCTGTCTTCTGTCAGTAGTTTTGGTAGAATTCCATCCACTCCAAGTGATTTATTATCCTTCACTGCATTTATTTTCTTAACTCCCATTTCTGGAGTTACAATTAGCTGCCCTAAATAGTCCGATCTAGCCTCCTGAAATTTAGCATCTGGAACTGGTAATGAACTAATATCCTCTCTAGTAGACACTGAACCGAAGTATCCATTTAGGTCTTCCGCCATTAATATTACATTTCCAGCACTGTCTTCTAGTGGTCCAACCTTGTCTCGTACGTTTTGTTTACTCCTGACATGCATTAAAACTCTTGCTGTAATTTCTTATGTTACATGCTAATCTTTGCTCGTACCTTCTTTTAAATTATCTAATTTCATTCGTAGCTGCATTAAGTGCCTTTTATAATTTGTCTATAGTGTTCAATGCTCTTCATCCTTTCTGGTACGCCTATAAACCATCCACATAGTTTGCTTTTATGCTATTTTTCGAATAGCTTCTTTTGACAAGTGTTTCTTCATAGACCGTTTTCCTTGTTTTTTTCAAGGGAACAAATTGATCAATGATACTCTCAGTTTCATGTTTTACAATGTTCCAACGTTCAATTGCTGTCTTATTTCTCAGCATGTTATTCCAATATAGCTTTGCTAAATATTTTCTCATATCTTTATATTTACATTTGTATTTTTTTTACTTTCTAATTTTATTTTTATGTCAAAATGTATTTGATTATGATCACTGTTACCCAGTGGCTCATGTATTTTGACATTGTCCACTAATTAATTTTGTGAAGACAAAACTATATCTAATGCATTCTTTCCCATGGTTGGTTCTAGCATGTGTTGAGTAAGGAAGCTATTCTGAATTACAAGTAGAAACTGTTGGTCCTCGCCCCCCTTTACTCTCTACAGATTTCCATTGTATGTGTCCATGGTTAAAATCTCCTATTGTGATACATTCCCTTCTATTCATTTCCTTTTATAGCATTTTATATTGGATTTGATATAAATTGAAAAAACAAAACAGCTACCTTGGTTTTGTTATGGTTCAAGCGTATCTCGGACATGTTATCGGAGATGATGAAAAATATCATATGCTGTGCTGGAAATCAATACATTGCATCATGTGAATATTGCTGGAACAGCTTCACTGTGCGTGGCTTATGTATCTAATCAAAACCACCATGAATGAGAATGAAATTATTGATTATGCGCAAATGTTAAATAACAAATGTGTCGGTTCACACTGCACGGTACATTTGGTTAATCAGAGGAAAATCGAAAAAACACTCCGCGGTGTGAAAGCATTGATTTTTCGTTCTTTTCATACTTAGAAACAATTTACCAAAATTTTTAATTATACAATTTATAAATATTTTTAAAAAGATGCATTTTTTGGACTGAATGGCGTATAAATAGACATTTCAATAACACTTCAAATCCTGATTTATCAAAACTTGAATTATTACTGTGGGTCACTTCTACAACCCATAACTTTGTACAAAATCAACTTGCAAGGACGACATTGGTGCCAATGTAAGCTGAAATGTTGCCATTTAACATGGATCCCGTAACTCCAGAATACCGAAGTTTACAGTGCGGTCCGAATCGACACAACATGTCACAAATGTTATTCACTGGATTGTGAGGTCACTGGTGATGGCGGACTGGTGTCCTGCCTCCGCCACTGCCTACCAGGGGGTAAACCTGCAAGGATTCTGATTGGGTCAGTGCAGCAAGTTTATATAAACATGTAAGCTTTGTAACCAATACTGAAAGTTGCAATAATTCTAGATGGGCTACTCCTGATTTACTGCCATTTCTTTTTCATTTTGTTTGTTTGTTGGACACAGTAGGACAGCAGTTGACATTAGAACATAGGACTTTCAGCTGAGAGCAGCGGGAGGGGGGTTGGTGTAATTTTTTTGTACTCAAGGTTGCCCAGTTTTGTTAGCAGCCGTTCACAAATGTTGACATTTCCCTTTTCGTGTACAAAGCGTATTAATTATCAGACCCTCTTTAGTGTGCTCTATACGAATTGGCTTTGTTGAATTGTGAACAGCTCACTACTGGGAACTATTACAAAATTACAGTGTGGTTGAATGCATCCCAGAAAAAATATTTGCCATGGGTGTGGTTCATGGAATTGAAGGACTATGTTGGATACTACGCCATTAACTTTGCTCCGGATAATCATAATGGCACTTGGAAGAATTTTCCACCATGCCCTGGTGTGATGCCAGTCCCTGTAGGTGTCAGAGGGAAATATGTTGTGATTGTGTCAATAAAACAGTTCTGTACAACAATGCATGGATTCTTATGGTGATCTTATTAACAATTTGACATTTGTTCTGTACAACAATGCATGGATTCTTATGGTAATATTATTAAAAATTTGACATTTGTTCTGTACAACAATGCATGGATTCTTATGGTAATCTTACTAACAATTGGACATTTGTTCTGTACAACAATGCATGGATTCTTATGGTGATCTTATTAACAATTGGACATTTGTTTTTTTTCTGCCTGAATATAATGTTGTGATTTCTAATGGTAACATAAAATATGAAGTACACACATTTTGTTTATCTCTGATGCATTATATTTGTGTTCAATCTTGTCTTCTGGTAGAACATATCATGTTTATTGAATGCTGAATTTACAGTGCATCAGTTCTATACAGTGAAACTAGAGAGTTTAAAATGACATTGTTTTTGTTCCATTGGTTTAGAATAAAATTTAATTTAAAAAAAATCAATGAAGTAACTATATTGGCCTATGTTAAGTTATGAAATAGGGAGGGGGTGTGGCATGGAAGTGGGAAAAAAGTAGGTGGGAGGTAGGATTGGTGGGACGTTGGCCCCCAAAACAGGTGGGAGATGTGAGGTTGTCCCCACAAAACAGGTGGGAGATTGGTTAAAACCCCTGCCACTCACCCCCCCCTCAATAGTGCTACTAGTTCTCACTGATGGCTGGACATCTTTTGTTACAAGATGGCTGGGACGGCTATTCTATGTTTTGAATTGCATAGTTTCAGTAGAATTTTTTTAAAATAAACTAAACAACAATTCTTGCAGATCAAAATACTAAGTAATATTCCACATGAAAAACGTCGAGTTTTAGATTTCAGTGGTGATATTTCTTCATTGTAAAGCAAGTTTTGTAAATATGACAAAAGTACCATAAAATGCCACTTATATAACTTTGAGAAAAACCCCAAACAAAAAATTACGTACATGTCGGCGTCACTAGTAAGATTTACGCATATTTTTTAACATGAATAACAGCTGCTGAAGCACCAGAAAGAAGTTCGATGACAGCCAGAAGTGACAATGCCATTTTTAACACAATCCCTCTAATTGTTCTATGCCGCTGCCATATTTTGGGTGTCTTACCAGGATGGCCACTTTCCGCTATAGCTACTTTTTATTCCCGTTATAGCTACTCATTAAGTTTGACAGTCAAGCTAGTCCCGTTACAGCTACGTTTGTTATACTACAGTTGTGGAAGGGGGGACCATTAACTATTTCAGATTGCGCCGAGACATTTAGACATCAAATAAAACAGTTATCCACTACAGTACTTCCCACCAGCCTTGTATGTTGATACAGTTGGTGGACAACGCTTCTCATAAACTACACTGCATGTGTTCAACAGGGTTTCAAATTGCAATGTAATTAGCAATATTGTCATGATGTTTCTTTGTGGTGATGCTTATAAGACAAGACATTTTCTCCATGGACACTTGCTGAAATTAGTGTGACACACTTTGATTCAAGATTCATGACTTCATTAAAAAATACTAGTAGACACAATTTATGGAATATTTTTTACCGAGCACACTGTACAATTAATGTATTGTCTTATTAAAACTGTAGTGCAGTAAAACCGTAGTATGTTTTATGTTAAATATTCTATTTCAGATCATTGATTCTCCCTTGGTCCAAGAATGGAATCTAGGAAGTAGCTATGATGGGACCAGTTTTGATGCCAAATTAATTGTTCCTCTCACCTGTAGCTGTAACGGGAAATAATGTAGCTGTAACGGGGAAATAATGTAGCTGTAACGAAAAATAGCCATAACAGAACTAAACCATATTTTGGCCATCGACACTTGGAACCACTGGAGCCCTTAAATCTTCATTTGTGCTTAGATATTACTCATGTCGCACTATAGTAATAATATTATGATAAACTTCTTAGAATGGATTACATATCTAAGGAACTTGCAATTTTAAATTATCAGCAGGAAACCTTTAGAAAAGGCCACGTACATTGACAAAACCACACACCAGACTGTGAGGCTTGGTGGATTAATTAATTCTTGATCACATCTCTTGATTTACTGAAGACCACATACTGGTTGTCAAGCGGTTATAGAAAGATCAAGAACCCCTGATAGTAAGATAAGAGGTTCCTTCCACTAATTGTGTAAATGCTCACAGTAACAATGTGAATAATAAAATTATGTTAAAAAATTTAATTACCAGATATCTTATAAAGGTGGTAACACAGACAAAAATGTTTTGGACTCGTTAAGCCAATAGCTTAATTCCTTGTGCTCGTGTCATCTAGAGGTCATTGCCTTAGAGGGCCACCTTTGTTCCTATTTTGTCAAATACTGTTGGGTGAATTTCTTCAACTTTTTATAGACGTGTATTGAAACTAAGAACAGAGTGAGGGCCACTTGGTTTTAATCACCAGAAGCAATAAAAGTAACACATATTTGAACAGCAAATCTTCTCAGCTGCTTGTTGAATTGCATTACCACCTGCTTCATCAGGTCATATGATGGTAAATCAGAAACTACAATACCTTGATGCAAGTCAGAACAAGATTTAATGTCCAGTCTTTGTCTGTTGATTGGTGAAAATAAGGTAAAATAATTATCATCAGTGCTGCATGCAAGAGTCCTCCAGAGAAGAGCAATATTACAACACAATGAAGCATCACATACATGTATATATCTGACCCACATAAGTGACCCTTTGGTTCACATTAGTGACCTTTGACACAGATAGGTGACCCAGAGTTCATTTCAGTTCCCCTAAACTAAACAGACAGATTATGTGATTACAACCATTTTTTACATTTTCTTAGCTGTCCGTGTGAAATTAAGTTGGATTGTTTTTTGCTGCAAACATTAAAAAAAATTTAAACTTAGTCTTAGCAATGTTTTTTGTAGACTTGCATTTATTTTCAACAGAAAGATTAATGCTTTGGTTAACCACATACGTGCTTGAAGGTTTTTATCTTTTTTTCAATAAATACTTTCAACGTAATTATTATGAAATAAATGTGCCACTCCACTGTGTAATCAACTCCGAATGAGATCCTTGTAATAATCTGGTCCCAAATACCTCCTAGATCAACAGGTGTTAGAAACAGCTGTTAGAACCTCTCAAACAAGCTCACAGGCAAAGAAGTTCAGGCATTCTCAGAGGTATGTTTTGTTTTATGCGCACACAGTTATCTAATCTACTCACATATGGCACAAATATAGCTGTCGTGTACAGCAACACTTTACAACAAGCAAAATACCTCTTAAAACATATAAAATATTCTTTAACAAATGTCATTGATGGGTTGGAAGGCATTTACCTGTAATAATTCTATAACCAAATAAAATGTTTTGACAGACTGCTTGATTTTACCTGAGCCATTTTAAATTTATTAAAACTGAATTATTCAATTTCAAGTTATTCACCGATTAGATTTCAAGAATATTCATTACTGTACACTTCCAGTATGGAACCATTTACCACCAACAAATGCTTGGATACAAACTAAAGAAAAGTAAGAATACATCAACTACGTGTTTCAGTGGTTTTATAATTGTGTTTTAAACAATAATCCCAGATACCTGTGTCATCAATGGTACATCGTAAAAACTGTTATATATATATATATATACATATATATATATATATATATATATATATATATATATATATATATATATATATATATATATAACAATGCAACAGAATGCATACCCATATGTGCTAAAATAATGATACTAAAATTATACATGCACACCTAGCCTTGAATCCACCACCAATTTGTACGCTGGTTTGCAAAAAATAAAATACAATTTGCATAGTTAGCTCCGAGTATACGTAAGTCTATATTTAACAAGGCATTGGCATCAATGTTTTCTCAAAATAACATCCACTATATTTATTTGCTATACTTAACTAGTTAGCTTTCATGCACATGTAACCAGACCTGACCCACTGTACGGATTATCTGTATGCAGTACAGAGTTTTGGGTGGAATAAAAGCCTGATAGATGATGAGACTCGATTGGGATCAGAATGCAATAGGTTGATTAACCAACGAAACAGTCATATGGATTCATACGGCTTTGGTAGAATTTTGAGTCAAAAATTTGGATAAAAAAAAAATGCGGCAGATCTGAGTAACTGAAATAAAAATGTTTAGTGAATGTTTGCGCACACAATACAACCATTGCTCACATAGCAGTCCAGTTGCTGGAATCTTTGTTTTGACATATCATCTCAGATGTCTATTCTTTGGTAAGGTGTCTTGCAAATTTCTGGTGATAGATGTAGTATGTGTAGGTCTTTGGGATGACTGTGTAAGGTGATGTTTCGCAAGTGCTCAAGGTGTTAACATCGGTGCAAGGTGTCTTCACAAATCGGCAGAGTGAAATTGCCACAGCCAAAGTCGTCGTAAGGTTTTATGCATTTTCAAATCGCTGGTACGGCGTCTCCTCACGGGTAAGGCCTGTGGATAGAAATAAGGCAACAGTGAACTAATCCTTGAAACAGATCATCATGATATTTCTCATCAAAATTGGAGAAGACAAGCAAAATGTAATCTCCTAAGACCAGATTAAGCTGTACTTGACAGCATTAAAACAAACCCCACCTGGTTATATAATCCACCCATATTTTCTACATTCTATTATTAACATTTAATTTAGAATCTTCCTTTCTCGTGCACTAGACCAAGCCCTCCCACACCAGCACCTCGCAGAATCAGCAGACATTGTAACCGACAGTTATCATCAACAATTCTTATGAAATAAAACATGTTTTGTTGGTATACATGTGGCCCATTTAACTGAGATGCGATTCCAAAAAAACACGTTTGCTCAAGAAGTGACAAAGTAATGGGAAAATACACTACTCAAAATATTGATCTTGGTCGAGTGAAAAATGTTGTGGGAACATCCTTCATGAACATGAACACAACACAGCAGTCTGTGCATCGAACTATTGACTAAATCTTTTTTGAGAGATCACTTTTCCCGACAGGACCCACAGTGACAGTCGCATTACACAAACTGTGTCACAGGTAAATAGTCAATGTACGTCTGGTGGTATTAGCCTCAATAAACTACCGGCTAGTAATAAATGATACATCTTAATAATGTGAGCTTAATGTGCTGACACAGCAAATATATACATTAACCTTTCAGTTTCACCAATTTGCTGTGTCAGCAAATTAAGCCCACATTATTTATCTTAATAACGTGGGCTTAATGTGCTGACACAATAAACTGGTGGAACTGAAAGGTTAATGTATATACATTTGGTACATGGCTGATTATTTTTCTGACAACAAAATCACCATTTACTAATTCTGTCAAAGTCAAGATCTGTTTTTGACTGCAATAACAAAAAGACACAGAATTTTCATTTGGTTAGTAATTAACATAATATAGTCTTATATTAATTATTTTACCTTGGACCAATCAGGAAACAGTACAACTTATAACTTGAAAACATGATAGAGCCAATCAGATGCATCAGTGAAAATACAACCAATCACAATACAGAAAACATGATTATGTCACTGAGTTTGGATAACCCGGCTATACTACTACTTGGCTAACAGAAAACATGATGAAATCACAAAATAAGAAACACTACAGTTGCTCAGGTTTTGCCAGACATGGAAAAGAAAAGACAAAATGAGCAAGGGCAAAGAACAAGAAACCCAAGAACCAAGACTGGACAAGCGTTAGCTGGTGTTTTGGACAGGGAATAAGGAGCACAACAGAGAGAAGCAGACATAAAATGGATGCACATCAACAAGTCAAGAAACCATTCCAAAACAACACCAAGGATTAAACCCGATAACAATATGCAAATTTCCCGTTATAAGCAAGTCACTTAGCCTGTACCACTTGTTAGTTTCGGTGGCACATCAACTAATCCCGTCAGATGACAAAAACTTCATTTTAATCAAATCAAGTTCGCTTTCACAAAGGGTCATCAGAAGGGATATTGATAAAAAATTTATTAATAGCCCTTCCAAAGACCCCTTATGAAAGACATTATGTGTCAGAACAGTGGTAATTGTATGACCCAGATGCAATATAATTTGTGTTTTCTCAATAACAGGGCACACCAGAAAGACACTGAAAACCATAAACTTCTGTAAGAGATACTATAGCTGGTGGGCATATTTTCAAATAGGTATAAATATATTAGGCAATGTTGCCTATATCAGGTAGAAGCATATGTGCTTTAGGCAATGTTGCCCCCATATAAGATATTACTGGTTAAAGAGGCTAAAAAGGGAATGTGACAGGAATGTGAAAGACACAGTGAAAAACAAAAGTGAAAGACAACAGCACTAGAGCCTCTGACTGTCCAAACACATGAAACACCTGCAGATTATCAATAAAATGAATTATCAAGTTGTAAACGCTACTGAAATTCAATATAAAAATATGTGCAAATCTTAATGAAGCAGTATTACGAGAGCCCCACAAACAGCTTTCAACAATTACAAATATCCACCCAGACAATGTAAAATATGTAAAACACACACAAATCCCGTGTCACAAGAAAAACTGCAATGCATACATAATCATTTGACACTGTTTTACCTCCGAAGAAACGTGTTATCTCTCCAGATATGTTGGTCAAATTTCTCTGCCTTTATCGGTGAACTGATGTTGCTATGAGCCCCAAGAGATTTGGCTGAAATATTCGATGGTGAAGAGGAAGACGGGGACTGAGAAAGGACTGCGTGAAAAAAAAATGGTGGGATTGGGAGGGGGGCAGAGAATGAGAGATGGATGAGCGGAGAAGGATGGTGGAGAAGGCCTGTTACGGGAGAAAAAATCGGCAGCCTCACTGCATTGAGGGAAAATGAGGAAAGCAACATCATCCAGATAGATAACACATGGTTACAGAGAGGTAAACTGTCAAATTTCACATACTAAGAGATCGGAACTTTAATCCATTCAATCCATCCATACAAATACAACTTCTAGTAGGGCCTAACACATCACAACGCCAACTGAATAGAAACCATCAATCAATCTACCAATCTATAATGCATAACGTTTTAATCTATAGCAATGCCTGGACACCATCGACAGTAATATAAAACAACCTTTGGGTAACAACACAAATTGCAAACTTTACAGGTGTTTCATGCCTGGATACGCAACAAGAATCCGTCTGACTCATGACCATGTCATTGCCTCAGACGGAAGACACCAGGAACAAAGCAGACACATGCCCTCTCAACCTTTGCAATTAACAACTTACCAAGTTCTCTGTTTATTCCTTCGAAGGCAGAGAAACAAACAACGTCAAAGATCACACAATCAAAACTATGTGTTCTTCAGGAAAACAGTAAACATGGAATTACTAAATAAAAATTAAGGTCATTGCAATATAAAAATTGTATACAAACACATTTGTTTCTTGAAATAATACACTTTTCAAACGGGTACAATTAGAAATATGCAAAATTCAATATAACATTATAATATAAGAACAGTAACTTTCTCAGAAGATATATAATTCATGTGTTCATTCACTATTATTAAGACATTCTTAAAACAAGAAGTGCTGTATAACAAATGCATTACTGAAAATGGTTGCAGATGGATAAAAAGCAACCATGAAAAGTTGATTAATGTTCACACAACAACAGCAAGGACAACACACGCAGTTTCATGTTCCAGTATTTTATTTTTCACTCTCATTTGCATTTTGAAGACATTGCTACATAGCAGCAAAGAATATCAAAACCTTACTATGAGCTTTTGATCATTGTTTTCTTTGTACTATTTAATTCTGTCCCATGATAATTTCTTCTTCCACACGCAAATTATTTCATTTTATAAATATCAAGCAACTGTGTTCTTCTTGCAGTGGAATAACATAATTTAACAAAATCTTCATAACGGTCAAACTGTCACACAAATCTACACGCACACAAACTGTGTGCACTCCATCCAAAATAATAAACCATTTTCATGGTATCACCGCACCTGAAACTTCCTTTAAGGAACTGTAAACAACTGGCAAATGCAAATTTCCATCATGAATTCAATTGTTGATGTTTCGATCAAGAATTCAATTGTTAACGTTTCGATCAAGAATTCAATTGATGTTTTTTGTTAAGAATTTGGGAAACGTCTTATCCATGCTAACATGGTGATTTTGTCCACATATTCTGCTTTGCAAATAAACATTGCACAATGACGCAACTCTCTAGATGGAGATTTATAAGGCACACAGTGATGCAAAACTCAAAACAACCATTCCGCAGTAAATTCAACAAATACAATGTTAACGCCGACTCATTTCTAGTCATCACTGAAGCCATGTTTAGCAATGATAACAATGAACTAAACAGTGACAGGAAACAACATATCTTCTGTCAAACCGATTCAAGATGACCGATTGTGAAATGCGAAAGGTCACAAATGCATTCGTTATCACACTAACAAACGACTGCCCTGCGAGAGTTGCCCGGTACCATCTCCATATGCACGCGCTCAATACTTTTTACACCTGCACTCTTTTCGATCAAAAAACACTGGTGTCACCAAGTTTGAACTGGCACTGCGATGCTGCCAGGTGCCTGGTGCCGCCAACATGCTGGCACTTGATGCCCGCTGCTGGCACCTGACACAGTGATGGTGGAGATCGTCACTCCCGGCGATCATGCGCGCCATGCCAGCAAGAAGCTCCAGCTGATGTTCCCTCTCTTCTCTCCTTCGTCTTTCCTCACGAGCTCGTCTACGCAGCCGTGCCTCGAACGGTGACAGGTGCCCAGAGCCCCCTAGCAGTGAGCCATGATGGTATGGGCACATCATGAGCGAGTGAGTCTTCGACAAAGACGGTCTCGGCATTCGCATCGCTGCTCGTTTGCTGCGTTTCCGAACTAGTGGTGGCGGTGGTGGTAGCAAGGTGGCAGCATTAGTCTCTACGACACACAAGATTGTCACCGTTGAGGATTTTAGATCTGCTGCAAACATATACCCTGTTTTGCAAATGTTCCGTACATTTTTCACACAGTTTTTATGTTTGTTTTATAATTTGTGCTGCATGAAAATATTGATACTAAACAAAACGAAGGAACGAGCAATGATCCCACTTCAAATACATGTTCCTGTAAAACTTATAATACAGAAACTGTCAGCAATTGACACATTTTTTGAAGTTAGCAAAATTCAACAAGAGAAATAACAAAACATAGCCTGACATTCTGGGCCTAAAAACTTGCAAGAATACTACAAGCTGACTCAAATAAATTATACAAGTCTTCCATGGATCAATGCGTAGAAATACATTACAACTTACTTCATGTTTAAACTGTTTATACATGGAATATCATAATCATTTGTCCCTGATAGATTATAATATAATCTTTCGGGTTATATAACAATCATCTAAGCTCTATATTCACACAGTGGCATAAATGAGTAAGATATTGTTATGTTCTGCAAGTAGCCTTACCATCAACAGGGGAGGTTTCTCTGGTTGATACCCCTCGGTGATTGTTGGGGTCACTAGCAGGCATGGCTGCAAAAGGTCAAGGGTTATGTAGTTATTGTATATGGACATTCACAACAAAATATCATTGGGAAAAATGTCCATAGTGGCACAGACATCACACCAAACAACAAAACACCAGAGAGAGAGAAACAGCCATCAGGAATGCTGCAAACACAAGTAATAGTGATCAAATTGTTTTGTTCACATAAATTCTGGATCAAAGATGTGGGAAAAGTTAAACATATTTAAGTGGTCACAAAAAATATAATTTCTTGAAGAAATTCCCTGTCGTTCCAAGCTTTCGTTGGTAATCATTCAATAGATTTTTACAGCAATGACATCTCATAGCAATTATGATAAATGAGCCAGTTTCAGACATAAATTCGCCAAAACGTAAGCACGAGTAGACAATTAATTAGTCAACAGAAACTGTCAAAAGTTTGAATGAGTATTATAACTTTGTAGTATATTTATTTGAGCTTGATTGTGTAAATGAAGTCAATTGCTAAGAAAATTATTTATTTACAACTTTGTTTTTATTTCATGATAAAATAACATGATGATACTGTTTCATTGCAAATTTAGTGCCACACCTCTAAAAGCTATGCTAATGGTATATTTGTAGAATGCCTAAAATATATCAAAGACATTGCCTACAGCATAAAATATATAAAAAAACGTATAAAAGGATGTAATATTTAATAGTGGTGCAATATTCTGATCAGTTACAACTAAAATAAACTGAACTGAATAACTTTGACAAATGCTTTTAAGTTTTGGCTAATAAAATTCCTGCTATTTCTGGACCCCAAATGAACCCCAGATACACACCAAATGTGAAGACTCCCGTTTCTCCGTCTCCCCGAGCCATTGACCGTCCGCTAGGCAGATTCTGCTTCTCAAACTTCTTCATGTTTTCTGTCAGACATGTCACCTCGGTCAAGAGGTCTGAAATGACACATAATACCAACACTTAATGTCCGTACAGCACAGAGCATCACCTATGGCCCCATCATCAAATTTGGAGGAGCCAGTTTTTTTGTTTTATCGTCAGAAATGTTTTTTGTCAACAAAGGCATCAATTTCATAAATATTGTTATCAAACGTCTTCCAAACAAACTGTTTTCCCACAATTATCACTAGTTAGGAAACAGATTATTTTCTACGATTACTGAGAGCAAACTGTCCTTATCTCCATTTTGCTGGAACAACTCCCACAAATTTAATGGAGCACTCTGTATGATCACACATTATGACTGACTTCTAGCATTTTATTCTTAGTTCACAATCAGATGCTTTGAATTAAATCAGGCACAAATAATGTCACATAACCCTGTTATATTTTGCCTCGTGTCTTCTTACCACAAATAAAATTAGACAATTATCGGTCTGCTTCACATTTAATAAGGAACAACATTTCTAATATGATTGGCCTAGATACAATACAAGCATTCTACTTCACAGTGCTTAAAGGTAAATATATATTAACTATAGTTAACTAGAGTTATAGTTAACTATGGGGATGGGATGGGATGGTATTTTAGAAAATTAATTGAAGTGGTTATGTAGTTAAACAAAAAGCAGTAATTCCCTTTTCCAAGTATCACTGCTGCTATATTATATAAGTGATTTGTGACTTCCATGACACAACTTACATACACAGTAGCTGTCTTAAGTAGCCTAGGTGACAATAACTTGATCAGAAATCATACTTTGTACAAAACTATTCAACATTATTATTTCAGTACTAAGACATCGGAAATTAATATTAAAAACCAAAACAAGAAATTGTTTTTAAAAAGTGGTAAAAAGACAAACAATTTGAAACACTATCAACTAACCTTTCCAATGGCCTTCTCCCAATGGTGGCTTGCATCCAACGATTTGTTTGCTGGCAAAAAAATCTCAATAACTTCGCCAGATGAACTTGACTTCAAATTAACCCAAAGAGGGCTTCGCGTGACCTCGATTACAGTTCCTATGGTAATTCTATGGCATCAAAATGCTATAAAACACACTGTAAACAAAATGCCTATGAAATGTCTGACCAACTCTTGTCTTAACAAAACAAAGAAAGATTGCTAATTAATCTTAATTAAGGTATACCTTATCTATAATTACATCATTTGAGTATAACGCTCCAGTCAAAAATTAAAACACAAGAGACTCCTATAATAAAAGTCATACAACTGATTTCAGAACTCCCGGTAAATTGACTAGTCTGCGCTTTTTGGTGGAATAAACATTTAATTTCCCAAACAACTACAGATGAAGGAGACATATTCTAGGAGTCCTACTTCACAAGAACTTGTCTTACAGTCTTTCCGAGAGCCAAACTTTCATTGCAACTTGAAGACTAAAACATAGGCAAGTTTTGGAAATATAATTTTTTATATTTCAAAAGATAATCAGATACTTTTTGTCAGTGGGACAATGCTCTCCCAGGCAACCTGAAAAATCTACCCCTAGTGTCAACAAAACTAATTGTGGGGACACCAGTGTCAACAAATGTACAAGTCCCGTTAGATAAAAACAATTGACAAACACTGTGGCTAGTCTCATAATGCCGGTATGTCATTATTGCCTACATGGCCTCAAAATAAATAAGACAAATGTCACAAATAAATGCCACAAATACATCATTAATCAAAGTGTTTACTTATATAATTTAATTAAATGCATGCACAGACAATTTATTAAACAGCTACACCAATAACAGAGGAGACAAAATGGCCACCACTGAAGCATCGACATTGTAAACTTGCAGTTGATGTCGTACAAAAGTGTTGATGTAACCATCCAAAAATAATAAAATTGTTAAAGAACTTATGCTGGCAACATATTTAAAAGTCATCATTAGCCACTGTGTCAAATTTCCAATATGTAAAAAAATTTGCATGTAAAACACAGGTTGATGTTTACAACCGTTTTATTATTCTTACTGTCTCATAATAATTACTGCCATGTATTAAAACCTGTGTGGAAAGCATACAACATAAATAAAATAAAGATCATTAATTTTTTTCAGATCATTAGTCAACTCTACTACAAGTGTAGCTAGCTGTAAGCTATCATCAGCAATAACAAACTTAACTTCAAACCTTGATCAAATCTACCAGTATCAGCTTTCTACAAGTCTGTACAATTGCACATATCACAAACACTACCAGTAGTCTTGACATATATACTCCAGTAATTGCACATATCACAAACACTACCAGTAGTCTTGACATATATACTCCACTAATTGCAGACGGAAAGAATGAAAGACCTTAGACTGTTGAACTTACCATATTTCTGGCGAATCTCATCATATTTGCTCTGTCGCTCAGCTCGTCTGGAATAACAGAACAAATAAATGTATAGGACTGCACAAAGTGTTTTACACTTCACTCCCAAAAAGGCCATTCTAACATCAATGCACGCATTCAGCCATGCTACAAAAACTTCATGACAGTTATTTGTTTAGGGAGAACAGGAGACATGTGCAATGAATGAAATTGTCCAGGCTTCAAAAGGCAGCAAGATGTTTTGAACTCCAATCTTTTCAATTGAGAGTCTGACAATACTTCGGGTGAATAGCATCTTTACATTGCCTGTGGAGAGAAATTTACGGGTGTTCATTCATGATACACCCATCACCAGACATGGGGTAATAGTAATATGTAATAGTAATTGTAATAGGTAATAGAATTTTTTTCTGTAATTGTAATAGATCCTAAAGTAATAGATAATAGTCTATTACTTCTCCATTACATCTATTGCCGCGAACTTACAAAAAGATCAGGTTTGTTTGCATGTTATTCCAACTGCTAGTAATGGTAAACAATGTATAGATAATGGCTGAGCCATTATTCAAACAACATGAAAAGACCAGTAGGCTGATAATATGATGCATTCAGAAATACCTGCTCAATGAAATAATGCAGGGCTAGCAAGCCAATTACTAATTATTAAGACACCCCATTGGGGTGGCTATAGCTTCACACATTCCTAGCACACACAAAGAGCATTGTCTCAAATATGTGCAGGCAGGCAACAAATGTTATCTTAGATAAGGAGCTGCAACCCGTATTGAATTCAAAGTAAACGTTGATTTGGGCCGAACATCTGAGTTCTTTTTTCAAACTGCCAATTGCCACATGGTAACATTGGCATGCAGACCTTTGTTCAAATTTGGACAAATGTTCTTACCTCAAATCTTCAAATGGTGTACAAATGATGTATGTTTAGCTAGTACTATAAAGACTGAGTTCATAGGGAATTCTAGGGTTCACAGGCCCATAAAAAAATAGTTAATTGACATTCAGCGATAGTTATAACGACCCAGTAATAGTAAATAGATATCCTAGTAATAGTAATAATAATATATTAGAATTAATGTAATAGTAATAGTAACAGTAAGAAAGAATAGTAACAGATTGTCTGTAATAGAACCCATGCCTGCCCATCACATGATCTCACGAATGTCTGATCCCGATAAACTTTGTCTAAAGGTATTGGAAACTGTCGACAGCTATTCGTAAATGGACCGAACATAATTTTAACAAAAGTATGCACTCTTAAAAATTATTAAACAGACTGCACCTATTACTTACACTATTCTCACACCACAGATCTGAATATCAATGAATCTGACACTTGATGGCTCAATGAATTAAAGAGAGAGTTTTAAGTGGACATCAGTGATAAATGTTTTATAACAAATCGTTCATCATGCAAGGCGATGAGTTGAAGGCACTAACCTTGCCGCGTGCTTGGCACGACGTTCCTCATCTTCGTGTTCCTGGCGAATATTGTCTCGGGTAAGTCGATTCCTGGCAAAGATTGAGTAATCGTACTCAGTTATCATAATCATGTGTAATCACCAACCTTTTTTTACTGTAACTATACTAAATTACATTGGTCAAAGAGGCCAAGTAGTCATAATCGTACTTGATTACATTGATAAAGTAATTGTAATCATGATTACAATCACCACTGTGATGCGTAAAGCTTTTATTGCTACTTAGTACAATCACAATGTTCTTTTTGTTTGCATATTTCTGTTGCCCAGGTTTTAAATACAACACAAGCAGGCTGTTGTCTTTATTTGATATCTAATGCATTTACAGTGATTGTAATTTAAAATCGTGTTTGCTCGTGTCTTGAATAACGTTGGTGGCAATACTAACATAAAGGTTTTTATTTACTTCACTGTCAATCATATTCTTAAATGTAATCATGATTGTAATCATGATTACATACAAAAGTAATCATGATCAATAACAATCATTTTCTGTGTATATACTTGAAGTCCAAGAAGAAACCACCATGACCAATCAAAGCTCACACGACAGACATATCTTTTGACATCACAAACACAGGAAACATTTCATGTAGATATGGAAGACAGAGGCTGTGATCAACTGAGCTGAGGGGAACTGTGAACTACCACACGTCTACGATGATGTTATCCTACCAAGATGTCACAGTGATTAGTACCGATGAAGCCACCTTGACAAGGTGATGAAATTCTACAGGTAAACAAAAACCTTTTGAATACACTGAAAGAAGTGTTTGATCATGAAAAACGAACTCCCTGAGAAATGTTCAATAACTTGTATAATTGTAATTCTTTGAAAATTATAATTGGACCTGACATGATAATGGTACAAACTTTTTAGATAATGACACAAACTATTTGCCTTACTTGAGGTTCAACTTGGAACGTCGCCTACAGCAGCAGCAGCAAGCGATGGTGATAGCCAGGCCAATAACCGCAGCCAGGGAACCGATCACAATGAGCACCGTGCGGTAGGAGACTACAACGTGCAATAAAGGTAAAACATAAGTTTTTGCACAGCACTGTATCTAGTCCTTGGTACCATTCAAAGCACTTTACACTTCACCCCCCACCCACCCCCGGCAGACCTGCTTATTCTAACGCCAACTCAACTTCTCTGGGAAGCATTATTGTTCTATGGTATGGCTACATATCGTTCCATAGTGTGCGTGTCGTTCCATAGCTGCGTGTCGTTCCATAGTGTGGCTGCGTGTCGTTCCATAGTATGGCTGCGTGTTGTTCCATAGTGTGGCTGCGTGTTGTCCCACAGTATGGCTGCGTGTCGTTCCATAGTATGGCTGCGTGTCGTTCCATAGTGTGGCTGTGTGTCATTCCATAGTGTGGCTGCGTGTTGTCCCATAGTATGGCTGCGTGTCGTTCCATAGTGTGGCTGCGTGTTGTCCCATAGTATGGCTGCGTGTTGGCCAAACCAATGTTTACATGTTACAGCCTGCAGTGGTACAACAAGAAGTGATTTCTCTGTTGATAATAATATTACCACTATATTCATTTAAAGGTTCATAGTCTGATAAAAAACTATAAAATCATATTAATTATATAGTGTATTGTAACATCATCACTGCCCAAATGTGTTTTAATGAACACCATGAAATTTTTAAATATAATTTGACCATTATCTGTCAGCTTACATGCGCAAACAAAGCGACGGGTATGTTTCGCACTGCACTCTTTGGGGAAGAGAGAGGAGTCTGCTTCACACTTCTTTGAACTCTCGCACCAAATGCACTGAAACAGCAAACAACAGTTTTAAAACGAACTCCTCAATCAATCTAGCATATCATGAATCAGGTTCACTGATGTTTAAATATGTAGTGCGTGAATAGTCCACCTAATATGTGCAGTCGGTTTAATAATAGAGTACATAGTTTTCAAATCATCAAAAGAATTGACTTAGATCTGGTAACTTGCGAAAGACAAAAGCTAGCATGTCATAGTGGATACTAGAGCTAGCATGTCATAGTGGATACTAGAGTTAGCATGTCATAGTGGATACTATAGCTAGCATGTCATAGTGGATACTAGAGCTAGCATGTCATAGTGGATACTAGAGTTAGCATGTCATAGTGGATACTATAGCTAGCATGTCGTAGTGGATACTAGAGCTAGCATGTCGTAGTGGATACTAGAGCTAGCATGTCGTAGTGGATACTAGAGTTAGCATGTCGTAGTGGATACTATAGCTAGCATGTCATAGTGGATACTAGAGCTAGCATGTTGTAGTGGATCCTAGAGCTAGCATGTTGTAGTGGATACTAGAGCTAGCATGTTGTAGTGGATACTAGAGCTAGCATGTCGTAGTGGATACACTGATACACACTGTAGATGGAGCACTGATACACACTGTAGGTGGAGCACTGATACACACTGTAGATGGAGCACTGATATACACTGTAGGTGGAGCACTGATACACACTGTAGGTGGAGCACTGATATACACTGTAGATAGAGCACTGATACACACTGTAGGTGGAGCACTGATATACACTGTAGATGGAGCACTGATACACACTGTAGGTGGAGCACTGATACACACTGTAGGTGGAGCACTGATACACACTGTAGATGGAGCACTGATATACACTGTAGATGGAGCACTGATATACACTGTAGGTGGAGCACTGATACACACTGTAGGTGGAGCACTGATATACACTGTAGGTGGAGCACTGATATACACTGTAGGTGGAGCACTGATACACACTGTAGGTGGAGCACTGATACACACTGTAGGTGGAGCACTGATACACACTGTAGATGGAGCACTGATACACACTGTAGGTGGAGCACTGATATACACTGTAGGTGGAGCACTGATACACACTGTAGGTGGAGCACTGATACACACTGTAGGTGGAGCACTGATATACACTGTAGATGGAGCACTGATATACACTGTAGATGGAGCACTGATACACACTGTAGGTGGAGCACTGATACACACTGTAGGTGGAGCACTGATACACACTGTAGGTGGAGCACTGATATACACTGTAGATGGAGCACTGATACACACTGTAGGTGGAGCACTGATACACACTGTAGGTGGAGCACTGATACACACTGTAGATGGAGCACTGATATACACTGTAGATGGAGCACTGATATACACTGTAGGTGGAGCACTGATACACACTGTAGGTGGAGCACTGATATACACTGTAGGTGGAGCACCGATACACACTGTAGGTGGAGCATTGATATACACTGTAGGTGGAGCACTGATACCTACATGCTTGATTGCAATAAATCACACCTTTCCCCATAATTATAACTGGTTCCCTTTGATGATTCCTTGTGTGTTTGAATGTAAGTGGTTCATTTTAAACAGACACCACCGTGGTTGGCTCATGTAACAAATGTGATAAATTAATCAGTTTTGTGGCAGCTATATGTTCCAAATGACATCCGATACCAGTTGAATTATGACCTGCGATACATTAAATAAGAAGGTATCATGAAGAGACTTTAAGACCGATATGGCTATTTACCCAGAGATGGGGTGATTACACTATCAATGTAATAAATTAGGATTACGATTATTATTAAAATTTATGTGTATGATTACAAGTATGATTACTTAGAACATGAGTGCAATCGATATTGATTACTTTTGTAGGTAATTAAGATTACAATCACGATTACCTTCACTCATGTTATTTTTGTCACCAATATTATTCAAGACAAAATCAAACACAATATTAAAAGACATTCGCTGTACATGCGTTAGATACAAAATGAAGAGAAAAGCCTGCTTAAAATTGTACTCTGGATATGGGCAACAGAAATCTGCACAACAAAATAGTTTTTGATCAATGTAATTGAGTACAATCATATGGCTCAAGTACATTTTACTTTCACTTGGTTTTTGACAAATGTAATTAAGTACAATTACTTTGCATTTTCACCAATGTAATTGAGTACAATTAAAATTACTTTTACTTGAGTGTTTGATAAATGTAATCAAGTACAATTACTTGCTTTTTTTATCAATGTAAACATGTACAATTACTTGGCTTTTTTTATAAACATAATTGAGTACAATTACTTGGCTTTTTGACCAATGTAATCCAGCACAATTACAAGTACTTGGTTTTTTTGACCAATGCAACTGAGTACGAGTACAATTATTCAAAAACTGCAGATGATTACACGACACTCATTTGAACCGAGCCAGGTGTTGGTTTACAATCCAGTGTCAGGTAGAATATGGACACCCACATAGAAAAAGAAAACAAAAAGGTTCTTAGTAAAAACACAGCTTCCTAATAAAATATGTGTTTAGTAACACACAGGTTCTTAAGAACTGCCGTACCTCAGAGTTGTCGACACAGTCACCACAGTTGGCAAGCGCCGCACATACTGAAACATAAAACCACCAAATGATGCATGAGTTATATGACATGTAACATGACAACACTGACAAGTTATATGACAAGTAACATGACAACACTGACAAGTTATATGACAAGTAACATGACAACACTGACAAGTTATATGACAAGTAACATGACAACACTGAGAAGTTATGTGACAAGTAACATGACAACACTGACAAGTTATATGACAAGTAACATGACAACACTGATAAGTTATATGACAAGTAACATGACAACACTGACAAGTTATATGACAAGTAACATGACAACACTGACAAGTTATATGACAAGTAACATGACAACACTGACAAGTTATATGACAAGTAACATGACAGCACTGACAAGTTATATGACAAGTAACATGACAACACTGACAAGTTATATGACAAGTAACATGACAACACTGAGAAGTTATATGACAAGTAACATGACAACACTGACAAGTTATATGACAAGAAACATGACAGCACTGACAAGTTATATGACAAGTAGCATGACAACACTGACAAGTTATATGACAAGTTGCTCTATAATAATAATCTACTGAACTGTTCCCTTATTCATGGAAGTTAATGTGTATTATCAGGTTATGTCTTGGAATACCAGTGACAAGATGAATCAGATTGAACAAGTTTTGTGCAGTAAATGCAGATTTAATATAGTTTTTTATATTGCCACAGCACAACCTTAACATTATTTATTAACATTATTTATCCTTGACTCTAATATATGACAATGATGTCATAGTTGGTTCCCATAATTCGCAGTAAAAACAGACGTGAAACTTTCCATGATTCCATCGCAGTATGCTAAATTAATTGCTAATGTGTTTGAAATGTATATCAGACACCACAGAACTGCCCATTTTGTGTTGGTAGGACAACTGCAACTCCTGGCTGAACACTGAAGTTCATTTGGGGCTCTTCCTGAAGTGTATCACTGGGTCAGTTACAGCGGTCAAGCAGTAATTAAGCAGTGATGTTGATACCAGTGGTGACCTCGGCAAGTGTTCATCAGGTCATAGCATAGCAACAGTGGTGACCTCAGGTCATAGCATCCCTCATTAACATATACTATGATATAGTCAAGCACAAGTTATCAAATCTAAGGATCCATAGTACACAAACCTGCCTAAATTTAAATCTAAGGATCCATAGTACACCAGCCTGCCTAAATTTAAATCTAAGGATCCATAGTACACCAGCCTGCCTAAGTTAAATCTAAGGATCCATAGTACACAAGACTGCCTAAATTAAATCTAAGGATTCATAGTACACAAGCCTACCAATTAAATAATTTACCAATATTCAGGATTCTAAAAAGTGCATGTTTCAGCAGGTCAAATATATCAAATACAAGTATTTGGTGGGTATAAATACACAAAATATAAACATCAAATACAAATGTAAAATCAACATATATTTAAGTTTCACGCATAATTTATAATGTGCATTGTCATTATGATCAGCTAAATTGGCATTGGCGGAAATATGTATGTCAGCATCATATGGAGTTTAAACATTGGCTTTCCTTAACCACAAACAATTCTCAAAACATATATATTCTAACAATTTGTTTACACCAAGTCAATTAAACAGTCCTTATAGTTTGATAAATTCATATCTTAAAAAATATTAATATTTGTAAATTATGAAAACAAATTATTAAACCAGACTCAACCAGTATTCATGTATCACCACCAATAAATATTAATTATTTATTAATAATACAAAACTATATGATATTGTTTTGTTTGGATCTTGTTGACGTCAAATTGTATGGTACCCCCGGTAATATTAAAATGTAATGCAATTGTCAACACACCATAACCATTCTAACTTCTAAAGCAAATAAGACTAATAGAGGTCCTATTTTTAAAAAGGTACATTGTTATATAGCGCGGTATCCAGTCCTTGTGACTGTTCAAAGCGCTTAACACTTCACCCCTGGCAGATCTGTTCATTCCAACGCCATTTCGACTTCTCTAGGAATCATTCAGGGTACTGGAGTGAGCAGGAAACTTATGTTGTGGGGTACTGGAGTGAGGAGGAAACTTATGTTGTGGGGTACTGGAGTGAGGAGGAAACTTATGTTGTGGGGTACTGGAGTGAGGTGGAAACTTATGTTGTGGGGTACTGGAGTGAGGTGGAAACTTATGTTGTGGGGTACTGGAGTGAGGTGGAAACTTATGTTGAGGGGTACTGGAGTGAGGAGGAAACTTATGTTGTGGGGTACTGGAGTGAGGAGGAAACTTATGTTGTGGGGTACTGGAGTGAGGTGGAACTTATGTTGTGGGGTACTGGAGTGAGGAGGAAACTTACCAGGACGATGCTGTGGATTATGACATTTCAAAGTATGCCCTTGCGGCGGATCTGGTGTGTGAGGGTTTGACTGTATCATAAAATTAATGAGACATTTTGTGTATGTTGTAAATAAGTAGGTACGTTTGATTCAGTTATAAGGCCACCCTTAATGAATTGTTTGAGTTTGCAGTAACCCAACCCAAGGTTTTCAGGCTGGGTAGGGATTTTTGAAAAAAATACATGAAAGACCCCCCCAAAGATAAAAAGTCTGGCGTCACTTATGGGCCAATGGGTCAGTCGATTACGGCTAACAGACAATTAATTACGGGGTGACCTAATTGTAATATTTTGACATGCAGCACCTTACATCTTAACTTTGCATGATTTTTACTTCAGAGGTTTATTGATTTAAGGTCTGCCCTGAAACGGTTGATATTCATGAATTTAGTTTATTATCAATTAATAATTACATCAAATTATTACCAAAAAGATAGAAAGAAGCTAAAGAAACAGTGTGCTATGATCACACTTGTTATTTCTTGGTACAGATGCAATGAAAAAATTAATATCATAAAAATTGGGGGGAGGGAATGTTGCATTCTGAAATTTTCCTTTATAAATTAATGCATATTGTTTATCAATCAAAAAAATTAAGATTTTTAATTGATGATTGACTTAAATCATGAATTAAGTGGAAACTGCACCAACAGTTTGTGTTTTATAATAAAACAACATATTAAAATACATAAAATAGTGTAGAATTGCAAAATAACAAATAAATGCATTTAAAATACTACTAGTAATAAGAATTATTTTAAATAAATACAGCAATAAAATAGTGTAGAATTGCTAAATAAGGAAATAGCTAAATAAATATATTAGCTGCTAGTAATAAGAATTAAAATTATAAAATAATAGTTTAAGTGATAAAAAGGAATTGGTAAAATAACGTCAAATATAATGAATAAGATTACTGGAATAATCATAATTAAATTGCTATGAGTAGAGGACAATGTTCATCTGGAATATACGCTAATATGCAATACGAAAGAAACATGTCTTTAGTAGACATCTGAAGCTGGCAAGCATGTCACAGGTTTTAATAAAGTTAGGTAAAGTGTTCCACAGAAACGCCGCAGCCACTGCGAACAAGCCGCCCCCAACCATTGGTACGAGTGCACTTCACTTCCAAACTGGTTGGTAGTTACTTAGGATGTCTTTGTCAAGTGATGGCTTCTTCAGCGATGGACTGACAATTGCATGCTTAAGCGGCCTTGGCATGACTGCCTCATCCAAAGAGGTATTTGTAATCATTGTGATGACTGACACAATACTGGTGATATTGTCCCTTAGCTGATTAGCAGGCAGAGGATCCAATACACATGTTTTGTCAGCAGTACCACAAATCGCTGTGATCTCTGCGTTCGTAGTTGGATAGAACACATGGATACAGTCAGTGAAACAACGTTTTTTCTTCAGTTGGCCTATCGATGGTGTTGAAGCACTGCAAACCCGATAGGAATTTATCGATCTTTTCACTGAAGAAATGTAAAAATACTTCACATCCTTGGGCCGTCGACTGGAATTTGGGATGTTGTTGTATGCGCTGGCCATCAAGGAATTTCAATAGTCAAAACATGGTTTTGTTGTTTGCCTTTTTTATAGTAATCCGCTTTGCGTGCGGGTATCAAAACAGTGCATTCTTCATGGGCAGTGACATATAATTGCCGATGAATTTCCAGTTTAGTTCTCCTCCACATGTTCTCCAGTTTCCGTTTCTTTTTCCTGACGTCATTGATGTCAGAGTCGTACCAGGGATGCAGTGTAGTGTCTCTTACATGCATGTTGCGCCATGGGGCGTGTTTGTCAAGTCATTCAGTGCGATAGGTGTTGTACAGATGTAATTCCCCTGCTTGTTGAACATTCACACCAGCACACAATGTCATGTCAGCACACACAGACTTGATATCGTTTCGTAGCGCATCAGTTTCAATGTTCCTGAAGTTCCGCTTAGCAATCATCACAGCAGGTTTCAGTGCGCTTAATGTGAGTTCAATGCGATGGTGGTCAGACAGAGAGTCAGGATTAACAGTAACGGAAGTAATGAAGTTGTCATCAGTATGAATGACCACTAGATCTACTATGTGTCCAGTTTGATGCGTCGGTGAATGTACGTGTTGAGTTAGATTGAACGATTCAAGTACAGTGCAAATTGGTTCTGAATTAATATGATAGTCAAAATGAACGTTGAAATCACCAACAATGATGGCAGGAATGACAGAGATGGATGCCTCAATGAATAGTTGCTCAAGTTCAGCGTAAAAGTTTGATGTTGTTCCAGATATCTTGATAAGCGACCCAGATGTTGTATGTCAACAAGGTTGATGAATTGTTTTATTGTGAGCGTCTTATTTCTGACAGATCTTGCATTGATCAATGCCATGTTGGGGGAATGCTTCTCACAATCATTGGCAACGGTTTGTAGTCCCCTTTGGGTTTGACAGTTTGTCGGTTTCAGTCGTATAATGTTCACGTTGTTGACGCTGCGTTGGTGGTAAGTGGGTACAAAGCCGGGTCGATGTCCAATTATTGGACGAATTGTACGCTGGCGATTGCGACCGGCTCTGCACCCTCATGTGACCGCACAAATTCTATTGTCCTGTATTGTGTCGCACATAAAGGCTAAGGCAGCTTGCCACCAGTGACGCTAGCAATGTTATGGTTAAATAGTTCCTGCTGAGTGTAGGTCACCATGTTATGTGGGTACCGGTGTGCCACCAGAATAAGTCACAAAAATATACAAACATATAAAACAAATAACACAGTAGAGCAGCTCCGTGCATTCCAGGCAATGTTATCAAAACAATATTCGAATCTCACTAGCGTGGTAGTAATAACAATATGTAAAATTCAAAGCTTGACACAGAGAAAATAAATAGCTGCCACGGGGGCGCTTGTCATGTGTACTGTTTTATTTAGCTATTTCCTTATCTCCCCTAAAACTTACATTAGAATCTCTCCAGTACTAAAAAAGTTATGACACTTTGTATTCTCAAATTAAAACGTAATTGGACCAAAAGGTTTGTTTTTCTAGTAAAACAAGGCCGAAAAATGGGTTGTGCAGATAATCTTTAAAATGTCAACTCATTTAATATTCAACCTAGAACAAAGATCTAAATGGCATTTTAATGTTTTTTTTTCAGGCTCTGTACAATGGTACTCAATTGATGTCTATCCATGTAGGTAGACATTTTTTGTCACATACTTAAGTTTTAGAACTGTGTTAAAGTGAAAATTAAGTGACAAATTATGTTTCATGGGACTGAACTTGCATAAATATGTAAAGATACATGATTGTTTATTCTGAGTCCGGTGTTAGAAATATTTTTTCTTTCATTACTCAGTACTGTCAATGACGACACCAGCCTGTCACGGACTGTGACTCACCGGCTTTGATGTTCTGCGTGGTCGTGGTCAACGCTGGTGTCGTAGTAGCTTTCGTCGAAGTTGTTTGTTTCGTCGTCGAATCGGCCTCCACAAATGTGCCAATAACGACAGACAAAACGACACAAACAATCGGGAACCTCATGGTTAAAAATCATGAAACTGTAAACAGGCAAATATCCACTGCAGTTTCCACGACACACCTCTCAAGATGACGGAGGAAGTTTGTTGACAAAATGGCGGATATCTACTCCTTGTTTGTGTATCCATGCAAAACATAGTTCCTATTTTTAACTTCTATTTTTATGATGCCTTAAAGTTAATGGTCATTTAAACTTCAAACCAATTAGTTATCATATTTGTAATTTCTAAATATAAATTGATTTAAGAGTTAAGTACTTAGTATGAACCAAGACTATCCCGCCATTGTGTAGTAACATTTTGATGTAAAAGGGCATGTAAGTAGTTCACTTTGACCTCGTTATGGTTCAACGCACAAGAAACGTCATTAGCGGTAACCACCGATAGATCTGTATGATTTGCACGCTATGTTATTATGTATATCGTTTAAAATCTACAAAATTCTAAACAATATTATTGAGATCACCCCCCCTCCAGGCCTACTAACCCACTCTCGAACCCGTGGACAATATATACATAGCCCCCAAGTGTCGTATAAATGCAATGGTCTTTTCATTTTATCCCAGAGCCATTCGCATATGGAATATGATTCCAACATAAAAAAAAACCCAAAATAATTTCAAGAAGCTATTATGGAATCCCTTTCACCACACCTCCTCGCCTAAACTGCCTTTAAAACACAGTGCTCAGCGTAAACTTATCCATGGTGTGGGTATGGAGACTGTCTATGTGTGCATGTGGCAATAAAATTAAGGCAGCGACAGTATCCATACACATAACCAACCTATTAAAAATTTTCGTTAAACATCCTATACATAAAATAAATAAAACTATCAGATAAAAACCATTTCAGCAACATTAATGATACTAGTCTTTTAATCGAATGTACCACCCACAGCGCATGCGCACAGTCTACCACAAACGCCTGCGTTAGCCCAAGTTTAATTGGGCTGTTTGGAGTAAACCACTTGAGACTTGAGATATATAATATATACATTAATTAAAGGTGCATTCTCAATTCGATTTTTTTTGCTAGTCTCATTTCCAATTATAATTTTGCGAAAAACCAAACCTATATATGCATGCATGCACATATATATATATATATATATATATATATATATATATATATATATATATATATATATATATATATATATATATATACAATTGATTACAGAGATGGAAAACTACAAGATCAACATACTATAGGTCTCAGCGAGGTTCGCTGGACTGACCCAGGAAAATTCAAATCGGGGAACAAGACCATATATATACAGTTCTCTAGAAGACAGGACGTACGACATCTATCGTGGTGGTGTCGCCGTCATCCTTGATAAAGACGCAAACAATGCGCTTACAGAATGGACCCCAGTTAATGAACGATTAATTACGGCAAGATTTGTAACATCGCATGCCAAGGTCACCATCATTCAGTGCTGTATGCACCACACAATAACCACGGTGACTATGAGAAAAACAGCTTCTATGAGCAACTACAAGACATGGTAGACAAGATTTGACACCATGATATAACCATTGTTATGGGCGACATGCACGCCCAGATCGGTGGAGATAGGTTTGGTTTTGAACATGTCCTAAGACCACATGCATTTGGGAAACGTACAGAAAAAGACAACCGCTTTGTGCAATTCTATGCAATGAACAACTTGATCATCGGATAACCACTCTTTAAACACAAAGACATATATAAGATAACATGGTTTTCAAATGACCACAAGACAATCACACAATTCGACCATTTTGTAATTGGGCTTGAGACTCCGTGTCTGCAGGACATCCGAGTAAACCGTGGAGCAGACATCTGTACTGACCACCACTTGGTTATTGCGAAGATCAAGATCAAGTTGAGACGACAAAAGAAGAAGACAAGCACAGCTAAGAGACATCAACAAACTCCAGAACCCAGGGACCAAATGTGAATTCCAAGCAGTCCTGAGAAATCGTTTTGCTGCCCCAGCTTGCAGTTCATACACCAGGTTCAATGGAATGGTGGGAGAGGATGAAAACTGCGATGATGGCAGTGGGCAAAAACGTTCTTAGATACCAGAAATCTCTGAAGGATTATTGGATCAGCGACCGCACATGGGGACTGATTGCGCAAAGGAAACTCCTGCAACAGAAACGACCAAATGAGATCAACAGCACATCTTTCTACCGGGACTGTATCTAGAAAGACAGGGAAGTGAAGCACTGCGCACAAAAGTACAAATGCGAATGGTTCGACAGACAAGCACAGTACGCTGAGGACGCAGTTGCCCGAAACGACATGATATAGGTCTATGTATACCGCGTTGCCAAGAAAATGACTGGTCGCACAAAGACAAGATACGGGCCGATCAAGGCCAAAGATGGATCTCTAATATCGAAAGGCGATGACAAACTAGAGAGATTGGCAGAACACTTTAAAGAATTTCTCAATAGACCTGCACCTAACACACCGACCCAGACTGACAACTCTCAGGACGTGCTACTAATATACATAGAGGAGCTCACGGAAGTTGAAGTGAGGAAGGCCATTGTGACACTTAAGACAAACAAATCATTTGACATGGATGGAATCACAGCTGAAATGATGAAAGCAGGTGGGGAAACAGTTGTACAGTGTATGTGCGGACTCTGCGACCAGATCTAGGACTCTGGCATCGTTCCTGTGGACTGGAAAGACGGTGTTGTGGTCTTTATCCCCAAGAAAGGAAGCTTAGCTGAAAGTAACAACTGGAGTGACCTGACAATGTTGTCAACACCTGGGAAAGTGTACTGTCAGATGATGCTGAACCGAATGCGAGATATGGTAGACGGCGAACTGCGTAAGGAACAAACAGGTTTTAAGCCGAAGCTCTCTTGTGCTGAGCAAATATTCACACTCAGACGCATTATAGAGAACTGTCAAGAATACCAGTTACCCCTCGCAACCAGTTTCATAGACTTCACCAAAGCGTTCGACAGCACCTACAGACCCTCCATGTGGAAAATCTTAATCACATACGGAATTCCACGAAATATTGTATCAGCAATGGAGAAGATATATGAACACTCGAGGTATTGTGTAAAAACAGAAGACGCCTATAGCGACTAGTTCCATGTGGTTACTGGTGTCAGACAAGTCTCAATTGTTTCCCCTTCTCTTCGCCGTGGCCATCGACTGGATCATGAGGCTGGCAACAAGAGGCAACGAAGGAATTACTTGGGTTAAGGAGGAGCGTTTCCAGACCTCGACTTTGCTGATGACATTGTCGCCCTCTAAGACACTGCACGGGGCCTACAATTTGTTGTGGAATCAGTCGGCAGATACGTTGATGGTTTGGGACTTGTAATCGTTGAAAAGGAGACTAAAACATGCTGGCAGGCAAACAACAACTATCCATATTATGTTCTGATCAATCACAACAAAGTGAAAACAGTTGAAAACTTCACCTACCTTGGTAGTTCCATCAACATCCAAGGAATCATCGATCACGAATTAAACTGCAGAGAGGGGAAAGCGTCAGCAGCCTTCAACCAGCTAAGGAAAATTAGGAACAACAAGAAATTTACCCTGATATCTAAACTCCGCTTCTATAATTCAAATGTTCTACCAACCCTACACTACGGATGCGAATCATGGTAACTAAAAACAAGCAAGGAAAACAAAATAGATGCATCCGACACTAAATGCCAGCGCAAGATCTTGGGCATTCACTGGAGCGACCATGTGACGAATACAGAGGTCCGGATAGGATCAGGTCAACCTCTGGCACCGCAACCATTTGCAGAAAACGCATGAGCTGGCTCGGTATGTCACGAGGCTCACAGACCTGCCCAACAAGCACTGTGGTGGACACCAGCTAGTCAGAGAAGGTGATGAAGACCGATAATGAACTGGCGCCAGACCGTCGACGGCGACCTACAGTTCATCAACAAAAGATGGAGTGACGTCAGAATGCTAGCGAACAACAGATCTGGGTAGAATGCTTTGCCTGCCTCATGCCTCTATAGATGCGGGAGCCATTAAGTCTAAGTAAGTCGTTTGTGCAACTTTTGTATGTAGTTGTTTTGTGCGAAATCATCAGACAAACTATATTAACTTACTTAATGCTTGTTCAAGCATTAATTATTTAAGTGAAGTGAAAATCAAAATGCTGAAAAATCACGATTTTCACCCTTGGTGAAATGTCGTAACTTTGTCATTATTATCAGCGAAAGGATTGATGTCACGCCCAAAATCGGTATTGACTCGCACAATGTTTGCCATTTTGGATATCCACTATTTTGATCCTTACCAGATCTAACGACTGAAGTCAATTCTTTCGATGATTTGAACACAAATAGGCTTTTTTTATTAAACAGACTAAGCATACTATATTTAAACTAGTCACACACACTATAGACATATGGACATAAATGAACCTGTTTTTAAAAAATTAGTGTTTCCTTGTCTCCACTATATGTGCTTAGTTTTAACGAAATCATCTGAATTAACAGAATAACATGTAACATGCACATGCTTGAAGAAGCCTTGATCATTGAAAAACACATAGTTAGTGATTAAACACATTTTATTTTAGCTTTTCAATTTATTTATAATTATTTAGCATTGTCCTGTTAGCGCCTTTGAGAGGTTTTTTTAACCCGGAAACATGGCGCATTATAAATGTATAATAAATAATGGTTCAGACGGTGAACATGTTTATGATATGGGCTGATAATTTACTGCGTCGTGTATAGACATCATTCGAGGACTTCCATCGACAAAGGCCTATGGATGACACGCAAAAATGTGATACAGAACATGCTACGAATGCAGTCAAACAAGAAGCTGCTGCAGGTGGAACTGATCGAAAACACTGGAAAATATATGAAGCTAAAAGACTTCCACTGTATCCACACGACGATATGGCCAACTAGTAATGCAGAAACACTGCTTGCTGAAATGGAGAACATTTCTGGTAAGTATGACATGACATGACATGACATGACATGACATGACATGACATGACATGACATGACATGACATGACATGACATGACATGACATGACATGACATGACATGACATGACATTGCCATATTTTTATATTGTGTCTATGGTTTATGATCAACACGAAAACTAAGCATTAGGCTAAGTAATAAAAAATCATGTTTAGATTGGATCGGCTTTCACACAACTAGATATGGACTCTGACCACAGTTTGGGTTATCATGGCTACTTGACAGGTGAAAGCGAGCTTGTCGCCTTGTGGGTCGTCCAAAACGACGACGAAGCGGACGATCAAGTCTGTAATATACCGCACGATCAAGTCAGCGACAAGACGCACGATCAAGTCGGTGACGAGGCGCACGATATCACGTTGGAGTTGGTAAGGAATTCTGCTGTACACTGTTGTATTGTTTGTTATCTGTACTGCTATCCATTCATCATATATGTTTTATCGACAGTTTGTTTTACTGTTGTGCTAACTTCAGTCGATGTGCTTGTTTTTGTCATTCGGTGAGTTTGAGCTTAAAAGTATGTTTAGTAACCAAAAATATACCTCTGCAAATTGCCAACTGAGAAACTTGACTAATAATATATTATGTCTTCCGCCTCGAAGATGGTCCCGTTACTATCATCACTAAATATGTAGGCTGGACAATATAATTATTATATCTACTTTGGAAATCTTGCCTAAACTTCTGAAAGGAAGATGATGTAAATAACAGATAACCACGTCGACATATACAGTGTGAAGAAATTCTTCAAAAACGAAGACTGGTGAGCGACGACTCGTTAAGGACATCGTGAAGACGAAAAACGTCGCAGTGGATGTGCTCCATATGGAAACGAGACGCTGACAACTATCTCAAGGACGGGAGCATATCTTCTGCCTGTGATCCTTACGCACACACGCACGCACACACATCATTTTAACAAATTATTAATGCAAAATTAAGTTTGCATTGCTTAGCTTAATATTCATGTGAATATTCATGTGAATCAAGGAAATAACTGTTTAAAAATGTACCCTTTTTACATTATTTTGTTAATTATCGTGTATGACAATATGGACCTATATATGTATAATTAAATGTGTACATCCTGTATTAATATTGTGTCTGATTATTATTATCCATCGTGCTGCCCCCTTCTGGGAATAGAAAAGCTTTATTTCACTAGATGTCACCAGGTGGCAGCGTTCTAAACGTAGGGATTATTAATGATAATATTTACTTATCTTTTCTAAATCATGTACAGGTCCTATCTGTATCGAACAAGTTTCTTTACACACAAAACAATTTTCATATCTGCTGAGTTGCCGTTTGAAATTGTTCGTTGCATTCGAAATGCACTTCTTCTGGTATTTAATTTCGCGGGTTTACGTGGGCGATAATTAACAAAAGTTGCCCTCTCCACTCTTGCATTTTTTACGCTGAATTTTACTGTCTGATTGCCTATCCGATTTTTCGGCGGAGGCATATTTTATTGCTTTATTGTGGCGTTACATCGAGGAGGTGTCTGCTGTGCATGTTATCCACACAGCTTTATATATGTTCACAAAGACAACTAATTAAGACGGTCTTATGACTTATACAAGTTAAGTCTAATTTATTAAAGAAAGAATATTGCCTAGTATTTTAGTAATAATACTAATGATAGTAATATTGGTGGACTGGAGTAATTTCATACTGGAGTCATTATTGTGTCGCTTTGTAGCTTCTTTTTTAGTTTAGAAATTATTGTTTGGCAGAACATTGTATTTGCCATTTCGTCAACAGCCGCGTAAGGTGCTCAGCCAGGAGTGTCAGGTGGAACAACAAATACGTCACACATGTCCGACATGTCACTAGGTGGGAGGAGTGTCAGTAAGAGTGTCAGTGCCCTCAGTGTGTCAAGTGACGTCAATGACACAGACGATCCACACAGTGTTGCGAGAGAGCAGGAGTACGAAACACAGTTTCTTGGCTTTACACCAAAGTCGTTCAGCGATGGCAGTAAGTGCAGAAGTCTTATTTCGGTGTGATTGTTTGCTTTACTTGTAATGTCCTGCATGTGTCCTTATTACTGTTTCTCCCTGTATCTTATGTTGCATTGTTCCCTGCTCTTTCATTCCAGTATATCCCTACACTTTCTCTCTCCATCCCCTGACTCACCTTCTTTCTACCTCCATTTCTACCAGTGTGTCAGCTGATAAGGGATGTGCGGAGTGTCCTATGGACTAAAACCTGTTTTTAAATATATTTTTCAGTTCAAGTCTACCTTAAAATCTAACTTCATACAGGTGGAGCACGATTTCATAAAGGCAAATTGCCTATCTCCTGCTCTTCCTTTCTTTCCCTGTCTCTCACCATTACCAGTTCTTCACTACATTTGACCTGCTCAGTACTAATATAGCTTTGATATTCTGAAATTGACAAACATTTGTCTTTCAGTAACAAAACAAATTGTTAAGATCTCTCTCTGAGTAGTTTGGTCCCCTGTGGTGCACACATAATGCACTGAACCTTCTATATTTAACTGAATCATCCATATACTGTCTGTTTCAGTGTACAATGCTGTACTTGAATACACATGGGACTGCTTCCGAGCATCGCAACAGTTCATGAAATCAGAGGTAGGTGGCGCCACATAACATGATTGGAAAGTTTGACATGAAATGCTGCATATGTGAAGAATGTTATCTGTTTTATTTTAGTGTAGACTTTAATGCTCTGCATTGACTATAACATATTTTTTACAATCCACATGAAATACATAACAATGTTGGGTTGCTTGATAACTTAATTTATGTGTTGCACAGATTAATTATTATATTTGTACCCAGTATTTGATTGCATAATCATATTTAATAAAAAATCCTTATTGAAGAAAGTTAAGTTACCATTCAGAGTGCACACTGATAATAAAAATGCTTGTTTGTTTCGCATCTCTATAAATTGTGGCATTAATCAGATATATTACAGGGAGAACCGTTGTATGTGTAGATCATCATATTGAGGTGAGGGATTTCTAGTTTCCAGATGTAGTCACAGACACAGAGCTACAGCAGGCATCTGAAGTGATTATTCCACGGCTCAGCAATACGATTGCAAAGGCCTTTGACAAACTTGAGGTACAAGAATCTTCTTTTGAGGGGTGTTGTGGCACTAACATGGGACTCTTTGATATTATGACAGATAAGTTTGATTCAGTGGTATTGAGGTCAGGAGTTGAAGGTGGTTTTATCATGGTCGTGGTTTGGGTCTATGCACCTAAAAAAGTTAATAAAAACTAACCATGTGCAACTAAAATCAAGAATTTCATGTCGGTGGTTTTTCAGAGAATTCTCTTCTTAAAGTGGGAGATTACGGTCTTTTCTCCATTATCCTGGCGTCTGACATGTTGACCTAAATTTAACAAGATTTAACAAGATTGCCATCCCAAACAAGTTCCAGATGGCAAGGAAACCATTGGCTTATTGAGAGTCCAACAATTTTCTCATCTACGTGTAGCCCACCCTTATCAGATATCTGTCAATTCTATTTTTAAACATATTCACGCTACTAGCATTAACACAATCATTTGGCAGTTTGTTCCATTCATTTACCACCCTCTGTGAGAAAGAGTACTTTTGTCATGTGCAACCTACACTGCTCTTTAACTAATGCCGCTTTGTGTCCTCTGGTTCTACTACCTTCTTTATGTTTGAAGAACATATTCTTATCAACATTCTCACAACCGTTCACTATTTTAAACTCTTCTATTTGATCTCTCTTAGTCTTGTGGTCTCTTTTACCTGGTAAACCAATAAGTGCCTGCACAGTTCTCAGAAATCAGATAACCTAGACTACTGCTGTGATGTATTAAGGGCTGCACGTTTATGTACAAATAACGAAAGCTCTCAATGAAATGCGCTGGTTAAGACATTATAACACACCATGTGTCTTTGCAGACGTATCTCTTCACTAACATCTTCCACATCCCAGAGAATGTTCTGCTGCCCGAGGATCGACCACATGCCAAGTACTCATACACAGAGGAAGAGGAGAAGGCACTTGACCATGACATTAAGGAGTTGCAAGAGAAGATGGTCACGGTTGGTCGAACATACTAAAGCACTGTCCCCATTTGTACTGTCAGATTGTATGCATGGAGGGTCTTATCAAGGGGTTCATTGTGTCACCTGCTTGACAAATGCGGGGTGCAGCAGTTCAGTTGTTAAAATGTTGGACTGTCAGTCGAGAGGACCCGGGGTTGAGTTCACCTGCTGCCATTTTGAAACTTGGGCAGTTTCGTTCACCCCACTTTGCCTGTCTTTCGGAAGAGACATTAAAAGCTGTAGGATGATTCTACCTGGTGTGTATGCCAGGGTAAAGTAAATTATCCCACACAGGGGATAAATGTGTAACCTACTGTGGACTCCATCTATCAACCATATGAATCATGGCAAAAGCTCAGTCAGTTCTGGCAATTACCTCGCATGTGGACACGAATGGTTGAATGAAAACTTGATTTCGACCAAATACAGGAGCAGTCCTGCAAATATACATACTGGCTGTATTTAACTTGCCAACTAAACATTATATTTGTAACTTAATTCAGGTTAATTCGGAACAAATATTATTAATTTCAGTACTACAATACACAGATCAACCCTCGTGGTACATGAATTGTGCCTCTAGACTTGGCACAAATTAACGTTGTGATGTCCAGACTCCCAGAGGTTTAATTATCACAAGTAAGCATCTAACAAAGTTGTATAATTTAGCGGTATGCCATCTAGAGCATATATTTAATGGCAAAAGAGTTACTCTTATTTTGACCCTTACTTTATATTTGATGTAGTAATATAATTATGTGGGTTGTTCAGCTTCACTTATTCTTCGTTCAGGCCAAGTACATGAACGCCTGTTTGAAACAAGAGCTACGTGACATGGAAGTCGTTGAGAAGGAATACAAACAGTTTGGTGACCTACTGACCTCGTTTCATAAGACATGCGCCGAAGCTGGCGGTAAGCATCTTTGAACACAACCCTTTAATAGGGTCAGTAGTTTCACTTCCTACTTCAAAGCTATGGTATTGGTAATATTGCTTGCTTTATGATATTATCAAGTCATTGTCTCCGATTGGTGTGAGTACCTTTGATGATAGGGAAGACCGGAGCAAGTTGTAACACGGGTAAGTTGTAGCAGACATACTACAGACAAAACTACTAATGCAAATTATTTTGTTCTTCAATAGTTTTAAGCTTGTCACGTGTGATATCACGTGGATCCGTTGAAAAGGTAAAAACAGCACCATTTAAAAAAAATGGTAATTTGTTCAACTTTCCGTAGTCTACTAGCTACGGGTTTGTGTGCATGTAACTTATCCTATGCTGTTCTTCTTGGTCTTGAATATATGCTCTAGCTGTTACGTAGGTTGTTAAGCAGTGTTTTAATGCAATCACTGCTGTTGTGAATGAGATGGTGCTGAGGCAAGTGGTATTATTTCCGCAGGCAAATTGTAACATTGCAGTATAAACGAAAAATGTCACTCAGGGAGGCAGTGTCATCCAGTGTAAACAGGATGGTGATTAATAAATGTTTTGTAATGAACAAGATTCTGTTCATTGTTGTATTCGGTGTTCCAATAGGAGATATGCTTATTACTTTTTATATATGTATTTAGGTAGGGTGAATTAAGTCTTATGCGCTAATCATATATTTTATGTATGTATTAAAACAATCTAAAGCCATGAATTGCATATACTGGTATATGTTACATTTTGTCGCAATGGTAAAACATGTTACAACTGGCCCCGCTCTCTGTTACAACTTTCCCTGCATCTGGGTAAATTGTAACACTTTAGGAGACCTCATACAACGTACCATTGCGCAATTGTGTATTGCATTAAACATTTATTTTATGCACTCATTAGCTGCGGGAGATATTTGCGGTTTAGTTGGTATTAAAAAGGTTTCGATTGGCTAACAGTTCGAGCTGCAATCCTGAAATATTCTGTTTTTGTTACAACTAAACCCGGTCTCCCTGTCGCTTATTATCTTTCTTCAAATTTTTATAATAAATGTTATTTGTATTTTGTGGACATTTATTTAGTAATTTTATGTGACATGTATTTTCTCTGTGTCATCTCATTAATTCAGTGGTAAAATAAATTATTGTCTAGGGCAGGGGTTAGCTCAAGTCCCCGAAAAATGTCCACCTTCTGGCTGAGTCCCCCGTCTTTGTGTTTCACATGTAATGTACCATTCCAAAATAATTTTGGATCCTGGAACTAGAAGGTGGCCCCTGGTTCGAGATCTCCTGGCCTAGGTACACTAGCACAGTGGTTAGGATGTCGCACTCTCAGTCTAGGCAACCAGGGTTTGAAACCTATTTCAAAGCTTGGGCCATTTAGTTCACTTCACATTGCTTCAGTTCACTCAGCTGTACAAATGAGTACCTGGCCATAGACAGTGATTGCAGCATGGTTGAACGCTTCTGAGAGAAGTCGAGTTGGTGTTGGAATGAACAGGTCTGCCAGGGGGTGAAGTGTAAAGTGCTTTGAGTGGTCATAAGGACTGGATATCATGCTATGTACCCTACCATTATTTTTTACTTACCTTTATAGCGACTAGAAATAATAATAGTATTTGTGTTTGTTAAAGTGAAACCAAAGGCATTTTTGGGGCCTTTGCACCCATTACTTGAAAACTAACCATTTGCAAGTATAATCAAGAATATCACTCAAGTGGTTAACTAAATATACGTCGTTGAACAACAAAAATCTTTTTTGCATTGGCAGCACCCTATTTGTTCAGAATACTACGTCAAGAGTGCCGACTAGGTTTCCCACAACTCCAACTTTAAACGCCTCATCGTAGACGTGGACGATTTTAGTCACAAACTTGCCAATAAGTTTGGACATGCTGTTTGCGTCTAAATCAACTTATTTGACAAGATAGTCCATTCATTCATTGCTTACTAACCTCTTCGTGTTCCGATTTGACAGTTCTCTTGATCGAGTGTTTGTGTTGTGTCGAAGCCTTTGGCTGAGGTACATGCTGGAAGATTGTCGGTACCGCTTCAGGCTTTAACATTCTCCGTTGCCACCATTTTGAAGGATCTTGACCCATTAGTTGATGAAAATATATCAACTTCAAAACACGACTCTTCAAAATGGGCTGACCAAAGTCTAGCATATTGCGTGGGCTTTCAACTAGCCCACCCGCAATTGTGAATTAATTGCTTCATTACTGTCTGTTTTTCCAGAGGAAATTGAAAAAAGACAACTCTCTATACTTCGCTGAATCATGTCTACATCCGAATGCTGCACAGTACAGCATTGTAACAGTTTTTGTTGTGTGTAAATCCAATATAAAAGCAAATAAAAATGTAACTGCACATCTCAACCACGTTAAAAATACACGCGATATGCACAGCCTACGTCACCACCACGTTGAGGGTTAAGGGGCTGCTCGCCGCTGATTAGTCAAAATTGCAAACACTGATGAATATGTCAGCTTTCAAGAAAAATGGCATTAGACCAGAATTTCGTACTTTTAGAACAGATTCTCAGTAAACCACTTGTGTGATATTCTTGATTACAATTGCAAATGGTTTGTTTTTAAGCACTCTTATAGGTGCAAAGGCCCAATACAATGCCTTTGGTTTCACTTTAATTAGATTATTATAAATAACCAAACTTGTGTCTCATTGCCAGTACCAGACATGCGGGAATCGATGTTGTTTCTACGTAACAAGACAGACAACTTGAGACGAGCCATGGAAAGTCTCGACCCACTGGGACTGTCTCAGACAAAGGTGAGCATAAGATTCCTTGGGATTCGGATAACCAGAGGTAATCACCAAGCGAAACAGGCAAATTGGGATTTATGATAATCATATTTATCTACATGAATAGTGCATCAGCAGAGCTTTCCCTTTTGAAATGTTATCAGAATTATATTATATAAAAGTTGTTGAAAAATCAGCAAATGTGTAATCAATTCTGGACAATATTGATGAATAACAGATTTTAAAAGAAATTCTTTATTATATTTGTTGAGTTTTGATGGTTTAGTATTCCCTTTAAATATGAAGTCAACTATCTAATCTTTGGTTACAGAGATCTGCAGCTGAAAAAGAATCTGAAAAGGCATCAAAAGTGCTCAAGTTGTCCTGACCGCAAGACTCAGGAGGTAGAGGAGTTCACCTTTACCTGGACGTTTAAGACAAACCGTAACCATCCGAGTTTGTTACCATGACAACAGCTGGTTGCCGTGGTAACAACTCTGCTACAGCAGTTATCACCTACATGTGTCGAGTTGTAATAACATATTTAGTTCCATATCAATTCTTACAGAGCTCTCCCTTGATGGAAGGTGTAAGACTAATTCAGGAAACATTGTAAAAAACTGACACCTGCACAACATATTGGACCGATGGTGAACTTTCACCTTTCCACCACAAACAATATCATTTTATGTTATTGGTGTTTTATGTGTATCATAAATACTTAGTGTTTGCATTGACCTTTCAACCATCTCTTTAAATGATTGGTATGTCAACCTTTTCTGTCGATCCAACTAGTCGTTTAGCTGGCAAGACTTCTTCCAGTGATCTGTTAATCAATTTAGACATGCCAGAATGACTAATTTATCGATATTAAAACCACAGCCGTTGACAATAAATTGCAAGATTTTGGCATAATGCTGCACTTTTAAGAGGGATTTTAACCTGATGTGAACAAAGGCCCCAGCAAGAAATCCTCCCGTGGAGACGATGACTGGTTAATGGTTAATGTAGACAGAAACCTACAAAACAATGTAGTGTTTGCTGTGGTAAACGTATCTTGTTACATGGCAGCTGGAAGGAAATGTAACACTATTTCACCATGAACTAAAACCTGTTTCAACTCACTTGCCATAGCTCCTCAGTGTACCAATCCAACTGTTTACAACTGGAACTGTTAATCAGTTAGAAACTGCTTAACCCCTTTTGTTTTGGTGCGCTGCCGAGCTTGGGTCTCCCAAGGATTTTAGCGCAGTAGAAATGTTTTGTATCGTATTGTAGAACAGTCTGTTGGATGGGTACCAAATAAGACAAAAAATCATTGTACTACTTTCACATATACATCTTAAAAGGAATGTACACTGATTTTTATTGGTTAACTGATTTGCAACTAGTTTTTAAATTGTTCAATCTACCAGAGTATTATGAATACTAATATACTAATACATTCAGTGCGGATGTGTCCATAAAACAGTTCTTCAGTCAACCCATGAAAATCGTTTTATACATTCCCTTTAAGACAAATGAAACTGTTGCATATTTAACCAGCATGTCCACACTCATAAATGCATGATTATAGTTTGGCAATATATTTTATTAGATGATTATTTGTGAAGCTATACAGATCTCTATAAGGGTTATGTTACAAACTGTTCACATCCTTACACAAGTCATAGGCCTTATCTGCCCAGACTCATAGATTGTGGATATGCACAAGTGATTGTATAAACAGTGCTTGAACAGTTCTAAGTAATCGCATATTTCTTCTGCTGCTACATTCCTTACCTCTACTATATATATCTTTATCTAATCCCTCTCTGATGACTGGTCCATTTAAAATCTAATATTTTTCATTCTGCATGTGTCAATAGTTAAAAACAGTACTGTATAAGTAAACATTTTGAAGTTCTTTAGATAAATACAAATGACGTTAACATACAATTTTTACTGCCATGATCTAATGAAAATGTGTGTATCTCAAGCAGGCTGATAGTGATAATGTGGCTGAGTAGCATTTGTCACAATGTTTAGGTGATACATAAAGTGAAATACGCAGAGTGTAACCTGAGGCAAGTGTAAAGTCAGGGTAGGGAAACGACAGGTGGAAGAAACCCTGCCCGGAACCCCTTGGGCCAGCCCACGGGATAGGTGGAATACAATTATGCAGTCAACTCCCTGAATGCAGTTAGAAATCATGTTTCACACCAGCACAATTTTTGTTGAGACATTGCCTGCCCAGAACAACACTACTCATAAATCTCGCCTTCTCTGTGCAATTGACAGCTATACATGCTGATAACCCCTATAATGAGCCCTGGTCTAGTATCAAATTCTAGCTTGAAGTATATATATATATATATATATATATATATATATATATATATATATGGCAATTGATTCTTCTACGCTCCAGAAACCCTCTCCATGTTACCACCGCCCCTACTCCAGCAAGCACCAGTCGACTGCCTCAGGAGGCCGCCAGATAACAGCCATGGTATCATCAGTGCTTAATAAATGTGCGTCCACTGCAAAGAAGAATACATCTATTTGTTTTTGTGTCAACAAATTAGACCACTTTCTTTTCCTGCTTTTTACAATTGCATAATGTAATTGTACACCATGTAGTACGAATAAATATATTATTATTAATAACAGTTGCACAAACAAGCATATCGTAGCAATACTAAATAGGTTCGGAGGCAGCTTTAAACAAGGACAAATACATAAACCTACAACAATCTGATGGCTTTAATAGTGTTCATATGTTGAATTGGTCAGGTAAAATGGAACAATTTTGTGGTTATTATAATACAATCATTCACACTTCCGAGCTTTCTGTCATTCTGCCAACATTTTTGATGAGGTTGTAGATCATACATAGATATTTGTAAATGTTCTACATCTCAAAATATGGTTTATTCATAACTGGTACTAGCATGTTGTGCCGGAACGATACGCTACTTCACGTAACGATACACATCGCGATACAGACTACACAGACTAGAATGATACAACAGTAAAACACGTTTATTTATCATGTGGACAAGGCAACGCTACAGCAGACGTCACTCACATGAGGTCCAAATTGCACGTGCACATTAAAACAAAATAACAGTTTAAAGATTTTACATAGATTATAGTTACCGGTAGATATACATGTGGGAAACGTACTACATGTTATATTTCGCTATTTTATCGATACACAGGCAGGTGTGATTTGTGTTGAACGTTTATTGCTTCACAAAGGTGACGTGAACAATGTTTTGCCTACCGCTATCACATATTATAGTGTACCATGATATGGATATTGTGTACCATACTCTGCGGTGTGTATCACGATACACCAGTGCACTGTTCCGGCCCTACTAGCATGCTAATTTTGTCAAAAACTTGAATGAAATATCAGGAATAACAAAATACACGCGAGAATATCTGACTAAAACCATGTGGAATTGCTATATTCCAAATAACAGCTAAGACGAGTAAATGTACATACGAGTAGGTCTTCTTTTCTACTGTCTTCTGTTCTGGCTGAGCACGATTCAACACTTTGAGGAAGTCAGAAGTCTTTGCACGCATACGAGAGTGAATGTATGCCTGAACAAGATTGTCAACTAGTAAATCAGCACATCAACATGTTGACATTGCCACGTAAAATTCAAGGCATACAATGTAAAGATCATGAAAAGTCTAGAAGATTTCAAATTCTTAGTCAAATGTTTAAACCTTAAATGCACCGCTAAGTGTTGCCCTAAACTTAAAACAGAACTCCACAGTATAACTGGTGTTGCGACTGTAAAACACAATTCACAGCTTCATTCAGCTACTGATTACATTAAACGGATTTCCTGATACTCAGTTTTTTATAAATATGAAACAAAACAATGTAAATACTGGTTACGAATGTATATAAGCAATGCGTACGAATCGGCATGTATGCATAGCACAATGCTCAATTTTCCAACCAGTTATCTTGATTAAAGTTCAGTAATACTTGTTAAAACTGTAACCAAGCCCTGAGCCCGTACCTTTGAGCACTTGATGTGGTAGTGCAGATAGTTCCGCAGCGTGTGGATCAGGTTGATCGTGTTGTCTCGCGATTCCATGGATGTGTGCCGTGGGAACAGAACTGTGCAGCAATACAATAGCTCTTATTCTTAGTCGTCGTATACAAGAAAATAAATACTTCACAGTCATAGTTTTTTCTTCAAAAGCTAAATTCTGTTTTCAAAACAAAATGCCAAAGTTTGTTTAATCAATGTGTGACAATGATACCCCTGAAGAGCTTCTTGGTACACACGCTGCTAGAACACTGACACATTTAAAACACACACACACATATATATATATATATATATATAGTTTATTTTTATATAGATCTTTTTTCTTTAGGGTTTCTCTCGTCCTCTATCACTACATTTTGCAATCTTTTTGTCAGATTTTGTGAATAATACTTTTGTGAGCGGTCTTTCCTAAATCTACCAAAACTGCCTTAAATGTCTTCGTATACAATGCAGTTACATAATTACTGATTGTACATTTCTACTGATGGAACTACAAAAAAAATATTAAAAAAATATCATAATATTTCACTGTTGACATGTTATAATCATTATAACAATTATCATATTCACCCCTTCACCATCACGTTAATTATTATAAAGGTATTAAAAAGCTACAAGTCAAACAAAGGTCAATCAAGTTTGACTATAAACAAATCTGGAGTACATATCAGTTACCCTGATCAGAAAATGACTCACCAAACGTGATGTAGCCAATATTATCCCCAACACGAGCATCCGTGTTTTTGAGTTCCAGTGGTGGCTCCTTGTGGCTAAATAGAACCTGTGGTGCCTGCTGGTAGCGACGACGACCTTCCTTGAACTCCTGAAGGACAGCAGTCATTCTATAGTTGTCAACTGTCATTTTGGATAAAGCCACTTTTTTATTTATCCAGTCGGTTTTTAATAACAACTAAATGTAAAGGTTAATTGAAGTTGAAGATGTTGGACATGAGGTCTAAAAATTTTCAGAAAAATGATATCAACAGGTACAGAAAAATCTTTTGATTTTACATGATACAAATTAAAACTGTAACAAGTAACATGTTCATAGTACATAAAACAAGTGTATTATTGACAATTCTCCATTTATCACTTATCTGCTAACTAGTTGGAAAATGACTTCACATGTCTACCAGTTCACATTCATCAATCAACTATAATGTAAGTGTATCATAACCAATGGTAGTTAGTCTGTGCTGCCAGTAATTTAGCGTGTAATTTGGCTAACATTATTTAAAAAATCGCTACTATAAATTCATAGTTCTGTCAGCAGAAAAAGAATACTTCCAACCCAGCCTTCAACAGTGATGCAATTATAGATAATAATAAAACATCTATAGCACTACAATCCTGAGGAACTGAGCTCAGAGGCGCAGCAAACCAGAGTCGCTAAACACGATATAATCAACAGGATGCACAGAAGTCATCATCAGAACAAGGAACCCCCAATGATTAGGGTGGAACTGTGGAAATGTTTTGCTTTAAAGATATAAAGTAACTACTATAATGATACTTATAATTTGTGGAGAAATTGTGCTACGTACAATTATCAGATCTCTCAGTGGGTACCACATCTGTCATATGACTTTAATTTTTAAAGGCCATGACTGGACACACTACACACCTGCATGAAGACCTTGCCAATGATCACATCGTCGTCATCTTTAAACACGGTGCTAAATATTACAGTGACGCGATCCTTCATGGCATCAACATACCTACAACAATGACATCTCTCTGGATCATTTCTAGAAACCACAATTATTGAGGCTACAAGATATTTTAATGACCTCTGCAGTAATATAACCCTATATGTAAGAAGAGTCTGTGTGTTTGTGTAAATATCTGCTTGTGTCAAGGAAGGGAACTGAGTTTAAAGGTTCTTTCCCAATTCAACTGTTTCACTTGTCCTGTTTTCGAATCATTTCACATAAAATCAAACCTATCTAGTATTACCCACAACATGCTAGCTCTAGTATACACTCCTACATGCTAGCTCTAGTATCCACTACAACATGCTAGCTCTAGTATCCACTCCTACATGCTAGCTCTAGTATCCACTACAACATGCTAGTTCTAGTATACACTACAACATGCTAGCTCTAGTATATACTACAACATGCTAGCTCTAGCATCCACTTCTACATGCTAGCTCTAGTATCCACTACAACATGTTAGTTCTAGTATACACTACAACACGCTAGCTCTAGCATCCATTACGACATGCTAGCTCTAGTATCCACTACAACATGCTAGCTCTAGCATCCACTACAACATGCTAGCTCTAGTATCCACTTCTACATGTTAGCTCTAGTGTCCACTACAACACGCTAGCTCTAGTATACACTACAACATGCTAGCTCTAGTATCCACTCCTACATGTTAGTTCTAGTATCTACTACAATAGCTCTAGTATCCACTACAACATGCTAGCTCTAGTTTCCAGTACAACATGCTAGCTCTAGCATCCACTTCTACATGTTAGCTCTAGTATCTACTACAACATACTAGCTTGTTTGTACAAATGTGGTATTTAGTTTTAATAAAACATCGGGCACACTACTGAATTATTTTGTCATGATTTGGTAAAAATTTGGTGGGAAAGTGGACAAAAGTGGCCTAGCTTTAGTATACTATGGCATAAGGCTATTAACATCCTAGCTTTATATACTATGGCATAAGGCTATTAACACCCTAGCTTTATATACTATGGCATAAGGCTATTAACACCCTACCTTTATATACGACATAAGGCTATTAACACCCTAGCTTTATATACTATGGCATTAGGCTGTTAACACTTTCAAAACTTACCCAACTCAATTAAATTAGTTCAATGATTTTAGCAAAAGAACACAATATTTTAATAAACTGACTGTGTGTGCTACTTAAACTCACTACTTAAACTATGCTACTAAACTATACTACACTCACATAGTTTCGTCCTCGCGGTAGTGAATGATGGCCCTCTTGTGACCACTTGAACCCTCAACTTGAAAGTCAAAGTACTTCTCAAAGACAGATGCAAAACAGTTCCGCTTGAGTAGACCTGCCTTCTTGATCACCTCTTCCTGATTGGCTGGCAGATTCTCAAGGTCAAACAGCAGTGATATGTTGTAACCTATGGCAACAGGAACGTTGACAAAGTGTATGCAAAGAAAGTCATGTAATAATATATGAGCCATAACTTGTGTGTAATATTCCCCCAACCTATTTTTAATATTTGTGAATAAATTAGTAGGCTGTGCATGACACTTATCGCATCTTCAAGTTAAGTCTTAAGTTAAGTTACTCGTTAATGGAACATCGCTCAACTTTGATGGAGGTGGGCATGGTGATTAGGTGAATGTATCATTTCCTACAGCCTGTGTGAACAACTCTGATGGAGGTGTGCATGGTAATTAGGTGAATGTATCATTTCCTACAGCCTGTGTGAACAACTTTGATGGAGGTGTGCATGGTGATTAGGTGAATGTATAATTTCTTACATCTTGTGTGAACAACTTTGATGGAGGGGTGCATGGTGATTAGGTGAATGTATCATTTCAGAATTTGTCATGGCCAAATTTGATGTTTATTTTAAAAATTATTTTTAAAAGGTGTTTTATGTGCAATGACATTTACCAGGTTCGGGGTCTGTGAGGTAGGGGACGTAGAGTTTCTGGATGAGGTCGTCAGCACCATGTTGCTGGAGATCTTTATAGAACTTGAGGGCGATCGACACCTGGTGACACAAACACGATGCAAACATATCTCATAATGCTTCACAAGTTCACATCCACAGCGAACATAATCACTATTAATGAGAAGATGACACACAAACTGAGTGAACTCACACATGGTCAGATGATCAAAATTAAAAAGTTAACAAAATCAGTCACTGCCCCAAGCATCGTTTCACAAAACCTATTATATAGCAGTATCACTGAACTGTTATTATATAGCACTACTACTGAACTGTTATTAAAATGCTACCAAAAGCAATACACAGATTCAATGTTTAAAAAAATACAATACTAAATATTACTATTGGACATTATATATACAGTTGGTTACTACAAAACATTCCATGATGGTCTATACACAAATGTTGTCAGGAATACAAACCTGGATCTTTGTCTTGTCACTGTTGGGGTTTGACATATGGTAGAGCACTCCATCAAAATCTAGAAAGCAATCACAAAATATATATTGATATGCATTGAATTGCTCTGCTTAGTATTGTTTACACAACAATATAACATACTTTGGTTTAACAAGACATGCTAACTTATAAAATTTCCATTCATAAGAAGCCTTCAGCCATATTAGTTTTGCAATGATATTAATTTAGTAGTAATGTGTTTTAATAACGGACTTGGGAAGGTTAAAGAAATGACAGTTTATGTATTATAAGTTTATAACATTAGTATTACACTAATGTTGTCTCATATCAACGTATTATAAATTTATAATACCAATTATGTAGCAGCGATGAAATGGTGCATAGAGTCTTACCTGCCACAGTGATGTCGACCACATCCGGTTTCATCCTGTACAGGCAAATCATTTTGTTACGTTTGTGATTAACATAATAATCACAATAATCACATATCATCGTTCAACTAGATACAATTCTGAAAGAGCAACAAATTCTTTTAATAAAACATATTTTGCTAAAATCACATTCACATACCATACTTTACATCTCTTCAGGCTCTCTAAAACCCTTAAATGTCTGTATATCATAAATAAAAAATGTACTGTGAACAATTTGTTATTTTGCATACATTATAAAATGTCTGTGCAACCACATAACGTGCAATTCAAGAAATCTTATTCGTTATCTATACTATAATATACAGGAGTAATCAACATTCTTTATTTACAGGTTTACAATGCTGAGGAATTGTTTAAAAAAGGATTCTTTAACAGTTTAAGGCCTCTCTGTGATATGGGGCTTCAGACCGTAATACAGTGGAATTATGGTCACACACGAGACTGAGTCAATGTGACCATAATAGGGAGGTGACCTTCACAGTGAATATGGGCGCTGAAGCATCGCAGGACTTGGAGTAACACCATAAGGCATTTAGCATGCTCGAATGCGGCGAAACTATTCATACATCAGATCGACCGATGTTTGCTAGTTGGTTTTGTTACATATCAATAAGTATTAATGTTGGCACGATACATTATTTGCTGACATGACAACTCGTTAAATATTTGTTGGTCAGGATCGAACATGAGTTATCCACCAGAGGCCATGGTTTATTTGGCGGAGCCATCGAGCTTTGCTTTTAAACTAAGCTCGTTCCTAACACGTCTTTTCGATGTTGCTTCCATTTCGTTTTGGTTCGTTGTGCCACTTATTTTGCAATGTTTTGCCACCTCTAGGGCCTGCTATTCCTACAAGTGCTCACTGGTGTTTAAGCAAACAATAGGGCGCCTAGTAATACACGATCTCCTATTGTTTGCATTGATGACCGAGCCATCGATGGCACCTTGTTTTTCAATAAAATTTACTCCGCCGCTAAGTTTAGGCCTAAGAATTTGCCTTGTTTGTTTGTATGTTACATTGTTTTCTGAAGTTAACAGGTCACTTTGTAAACATGCAGGCGCGAGTGCGTTGCTTCATATTAAGATCGCCTTTGCTGGAACGGTGGCCGGCCTGTGGCTGCTTGCAGTTGCAGCCGCCAAATCTTGGCTTCCTGGCTGTGACTGACCGTAAGTGCAAGGTTAATATGTGGCCAATCTCAACGTTTTGCACTGGGTTACTGACCGTATTCCTGAATAGCGAGGTGACTGGATTAGCGGTTTTAATGTCCTATCTTTTAATGTGGAAATCATTTGGGACTGTCCCAGGGTCACCATAATGGCGGGGTGACTGTATTACCAGGGTGACCTTAAACTGAGGTTCCACTGTATATATATATATATATTTGTAATATATTATACGGGTAATTGCTATTGACAACGCATTGTCTACGGTGATACACGCTGTCCTGCATGGTGTGACGTCCAGTGATATACACTGTACTGCATGGTGTGAAGTTCAGTGATATACACTGTCCTGCATGGTGTGACGTTCAGTGATATACACTGTCCTGCATGGTGTGACGTCCAGTGATATACACTGTTTTGCATGGTGTGAAGTTCAGTGATATACACTGTCCTGCATGGTGTGACGTCCAGTGATATACACTGTCCTGCATGGTGTGACGTCCAGTGATATACAATGTCCTGCATGGTGTGACGTCCAGTGATATACACTGTCCTGCATCGTGTGACGTTCAGTGATATACACTGTCCTGCATGGTGTGACGTCCAGTGATATACACTGTCCTGCATGGTGTGACGTCCAGTGATATACACTGTCCTGTATGGTGTGACGTCCAGTGATATACACTGTCCTGCATCGTGTGACGTTCAGTGATATACACTGTCCTGCATGGTGTGACGTCCAGTGATATACACTGTCCTGCATGGTGTGACGTCCAGTGATATACACTGTCCTGCATGGTGTGACGTCCAGTGATATACACTGTCCTGCATCGTGTGACGTTCAGTGATATACGCTGTCCTGCATGGTGTGACGTTCAGTGATATACACTGTCCTGCATGGTGTGACGTCCAGTGATATTCAATATCCTGCATGGTGTGACGTCCAGTGACATACACTGTCTTGTATGTTGTGAAGTTCAGTGATATCCACTGTCCTGCATGGTGTGACGTACAGTGCAATAAAAACCAGTATCGCACAGTGATTCACCAAATAATTAATTAAAACGCTGCACCGATTGTTCTTGAAAACTGCTAGTATATTATCCGATTTAAAGGTACGTTCTTATATAGCGTAGTATCCTGTCCTTGAGACTGTTGAAAACACTTTACATTTCACCCCCTGGCAGACTGGTTCATTCCAACGCCATCTCGACTTCTCTGGGAAGCATTCAGCCACACTGCAATTACTGCGTGAAGACCATTCGTTCCAATATCCATCTCTGTCTGTAGCCAGGTACTCATTACTGAGTGAACTGTGGCAACATGGGATGAATGTTATTGCCAAAGCTTCGGAACGACAGCGAGAGGATTCGAATCAGAGTTCTCTCAATTGAGAGCCTGACATTCTAACCGCTACACTACCACGCGCCACAATTTATTGCATTAAATATGTTGAAATATTAGTTATGAATCCATCAGACATGGGGTCAATTCTTAATTGAATTGTAATTGATAAAAAATGTGTGAACTTGAATTGATTAAAATCAAAATAGACTGAATTGGAATTGAAGTCTGCAGAGTGTTGAATTGAATGAATTGATCAATTTGTATAGAAATGGTACATTTTTCTACGTAAATTTACACATGTAAACATCGGAATATGTTATAAATGACTTATTCTTAAACAAGACTTCCACTTAAAATGAGAGTGTGTTAGGAGCTTATTTTGAAGCCAATAGAGAGTGTAGCTCTAAGTAAACATGTACAATTGGTTTGCATGCAGGTCTGAAACCCCTTTGTGGGGCAAAACAACAAAAGGGTGTAACTGGCTTGGTAATCCTTCAGCAGGTATTTTCTAAGCCAAAAACTTTGTTTGTGCATTGAACTATGATATATAACTTTAGGATCAAATATTATGCAGCTGAAGTGACCAAAGTTAGGCAGCTGAAGCAACAAATGTTATGCCACTAAAGTGACCAATGTTATGCAGCCGAAGAGACCAACTGTTTCCCTGAAGCGTCCAAGAAATTTGTTGCTGAAGCGGTAACGCCGCTGAAACGACCCGGAACCATGCCTCCTACATAAACTGTCGCATAGCGGTTTAAAATTGCTACATACAACTGTGTCTCCTATATTATGCAGTAGCCGGTATGCAGCAGCTTAAACGGCTACAACTGTGCCTTCAAAGTGTCGAGTAGTGGTTTAAACCGCTACATGTAGGATGCACAGTTGTAGCCGTCTAAATTGCTACAGGATTCTTAAGTTATAGGAAAAAGAGAATTATGGCCTATATAACTATGTCTATGATTATATTTCCTTCAACACTTCGACGATTATAATGTATTCAAAGACAAAGAGCATCTTAGAGAAACGCTTTTTTAAACGCTGATAACAAATTATAATGGATTTTCCTTATAAGCTGAAAATGTCCCCAAGTTCGTAAAATAAAACGGGCGGACACCGGCAACTGGACATCCGGCTAAACGAACCCGGAAACAAATTAGGTGTTTATTTAGGATGTCTTATTTGGTTGTTGTAAATACTTACCCAGCCATAGCATTGTTAAACTTCTGCGTTAAAGTTTCTTCAACAATACGATTGTTGATTTCGAGCAAAATCATGTTTGGTACCGCTGACAGTAACTTTTAATAGCAAAAACTTCGCAAGTCCAAAAGAGTGCTATTATAGCGGAAGTAGCACCTACGAAGTTTAATATTTACTGATATTTCATTGGTTATAAATATTGGTGTATCGCCATCTACCGGAGTGCATCCAAACTAAACCAATAGTCTCGATCACCCAGGGTCCAGAATAAAAAGACGCTAGTCACTGTTATTGCATTTCTTTCGTATTTTTTTGAGTTTATGTGCATCTTTCACAGTTGAATATTATTGAATAGCAAGGTCTGAAATCATCGGCATGTATTCTGTGGTGGAGTGTCTTACTTATGTGACACTTTGACGTTTTTTAACAGATCAGTATTGCCAACCAAAGCAATGGGACTATGTTTTTTTTTATACGAAATGCACATATCACATGCTTTTGCCATGATTATATTACCTTCGCAAAGACAATGCTCGTTTATAGGCACTGGTAATGCGAACTACTAATCCGTGAACCGATTTCATCATTTTTGTACTCCTACTAGTCGCGTTTGCATGACGATGCGAAAGCGAGGCAACTTGTTTGAAAATGGCGACTACCATACTGTGACAGCTAGTTAGCCTGCAATGAAATAGTGTGGATTGTCTTTGGACAATACTGAGGTGAAACCGATGTATGTATGACATAATTTGACATGACGGAACATAAACAATTCATCATTACTTCAGCAAGTCCATCCTGAAAAATTATTCCTGCTAAATTAATGCTGTTTTTGTAAAACTGATGACTTGAAAGTTGACAGAAGAACTAAGTCTAACTAAGTCTAAGAAGTCAAGCCACAGGCACATCAGAACCAGAGACAAGACAGCCACAACTTAGATGGCTGTTGTTTCAGAATTGCGTGGTTACGAATGCACACGTTAAACACATGTTTTTAGCACATGATTCGCTACAGTCTTCAGTTGATTTACTCCGTACCCATACGTCATAGGCATAGACATAGCCATAGCCATAGCCATAGGTCCTGATAGGAATAAATTAAAGTGTGTTGTTTCACAGACACAGGACTAGTATCACAAACACAATATGTCTGACTGTGTATATTGTCATTGACTAAATGTTATAGCCCATTCGAAACCTAGAGATTTGTTCCACTGAATTTGTTAAAATCTCTTAAAGGTGGTATGGTTGAATGTTTAGTTCTATGCAGTGATGTATCTAGGATCTCGTAAAGGGCGAGGCCAAGAGGGGCCAAGCCTAGTTACCATATGCTACCATGTAGTGGTGCAACTGAAAAATGCAGTAAAAAAATTAAGCCAAAGGGGAGGCCATGACCCAGTGGCCCTCCCCAAATGTGTCACGGGGTCTAGGCAAATATAAGCGTGGGAAGTGGTGGTCAAATGGTTAGGGCACCTGCCTGTCGCTCAAAAGGATGGTGGTTCAATTCCACCTCCGCTATTTCGAAGCTTGGGCAATTTCATTCACTCCACTTTACCTGTGTCTTTGGGATGAGACAGTAAAATCTGTTGGTCCCTTCCACCTGGCGTATTTGCCAAGGGAAAGGGAAGTAAAAGATCCCACGCGGGGAAATGGAAAAAACCTTTGATGGACTCACTCTAGAGAGCAGCAGAATCTCCCAGCAGATTCTGCTTAATGGATGGTGGCTGGTTAATATCAAGAGGAAGAAGAAATTTAGAAGTGGCTATTGCATTTTCACGTTGAACATGGTTGTAGAATGTCAAGGCAAGTGGCCTGGCGCCGCACGGTGAGTGACAATGTCAGCTGGAGACAGGACCAAGCAAACAATGCAACCATCTACATACTACGGGAGTTCGGTCCCATGGGCTTCCTACTAAAGGAGGAAGGAGAAACAAAGAATTTCAAGGTAACTCACTTTGCCCAAAATGGAAATGTTAATTCTGAAAATAATAATAATTTATTTACCAAAATATGAGTGGGCTCATTTCGGAGAGAAATTGAGAGTGGATCACTATAATAAGTCATTACTTTTCAAGCTAGTGACCCAAAATACTCAAATTTTTAATATTTGCATTTGGCATTTGATAAAGAAACTTTGCACAGTGTTATATTTACCATATCAATATTATTCAACAAGTACAAAAAGAAAAGGGAAATCATTTAAAACTAAATTATTAAAAATTTATATTATTTAAAACCTAAATTATTACTAAACATATTATTTTAAAACTAAATAATTTAAAAACTAAATTACTGAATTATTTGAATACTAACATTATGAAAACAACATATTTTTCAATTTATAAATGTTATGCATTATGTTATGCATTATCATTGTAATGTTATCATTATCCGTCTCTCTACTCCAAGTTTTTAGCATATCATTTTCTACATTTGTAAATGTGACTATGATGTGGGGTGGTGTGCTGAAGGTGTTCCTGGGAGATCATCACCAATGCACGTGTCCTGTGTTCAGGAAGGAGAAGGATCTATGCAAACACATCTGTTGGGTAATACTCAAGAAGTTCAGGATACCCAGAAACAACCCAAGTAGGTGTCACACTGAAGTTCTGTTTCAACTTTGCTCACTCCGCATGGGCAGAAATGGAAAAAAATGGTTGCATAGTTGTAAAAATGATATTTTAAAGAGCACAGCTGAATGCTTCGTGGAGAAGTTTAGTTGGTGTTGAAATGAACATGTCTGCCGGGGATTAAGGTGACTGGATACCGCACTTTATTAGAACTAGGGGTGCAAGTTTGTAACAATACATCGAACTATTTGTGCATCGCGGTAAGCAATGTGACGATGCAATACTGTCGATACTAAATAGAACTGTCGATTGTTATCATCGATGGTACACTGAACTATCAATAGTAATGATAGTTTGAAAAACAATTCAGCAGACTACTTGTGTCACTGTAGTAATATAAATAAACATGTTTTTAAGTATATTGGATAATTAATGTATTTATTGACCTAACATCAAAATTCATAGCGTCATTCACGGATTCAGCATTTTAAATAGCTACATGACAGCTCCTTCCATCAATTACAGTTTGGCACTGTTTTCTTGACTTTTCGCTATTCCGTGATACTATCACAATACTATCACAATACTATCACAGTACTATCACAATACTATCACAGTACTATCACAATACTATCACAATACTATCACAATACTATCACAATACTATCACAATACTATCACAATACTATCACAATACTATCACGATAGTTATGATTTATCGCATTATTATTGCAATAATCATCATACATACAATAGTAAAACTCTACCTTTTCAGTCACATGGCAGCTGGGTCTGGTAGAGCGGGAAATCAACGAAATTCTCCAGGGCATTCTTGCCCGCCAGGAGGCTCGACCAAAACCAGCAGCCCAACGGAATGGCGCCCTTGGAGAGAGTAGTGGCGGTAGTGGTACCATCCCCCAGAGGGCAATCACGGAGGAGGATGTGTGCCCTATCTGTCAGGAGGAACTACTGGAGAAACACCAGCCTGTCACATACTGCCGGTGAGGACTATGTTCCTTTTTGATGTTAGTTTATTGGAAAATAAAAATTTAATCCTGGATATGATCATACAATTATTTTTCATATTCATATATACCAAAATTTTATTTCCATGTATAGATTTCTGCCAGTCTTGTAAAGATGACTTCATCAGTAACAAAGTTGATGACATACTGGTAGGATGACATCATCAGTACCAAAGTCGATGACATACTGGTAGGATGACATCATCAGTACCAAAGTTGATGACATACTGGTAGGATGACTTCATCAGTAACAAAGTTGATGACATACTGGTAGGATGACATCATCAGACAACTTTACAGTGACTTTATCCTACTAGGATGTCAGTACCATTACTGGCTGACTGTTCAAGTGCTGGTGGAGTGAATATAGTTAAATGGGATAGAAAAATGCATCAGGATCAGAACAACCTGGTAGTCTTGGAATTTGTTTTATTAAGTGACATTTTTGCTAATCCCTTGTTAAAACTACTCTACTCGGTTAATGTTTTTTTGTTAAAACTTATTTAAATGCCTACCATTAAACCTCTTGTTAAACCTGCTTGAGTAATAATGTAAAACCTACTGTTAAACCTATCATTCAACATATTGTTAAACCTGTCATTAAACATATCGTTAAACCTGTTATTAAACATATTGTTAAACATATCGTTAAACATAAACAAGTACTGTTAAGCATACATATTCTATAAAATATTCTTTAAAATATTCTTTACAAATAGTCTTCACAGATATATTGTTTATGAATATTCTTTACAATATTCTTAAACTTACGATATACCATACGATCTGTTCTGAATCTGTTGTGAAATCCACACTTAAATCTTTCTGCTTTCCCAGATTTGGCTGTGGCAACAACATCCATATAAAGTGCATGAAGATTTGGGCGGAGCACCAGAAGTCATCGGGTGAGAGTGTTATCAAGTGCCCTATGTGTCGTGAGGACTTCGGCTCGCTCGCACACCTATTGACAGAGTTCCGCAACACAAACGTGCGGTCAACACATGCCGACCGCATGCATGAGCACCTTGGGGTGACATGCCGAGAATGCAGCGTGTGTCCAGTCACGGGAAAGTGCTACAAGTCAGTAAACGGGTTAACCCCACATCATAGTTGGCATGTTGCTTCACGCACACATTCTTCTCAAAATGATAATTGTAATAATAATAATCTTACTGTAATCAAGCTAGAGTATGTGTTAGGCTACTCCTCCTAGAGTATGTGTTAAGCTACTCCTCCTAGAGTATGTGTTAAACTACTCCTAGAGTATGTATTAGGCTACTCCTCCTAGAGTATGTGTTAGGCTACTCCTCCTAGAGTATGTGTTAGGCTACTCTTCCTAGAGTATGTGTTAGGCTACTCCTAGAGTATGTGTTAAGCTACTCCTCCTAGAGTATGTGTTAAGCTACTCCTCCTAGAGTATGTGTTAAGCTACTCCTCCTAGAGTATGTGTTAGGCTACTCCTCCCAGATGCTTTGCATCTCAGGTGACACATTTTCACTGTTACATCTATGACCCCAGATGAAATAGTAACACTATTATTTTTTTAAATTCTATGAACAATACATTACAATACATTACACTACATACATTGTATTTTTCATGTACAGTTGTTCACAATGCTATGCATTATTCTCTCAAATATTCTTTAAAATTTCTTTAAAATATTCTATAAAAATATTCTTTAAGAACATTCTTAAAAATGTCTTTAAACTATTCTTTAAACATTTTCTTTAAAAACATTCTTAAACTTACATTATCATAAGATCCATCCTGAATCTGTTCTGAAATCCATATTTAAATCTTGTAAATCTTAAATAGCAACACTTTTATGTTTTTAAAATTCTTTGAACGATACATTACAATACATACATTGTAGTTATTACATACAATAATTTTTTGCAGTGCTGTGTATATTTTCTATGATCGTTCCAAGTTATGTATACTGCCAAGACACCATCAAGATATTGACTGGCAGTACCAAGTACCAAAGCATAGATGGATATTTCTGTGATAATGTTGTGCATTCTGAAATTGTGTAAATACAGTCATTATGAACTGCCAAGTTATCGCGTCCTGAGGATGGGTATTTTTGCTAGTGATAATTATAACATGCATTTGTGGATTACCTTGTTAATTACATTACATATTTAATTTTGAGACATTCATGACAAAATAACAATGTTTGTAATTGTACTAGTATTTGATCTATCCCATACTTGATCTGTCCCATATTTAATTTATTCCATACTTGATCTATCTCATGCTTGATCTGTCCCGTACTTGATCTGTCCCGTAATTGATCTGTCCCGTGCTTGATCTATCCCGTACTTCATCAGTCCCATACTTCATCTGTCCCATACTTCAACTGTCCCATACTTCATCTGTCCCGTACTTCATCAGTCCCATTCTTCATCTGTCCCATACTTCATCAGTCCCATACTTCATCTATCCCATACTTCATCTGTCCTATACTTCATCAGTCCCATACTTCATCAGTCCCATACTTCATCTGTCCTGTACTTCATCAGTCCCGTACTTCATCTGTCCCATACTTCATCTGTCCTTCTGTGCGGTTGGAGAAATGGCTGCTGACGACATCCCTCGTTTTGAAAAAATTTCAAGCCAGATCTGATTTCTTACATTTGCACAGATGCTCCGTGTGTACAAACTTCCATCTCTGCCAGACTTGCTTCAACACTCCGGTTCACCTGCAGCATTCCTTCCAGTTCAGACTGGTGAGTTGACACTAGAACAGACACCAACTATTAAAAACAAAGAAGAATGTAAAGATTATATATTACTGGAAATACTAATAGGTGCATACAATGATTTGTGATAATTGTTCGTCAGATATTATAACTGATGATAGTATAATTGATGTTAGGGCTTTATATACAATTTAGTATTAAAGTATGTGCCATGTTTTGTGGCCATAACTTAAGAGATTCTGGCCCACTGCCATCAGTGTGATCTCAGATTGTTGTATTTGCCGTTTGCAGAAGAGCACCCAAAGGTGGCGCCCTGCCCCAGAGCGCCCTCGAGTGGCAGGGAGTAGCCTGCCCGATGCTGTGGTTGATAACCTCATGACCCGAGACATCCAAGATGAAGACTATGACTTACTCCTGCAGTTAGACAGGTACATATTCTACCCAGTTAGACAGGTACATATTCTACCCAGTTAGACAGGTACATATTCTACCCAGTTGGACAGGTACATATTCTACCCAGTTAGACAGGTACATATTCTACCCAGTTAGACAGGTACATATTCTACCCAGTTAGACAGGTACATATTCTACCCAGTTAGACAGGTACATATTCTACCAAGTTACACTGGTACATATTCTACCCAGGGTTAAGTCATTTCAATATTAGTTAAGGAACTCCACATGCACGCAGACACATGCAAACACACACACTAACAAACATGCATGTACTCACATACACGCACATGCACACTCACATACTTACACACAGACACACACACAGATACACACACACTCACATACACACACACACACTCACACAGACACACACACACTCACACACACACACACCCACTCACACACACATGCACCTACTCACACACACACACACACACGCACGCACGTGCACACTCACTGCTGCACCCAGGACTACTTTGAACTGCTCCCTTAGTAGATATTGTGTGTTGTAGTTCCAGATGCAGAGAGACCTGGCGGAATTTCTTTTCATCATTTGTTTTTTACACAATTTTGGTAAAAATAATATTTTAATTTTTTCTGCATCTAAAAAATTCATACTGTATGCTTAATGGAATGAATACAATATATGCCACATGTTTAACTATTTTATTATTATTTATGTAACTAACTAATTTTATCACCTACACTTTGTCGAGATTTATATTGCTATATAAATGTACTTATTATTATATTATTATCGTTGTAGTTCACAGATGCAGAGTGACCTCACGCCAGAGAGCGTGCAGTCCCTGCCCCTGGAGCGAGTCACCCTCCACAGTCGCCTCCTCGCCCCCGGTCAGCAGTGTCGGGTCTGTCTACGCCCCTATGCAGCTGGTGACACCTTGAGGCGGTTGCCATGCCGACACCGATTCCATTGTGAGTGCATCGATGAATGGCTGCTTCATCGGCACCCAACATGTCCAGTAGATGGCGTTGTATATTCGAACTCATCGATTCGGGAAACGCACGAGGCACAGCGATTGATGTAAGCAGTGTGCTGTGGATTGATTGTCATCGTTAATCTGTTGTGGGTAATTAATTATTATAGTGATCAGAGATAATATAATAATATGAATTTAAATAGCGACTGAATCCATGTAAAATAAAATGCTCTCAGGTGATTCAGAAATTATGACAATAATATTAGCTTTAGTTTGTTTTAATTAAAAATAAATATAGTGATATTCTTTCCTGTTTTGCATGTAAACTCATTGGTCTATGAATTTGGCAATTTCATGTTTTTTAATTAAACAATAATATTGTACAGAAACATTAATTCTGGTGAAATGTCTGTCATTCTATTCATACATGCGCTGTTGTTTATTAAATTATATATTTCATGTGTGAAGCATTAAGTTTTAATGGATAGAAAATAAAGTAAAATAATATGCTAAGCAGTTTATCAAAGGTAAATAAACATTTTCATTTTGTGCTTTTTAGGCAGAAAGTTAGATCAGAATCCGAGCAAGGCAAAGAGAATGTTGCCTCTGAATCAGATGCTTCTACGTTGCACATTCCTGGCATTGGCATAGTGAGGCAAAGAAGCAACTCATCTGGCTCATCAATGGCAGTGCAGGAGCCTCGACGAATGAGTCTCCAGGGGAACCGGCCATCCAGACGCATCGACACCGTCGAGGCAATAGTGAGACATGCGGTGTTTGGAATCAGTGGCCAAGGAATGGTGCCGGTTGATAGCATGTAAGAACAACTTCCGATCATCTTCTCAAGTGTTTTTCAATAAGAAAACACATACAGATTTGCCACATTTTGTTGAAATGCATATTGAAATTGTTTGCAATTTAATGCTTTTCATTTGATACTTCTTTATTTTTTATTTGTTTATATGCAATTTAATGCTCTTCATTTAATACATATTTATTTATATTGCAATTTTAATGTTCTATTAATTTATTGCAGTTAATCTTTTATGGTTTTTTAGTTATATTTACTATGCTTATGTGTACTATTCAGCCTCAATAGCTGCAGAGCGAAATAAAGTTTTTTATTACTTATTATTACTTAGCCATATAGCGTTTTTCATTAGTTAATCAGTCCTTAGCACTCCTTTTCTGATTGGGTGTTGCCATCAGTCAGACTATGAAATATACCTACATAAAAAATCTGCTAAGTTTCGCAGGAACAGAGTGTCACCAACGGGTTGCACTATATACCTATGTCAAATAAAATGAACTAAATGTCACCGGAAATCTGCCTACATCAAAAATATTTATGCTGTTTTAAATCATGGACCCACCAAGACAAATCCTGCTTCTGCCACTGAAACTTTGTATAGCTCCCTGAAGTTATTCGCAGGTTATCCTTGTTATTCTCCTTATACAAAGCTACTCTCGTTATGCCTTGTACATGTTGCAAATTATATCCTCAACCAAAGAATTTACTTTCATTGTGGAATGAATTAATGAATCTTTATTTTTAAAAACAATAATAGACAAATGTAATAGAAGTAGCGATGTCATTACAACTTTACATAACTGTAAAATTGTTGAAAAATGGCAAAAAGAAGTGTAATACTTATGTTACTTGCCCTATTATAAATACGATACAGTGTACAATCGTACGCATGTGACAGATAGAACATAATGTTATTTGGTAACATACAAGGCCAGTAAGTAGCCAACCTTTAGCTTTTAACCCATTGAACTTATTGGTCATGTGTCTTTCACAAGAACAAGGAGACAAGGAAAGTCTACAACATATAGAGGTCTATAATCATTCAACAAAGTTTGTGACTTTTACATTTTTTTCTTTTGTAAGTAGGTTTGATTTTTCACGAAACGAATTTGAAATGAGACTAAGAGACAAAATCCATGCACACTTTCTTCTTGAACAGAGCCATTTCAAGATTGCAGAATCAGCTGAATCTGACACCGAAAGGTGAAGTGCTGCCCCCTGCTGGCCGACTAAAGAGGGTTCCCGTTGCGCCGTCCATCCCCCTACCCCATGACGCGTCACTGGACGATGTATCTGCAAAGCATTTTGGACTGGGAATCATTGGTGGCACCAGTGGTCATCCCCCGAGAGGTCCAGTGCGAACGGAACGGACTCGGTCCAATTATTCCGGTGGGTCACTTGTTGCAGGATTACGGGTGGAGTTTAATATATAAGTCTCAAGTCTCAAGTGGTTTTACTCCAAACAGCCCAAACTTGGGCTAACGCAGGAGTTTGTGGTGGGCTGTGCGCATGCGCTGTGGGTGGTACATTCGATTAAAAGACTAGTATCATTAATGTTGCTGAAATGGTTTTTATTTGATAGTTTTATTTATTTTATGTATTGGATGTTTAACGAAATTTTTAATAGGTTGGTTGTGTATATGGACACTGTCGCTGCCCTGCCACATGCACACATAGACAGTCTCCATACCCACACCCTGGATAAGTTTACGCTAAGCTGTGTTTTAAAGGCAGTTTAGGTGAGGAGGTGTGGTGAAAGGGAGTTCCGTAATAGCTTCTTGAAATGATTTTGGGTTTTTTATGTTGGTAATTTTTGATGGAATCATATTCCATATGCGAATGGCTCTGGGATAAAATGAAAAGACCATTGCATTTATACGACACTTGGGGGCTATGTATTGTCCACGGGTTCGAGAGCGAGTTAGTAGGCCTGAAGGGGGGGTGATCTCAATAATGTTGTTTAGAATTTTGTAGAAGGTAGTGGCTTGTTTGATAATGCGCCTTCGTTCGAGGGTTGGCCACCCAAGGGCAGTAATTAGATCTGCTGGATTTGTGTTTCGTCTGTAGTCATTTTTAACAAATCTGGCAGCAGAGTGTTGCACTCTTTCAAGGCTTTTAATTTGTGAAAAGGTGTGGGGATTCCATATGGGTGAAGAGTACTCAAGTTTTGGCCGGATTAGCATGTTGTAGGCTGTTTGTTTAACTTCGGGTTTACATGGGCCAAGAGTTCGTTTAATCATGCCTAAACATTTCGAAGATTTTGAAGTTATGTCAGTGACGTGATTTGTCCAGGTTAATTTGGAATCCAATTTTACTCCGAGGTATGAGTGGCTGGATACGGTGGATAATGGCTGGCCAGAAAGCGAGTACTTGTGTGTGCTGGGTTTAGTTTTGTTTGTTATTGGAAGGTGGACGCATTTAGATACATTAAATTCCATTTGCCATTTGTCTGACCATGTTTGGAGTTGGCTTAGGTCAGTTTGGAGAATTTCGTGGTCGTTTTTGGAAGAAATTTTACGATATATAATACTATCATCTGCAAAAAGGCGTATAGGAGATTTGATGTTCCCATTTATGTCATTTATGTAGAGTAAGAAGAGGACAGGTCCTAGAACTGAACCCTGTGGGACACCAGATGTGACATCTGTGATGTCCGACAGGGCACCGTTAACTGAGACTCTCTGTTTGCGGTTGGATAGAAAAGATTTGATCCAATTTTGAGTGTTTCCAGTGATTCCGTAGGAGGTCAATTTTGATAGAAGACGTAGGTGAGGCACTTTGTCGAAGGCTTTAGCAAAGTCAAGCAGGATTGCGTCAATTTGGGTCTTGTTGTCCATAGCAGTCATCCAGTCGTGGACTGTCTCAATGAGTTGAGATTCACAAGACAGTCTCGACTGGAATCCGTGTTGAAAGTGGAGAATGATGTTATGCTTGTGCAGGTGTTTCCACATGTTGCTTAGGATGATATGTTCCATTACTTTACAGAGGATGCAGGTTAGTGATATGGGTCTGTAGTTAGCTGGGTCAGATTTATGGCTCTTTTTGTGTATAGGAGTTACTAATGCTTGTAGCCAGTCATTAGGAAGTTTACCAGTGTTGTATGATTGTTGGAAAATTTGGGTGATGATGGGAGCTATCTGCTTTGCAGTTTCTTTAAGGACTCTGGCTGGGAGTTCATCTGGGCCTGTAGCTTTGTTCTGGTTTAGATTTTCCAGCTGCTTTATTACGCCATCTATGCCAATTTCGAGAAGGGGGATGTTGGGGTAAGTAGAGGGGGCTATTTGGGGGATGGGGTGCTTTTCTTGGGTAAATACAGAGCTAAATTGGTTGTTTAGGGCATTTGCTTTATCTCGATCATTAATTATTGGTTGGTCGTTTACTCGAAGTGTGGGGATGCCAATGTTTTCTCGTTTATTTGCCTTAATAAATGACCAGAATCGTTTTGGATTAGTTTTCAGGCTGTCTCCAATGTGATTGTTAACATAGTCTTTGTAGGATTTTGCTAATGCTTTAGTAGCTTGCTTTCGGAGTTCCTTAAATTTTTCCCAGTCACTGTTTAGTCCAGTTTGCTTTGCCTTTTTGTGGCTTTTGTTTCGTCTTCTCTGCATTCTAATTAGTTCACGTGTTATCCAGGGGAGGTGGGTTTTAGCTTTTGTGTATCGTCTCGGTATGTTGTTGTTAATCAAGGTAGTCAGGCGTTCGCGGAAAAAGGTCCAGTTTTTGTCTATATCCTGTGAGTTGGGGTCGATGTCGAAGTACTCAAGATTTAGTTTGTCTATGTCGTCTTTGAGTTGGTCCCAGTCTGCTGATTTGTAACTATAAACTTGGTGGGGGGGTTTCTTGTTGCGAACTGGGTTTAAGTTGACATTGAAGGTCACGGATTCGTGATCGCTCATACCAGGAGTGGTGTGGGTGTTGATGATAATGGAGGGATTTGAGGTGAGTATGAGGTCAAGAATGTTGCCAGAAGCAATGCGTGTGGGGTCGTTTACCATGTTCTGCAGCCCGAAGTCGTTAGTTATTTCTAGTAGTTTGTTGTGCTTGCTGGCAGTGCTGTTATTAGTGGTCTGGTGATTTGTCCAGTTGATATCAGGGAGGTTAAAATCTCCAGCTATGACTACGTTAGGGGGAGTTTTTTGTGATTTATATAGTTTAGTTAGGGAGTCGTGGAGAGCTTCAAGGGATTGGAGGTGGTCATTTGGGGGTCGATAATAAGATGCAAAGTATATGCATTTGTTTCGTGCAAAGTGAATTTTTGTCCAAATTATTTCACAATTTGAGTTTAAATTTTGGAGGGGTTCAGCTACAATGTTGTCACGGAAGGCTATAAGGACTCCACCGCCATGGACATTCCTGTCCTTTCTGATGGCCTCATAGTTGGGTGGTAGGAAAGAGTATGTAGCATAGTTTGCATCTAATTTAGTTTCAACTAGAAATATGATGTCTGGATTATTATATTGAATAGTTGCCTTTAGTTGGGTTGCTTTTTCTATGCTCTTAACGCTGTTGGTATTTATCAAAATTCCTTTAAGTGTGTTTCCTTGGGTTTTCTTGTGGCGTTCGGGGGTTGAAGTGTTTTGGGGGTTTGGGGCGAAATTTAAGCATGCATTTTGTGATGTGTGGAGTGTTGGGGTACTAAGCGTGGAGCTGTCAGACTGGGTGTTGGTAGGAATGGATTGCTCATTTCTAGATGGAGAAGTGGTAATATTTGGAATTGGGCGCCCGCATGGGCCAGGGTTTGGGTGGATGTCGCCTGAGAGTGCTATCAGTCTGCTGAGGTACAGATGTGTAACAATGTCTGATTTGAATTTGATTTTGGGTGGGAATTTAATTCGGGGATTCAAAGTTAGGGCATAATATTTTGGTTTAATTTGGAGATTTGATCGAGATACGCGTTGACATGTTCCAATGATCGTTGCTATTAGGAGAGTGACGGTGATTATCTGCGTTAGCCCAAGATTAATCCGCGTGGAATGCTGGACTAGGTGAGGCGAATATTTCCTAAAAGGACATCTGAATTGGAATACGTTTTGTAGCATGGTTTTCAGGAAGTTAGATCCAAATGCAAACAGTGGCGACTTGAAGAAAAGTAAGCTTACTAATGAAATGCTTAGCGATAAAATGAAAAGAACTCACCCGGACGGCGCCGGCAGTGGTAGTCCGCCATCTTTGAAATTTTGGTTCATGTGTTAATATGCTCGCAAAAACCTACTTCACCCCCAGGTAGTCGGCAGCTTCTGACTCCTGTGGAATAGACAGTGAGAATTTGTTGTCAGAATTTAGAATGTCTCTGATTTTGAAAACTGAGCAGAGACTGGTAATGAAATGATGCATAAAGGCTAGTGCATAAAGGCTAGTACATAAAGTCTAGTGCATAAAGGCTGGTGCATAAAGACTAGTGCATAAAGGCTAGTGTATAAAAGCTGGTGCAGAAAGACTAGTGCATATAGGCTAGTACGTAAAGACTAGTGCATACAGGCAGGTGCATAAAGACTTATGCATAAAGGCTAGTACATAAAGACTTGTGCATAAAGACTGGTGCGTAAAGGCCTGTACATAAAGACTTGTGCATAAAGGCTGGTGCATAAAGGCTGGTGCATAAAGGCTAATGCATAAAGCTATCAGCATATTCTCAATAACTGCTTAGCGTGCTTTGTACATATAGCTTGAAATAACAAAAAGTACATGCTATCATTTACATAATAAATATAAAATTATCCAGTAATCACCTGTATGATGACATTTTAGTTAGCATCGTCATACTGTTTAAATGCTGATGTGCGTAAAACTCCAATATTGACCTGCCATAATTAAATGTGATGAGTTTGTTGATGTAGGCAGTGGATGTATTTATGTAACTTAGCTCTCATTTGTCCCTGCAGAAAAGAGAGTTCAAAGTAGTTCTGCATCACGACTGCGAACGGTAGAGCGAAGGCGTGATCGTAGTTCAAGTAGCAACAGAGAGAGGGCAGCACGACCAGCAGGAATTTCGCAGATGGCATCGGGAGGTAGTAATCTTGTAAGTTGCCAATAATCACATTTCCTAAATCTCTGTGGTCCAGAGACTCCTACTAAAAGTATTCAAAGTACGTCGTATTGAAAATGCCACCTTCGTCATTTGGTGCACTCACTTAATAATTACTTTCAATGTGATAATTTTTTTGGCAAATTTTGACCTGTGTCTTTGAAAAAGGCAATATGCGATTATGCGTGTGAACAAATATTTGACAATTTCCCAGTTTTGTCACATTGACTGTCGATACATCAACTAGGGAGTATCACAAAACATTGATGTAAGACACTACATAAAATTTGTTCTTGGGGGACGAGAGTAGCAACTGTTTCATATAATATTCTATTGTACATCAATGTAGTTCTCCTCAAACACAATGTTTATTCTATGATCACAACTCATAAAGGTGCTGACTTTTGTTTTTTTTGAGATCGTCCCTAGACAGATGTTTGTTTTCAGAATCTGCAGAACCTTTACATTGGCAATGACCCGGACACAGCAGAGGTCGCTACGAATGACTTTATGACTGAAGGCACTATAAAGCCGCAGCTGCGCCGGGGACATATATCGGCATCGAGTGGTGCGAATCACCATGGCAACGGACGCACGGAAGACCCGTATCGCTGGGGCAACACCATGGAATTACAGGGCGATGACTTGATGCTGGCTGGCAGTGCGCTTAGTGACATAGGGACGTGATGCTAACTGGTGGATAGTGTCGTTAGTGATGCGCCGATGTGTTATTAGCAGCAACGATAGCAGGGTTTGTCCCAAAGGGAATGTATGGGAATTAAAGAGAATGTACAGGAATTAAAGGGAATGTACAGGAATTAAAGGGGATGTACGGGAATTAAAGGGAATGTACGGGAATTAAAGGGAATGTACAGGAATTAATGGGGATGTACGGGAATTAAAGGGGATGTACGGGAATTAAAGGGAATGTATGGGAATTAAAGGAAATGTACGGGAATTAAAGGGGATGTACGGGAATTAAAGGGGATGTACGGGAATTAAAGGGAATGTACGGGAATTAAAGGGGATGTACGGGAATTAAAGGGAATGTACGGGAATTAAAGGGGATGTACGGGAATTAAAGGGAATGTACGGGAATTAAAGGAAATGTACGGGAATTAAAGGGGATGTACGGGAATTAAAGGGAATGTACGGGAATTAAAGGGGATGTACGGGAATTAAAGGGAATGTACGGGAATTAAAGGGGATGTACGGGAATTAAAGGGAATGTACGGGAATTAAAGGAAATGTACGGGAATTAAAGGGGATGTACGGGAATTAAAGGGAATGTACGGGAATTAAAGGGAATGTACGGGAATTAAAGGGGATGTACGGGAATTAAAGGGAATGTACGGGAATTAAAGGGAATGTACGGGAATTAAAGGGAATGTACGGGAATTAAAGGGGATGTACGGGAATTAAAGGGGATGTACGGGAATTAAAGGGAATGTACGGGAATTAAAGGGGATGTACGGGAATTAAAGGGAATATATGACGATTTTCATAGATTAACTGATAGGTAGCTAGTTATGTATTCCATATCATTAAAATGTCCAAATTCTCTCAATGTTAGGTTCTCAAAGTACACCTAAATTAACACTCTTCTACTTCATGTTTTAATGGTTGCTTTGCTGTGGTTTATTTACCGTCAGAAATGGTATAAAACAGCAATTTGACCAACAAAGCATCCGTTGTGCCTTGCCTTCAGAATTGACAATTTCTTAGGCGGTCCTATATTTAAGTTTAAATATCACAACATTTACAATGAACATACTTGGTAAGTCCACTTTTTTGTAGTAGAGTTCAGATATCTCATCAGACCCAAAAAATTGTAGTGTATAATATTGCAAAATCCGGCATCTTGTAATCGGTGGCTGATGTTATACAAGTAATGAGTGAGATATAGTCCATCTATTATGGTAACCATAAATGCATTCTGCGTATTGTCAATTTGTCACCTCCAAGACTATATTTGGTACACAAATTCATGGGGTTTCCTGGAGTCCCACTTCCAAGTATATTATAGCTGGAGGTGTATTTGGTGACATTAGAGTGATGCTCAGAGGCAGGCTAAGAATAAACAGTATTATGGTGATTAAATTAATATTAAAACCAATTGATATTGGCCTATATTCTGGGAGATGCAAAAAGATCTTGTGATGCTTAAAGGATGGTCCACACGTGCTCACAGCCACACCCGAATGCACACATCAAGTGAATGCGAGTTGTTGATGTTGAAAACCCAAGAGAATGCTACATTTATTCAATGGCTTACCATCCTTGTAAAAATGTACATGCAAGCTGTATTATAGACAATCAGTTTAGTTTTCTGTGGGCTTCTAATACACCTCGTGTTTGCCTGGGTTTGGATTGTGCCAGTATTTATTAATAAGAATATTTGTTCAACTGAAATTGATGATGTGTTGCTGACTTTTCATTCCCAATGAAAAATGTTTGTACAAAGTTTCCCTGACTTTGACTCAGAAATATAAAAGAATTCTTTGAGAGTTTATATGTATAGTAAAATGCATGGGAAGAAGTTTAATATTTGGGTGTGAGCACAAACTAGTCATTTGAGCTCTATCAAATTGGCAACGGTAGTGATTGAAAACTGGGCCTGGATCCTCGAGTCAGGTTGTACCGTGTCTACCCAGTCATCAGTTGCAAGCAGTCAATAAACCAATCAGAATTGACTTTTGGATCACATGACTGTAAATATGTTCTTATATACTGCGGTATCATCCTTGTGACTGTTCCAAGCGCTTTACACTTCACCCCCTGGCAGACCTGTTCCTTTACACTTCTCCCCCCGGCAGACCTGTTCCTTTACACTTCACCCCCTGGCAGACCTGTTCATTCCAACACCAACTCGACTTCTCTGGGAAGCATTCAGCCATGTTGCAATTACTGCACGAAGACTATTCATTCACATATCCATCAATGGCTATCGCCGGGTACTCATTTATACAGCCGTGTGAACCGAGGCAATGCGGAATGAACAAAATGCGGAATAAAAAAAATTGCATAAGCTTTGAAATGGCAGCAAGAGGATTTGAAACCAGGTTCTCTTGACCCGAACCATCGCACCACAGCACCTCTGTTCCACCTCCTGCCACCAGTGTCATTTGAAATAATGACTCAACCCAATTTGCTTCCACTACTTGACTCGAGTCGGGCTGAGGAAAGTCGGTCCACATGTGCTGGTCTTCAAGTGTCAACATCAGGCCAAGGAACTACTGAGCAAAATCAAAACACAAACAGTTTTTCATAAATTGCTTTAATAGCCAGCCATATAACAAAAACAGATTACGAAAGCCTTGCCATGTATACCTGGCAGTGAGACTGTAAAACTACACATTAATCCTGTGACAATGTACATGATTCAGTTTAATAATATCAAGTTATAATTTGATTACTTCATCCATTGCTATGAGGCATCTACACCTGTCTTCGGCTCCAGCCAAAACAAACAATGTTTTGTGTTTAAATAATATCATTATATAACTTTATTACTTCATCCATTGCTATGAGGCATCTACACCTGTCTTCGGCTCCAGCCAAAACAAACAATGTTTTGTGTTTAAATAATATCATTATATAACTTTATTACTTCATCCATTGCTATGAGGCATCTACACCTGTCTTTGGCTCCAGCCAAAACAAACAATGTTTTGTGTTTAAATAATAACATTATATAACTTCATTACTTCATCCATTGCTATGAGGCATCTACACCTGTCTTCGGCTCCAGCCAAAACAAACAATGTTTTGTGTTTAAATAATATCATTATATAACTTTATTACTTCATCCATTGCTATGAGGCATCTACACCTGTCTTCGGCTCCAGCCAAAACAAACAATGTTTTGTGTTTAAATATTCTGAACATATCCAGCCAAAACAGACTATCAACTAACCACCTATAAAAGCTGTAATAATAGTATATGTCTGTATAAACCTGTCTAACTGCAGTAGAAACGGACAGGCTAATATCCTGTACACAGTATAATGTTAGAATAAGACACTTTATACTATATTTTGTACCTTAAATTTTAAATCAACTCCACAACATGATTAAGGAGTTTGAGTTTATAATGTAACACTACAGCTTTAACTAACCTCTACATTTACCTACAAAACTACAGTTCATTTTCAAGAAAAGGAACATTACTACTACAGGTAAAACATTACTACTAGAGGTAAAATAAATCACACATTTTCTCAGAGAAAATACGTATGGTCCCAAACAACGCACAGAAAATGTTACTCAGTCTCCATGGGTAACACACACAATAGTCACACATACTGTCAATCAATGTCTCCTATATAACACACTTAAAGTACAATACACACATACTGTCAATCAGTGTCTCCTATATAACACACTTAAAGTACAATACACACATACTGTCAATCAGTGTCTCTTATATAACACACTTAAAGTGCAATACACACATACTGTCAATCAGTGTCCCCTATATATATATATATATAACACACTTAAAGTACAATACACAGTTACACATATACTGTCAATAAGTGTCCCCTATATATCACACTTAAAGTACAGCACACTGATACCATTTATTATTCTCCCATAAACATCACATTTAAAGTGCAGCACTCTCTTCATTTCTACGCATATGATACAATTTGCATTTATAACCTGAGCAAGAATCTGTCACATTTCTAAGCACCCACATATTGTCCACTTGTCTTACACGTTTATTCTGTTTGACTCTTGATCAACCATACAAATCGTTTCGTTTTCAAAAAGATTCATTGCTAGTCACATTCTTACCAGAGATCCACTATATAAAAATGTAGCTATATTTTATTGCACAAGCACAATAAAATAAAATTTATTAAAGCTGGTAGCAAAACTGCACATGCAGCTTTTTAGCAGCACAAAACTTCTGTTCTTGCACATAGAAAGTAAAAACTGCCAGCATAAGTTTTGTGCTAATAACTGATAGAACACTATGGTCTCTTTGTGTCTCAAGTAACTAAGAAACATTCTTTAACAGAAATAATTACCTTCCTAAGTGTTCCAAACATAGATTCAACAGAAAACAAATTGTGCCATCAAAAAAACTACAACAACATTTTTCTCACTTTTCAGACAGAAATATGTTGGTTTTCACTGCAAACCAAATAATGTATTCACATCTTCTGCTTACATAGTGTTATTAAATGGTATCACATGTGGAACTGTCTTAAAAGTCGGCAAGAAATCCTCCATTCCAAACATCACACACTATCCATTTAATCCCAGAGTTTTTATATATAAAAAATATAAATATTGCTATGGGACCCAGCCACACTTTGGCAAGATATCCTGTATTTCGAGTTGTGATCTATTTTCCACACACAGAAGGCAAAGTATAATCATAGCCTTGAAAAATGCTTGGACTGTGATAAACATGTCTATTACATAGGTTTACTCAACATATATATTCATACTTAAAATAGTTTCAATAAACATGTTAAAAGCTACTGTCACATAAAATACTCGGTGTTTCGGAGAGCCAACATCAGCATTGGACAAGATATGTCATGTTCAAAGGACATTAAACAAATTATATTAATTTCTCAATAATTTCTTCCTCTCTGCAGATCCTTTATAATCATTTTCCCCCAAATTTGAAAAACCTGCCAGTTGCTGACAATTAGTTGGATATTATTGGTCAGATTTCAAGTTCATTTGGCGAATCATTAGCCTTGTTCACAGTCAAGTTAAACTAAAAAGTTTCCATTAACTCCAAACCGTGTCTATGCAGAACACCATATATTTTACAGGGGAACTATTACACTGGTCAGCTCCCGGAACATCTCATGCCGCTGGACTGACAACCTTTTTGAGTACTTCCAATGGTACAACTCGTAAGACGTCGTAGATCTTGTTACGGAAAACCCGTTTGAAATGACGTCCAGGATTCTGGTGAAGCCGCGTACATGTCTTCTCCTTTCCTCGATTCGTTTCGTCTTCGATGTCCCATATCTCCGCCATGGAGCAACCACGACTGGAACAGTAGTCAGATTTACATGCTAATTAGTATGCAAACATTCAACATGCTCTATCTATTACACAAGTGCAGTAACGACTTCATAATTGGATTTGAGCGATTACGATGGAACTATTTATTTACATCATGATGCGGTCACTGCGTACAAAATGGCATGTGCGATGACCATGGAACTGTTGATCACATCATCATGTATCAAAGGACAGACAAACATTTGAATTGTTCTAAAACTGAATGACAACCGACCGCAACAATAGAGAAAAGTCCCCAACTAAAGTTGCTAAAATAATTAGGCACATGAAATAAATATACAATGGTACATATGGTACAATGGTACATATGGTACAATGGTACATATGGTACAATGGTACATATGAAATCTGCATTCCCTGTAATCATATCAATGGCTGGCAGAGTAGCACAAATAATCAGACACAGCCTATGGCCTTGTCGAATTACTTTTATTTACTACCAACTTTAACAAGACTGATTTAACAAGATTGATTGAACAGGATTGATTTAACTAGATTGATTTAACGAGACTGATTGAACAAGATTGATTTAACAGAACTGACTTAACAGGACGGATTTAACAGAACTGACTTAACAGGACTTATTTAACAAGATTGGTTTAACAGAAGTGACCTAACAGGGCTGATTTAACAAGATTGGTTTAATGGAAGCGACTTAACATAACTGATTTAACAAGACTGATTTAACGGAACCGACTTAACAGGACTTATTTAACAAGATCGGTTTAACAGAACTGACTTAACTGGACTGATTTAACAAGATTGGTTTAACAGAACTGACTTAACATGGCTGATTTAACAAGATTGGTTTAACGGAACTGACTTAACAGGACTGATTTAACAAGATTGATAAAAAAATGACTTAACAGGGCTGATTTAACAAGACTGGTTTAACAGAACTAACTTAACAGGACCGATTTATCAAGAAGGAAGGGTCCTGGAGAGCCCGGCCCCCTCAATAATATATTCAGTGGGTGTATGTTAAGTACAATTTTGCCCCCAATATGCTCACACAAACCAACTTCAGCCCCCCAATGTTCAAAAGATTCTGACATCTATGCACGCATAGCATGACAACGGTTTGAACTCTGACCTTGAGAGGGCATTGCACCAGCTCATCTCAACGATGACGTAGTTGACGTGTAGATTGACCATGGCTTGCCAGACTTCCTCTAGCGGCTTGCGACTGTAGACGGTATAGACTTCCTTGACCCTACGCCTGGAACAGACGAGATCAAAGTTAACATTAAGAAACAATGATGTGTGCGTCTTATTTCCACTTTCATGCTGTAATGTATTAGCTTTTTAACATTAAGAAACAATGATGTGTGCGTCTTATTTCCACTTTCATGCTGTAATGTATTAGCTTTTTAACATTAAGAAACAATGATGTGTGCGTCTTATTTCCACTTTCTCGCTGTAATGTATTAGCTTTTTAACATTAAGAAACAATGATGTGTGCGTCTTATTTCCACTTTCTCGCTGTAATGTATTAGCTTTTTAACATTAAGAAACAATGATGTGTGCGTCTTATTTCCACTTTCTCGCTGTAATGTATTAGCTTTTTAACATTAAGAAACAATGATGTGTGCGTCTTATTTCCACTTTCTCGCTGTAATGTATTAGCTTTTTAACATTAAGAAACAATGATGTGTGCGTCTTATTTCCACTTTCTCGCTGTAATGTATTAGCTTTTTAACATAAAGAAACAATGACGTGTGCGTCTTATTTCCACTTTCACGCTGTAATGTATTAGCTTTTTAACATTAAGAAACAATGACGTGTGCGTCTTATTTCCACTTTCACGCTGTAATGTATTAGCTTTTTAACATTAAGAAACAATGACGTGTGCGTCTTATTTCCACTTTCACGCTGTAATGTATTAGCTTTTTAACATTAAGAAACAATGACGTGTGCGTCTTATTTCCACTTTCACGCTGTAATGTATTAGCTTTTTAACATTAAGAAACAATGACGTGTGCGTCTTATTTCCACTTTCACGCTGTAATGTATTAGCTTTTAAACATTAAGAAACAATGACGTGTGCGTCTTATTTCCACTTCCACGCTGTAATGTATTAGCTTTTAAACATTAAGAAACAATGACGTGTGCGTCTTATTTCCACTTCCACGCTGTAATGTATTAGCTTTTAAACATTAAGAAACAATGACGTGTGCGTCTTATTTCCACTTCCACGCTGTAATGTATTAGCTTTTAAACATTAAGAAACAATGACGTGTGCGTCTTATTTCCACTTCCACGCTGTAATGTATTAGCTTTTAAACATTAAGAAACAATGACGTGTGCGTCTTATTTCCACTTCCACGCTGTAATGTATTAGCTTTTTAACATTAAGAAACAATGACGTGTGCGTCTTATTTCCACTTCCACGCTGTAATGTATTAGCTTTTTAACATTAAGAAACAATGACGTGTGCGTCTTATTTCCACTTCCACGCTGTAATGTATTAGCTTTTTAACATTAAGAAACAATGACGTGTGCGTCTTATTTCCACTTCCACGCTGTAATGTATTAGCTTTTAACATTAAGAAACAATGACGTGTGCGTCTTATTTCCACTTCCACGCTGTAATGTATTAGCTTTTTAACATTAAGAAACAATGACGTGTGCGTCTTATTTCCACTTCCACGCTGTAATGTATTAGCTTTTTAACATTAAGAAACAATGACGTGTGCGTCTTATTTCCACTTCCACGCTGTAATGTATTAGCTTTTTAACATTAAGAAACAATGACGTGTGCGTCTTATTTCCACTTCCACGCTGTAATGTATTAGCTTTTTAACATTAAGAAACAATGACGTGTGCGTCTTATTTCCACTTCCACGCTGTAATGTATTAGCTTTTTAACATTAAGAAACAATGACGTGTGCGTCTTATTTCCACTTCCACGCTGTAATGTATTAGCTTTTTAACATTAAGAAACAATGACGTGTGCGTCTTATTTCCACTTCCACGCTGTAATGTATTAGCTTTTTAACATTAAGAAACAATGACGTGTGCGTCTTATTTCCACTTCCACGCTGTAATGTATTAGCTTTTTAACATTAAGAAACAATGACGTGTGCGCTTATTTCCACTTCCACGCTGTAATGTATTAGCTTTTTAACATTAAGAAACAATGACGTGTGCGTCTTATTTCCACTTCCACGCTGTAATGTATTAGCTTTTTAACATTAAGAAACAATGACGTGTGCGTCTTATTTCCACTTCACGCTGTAATGTATTAGCTTTTTAACATTAAGAAACAATGACGTGTGCGTCTTATTTCCACTTCCACGCTGTAATGTATTAGCTTTTTAACATTAAGAAACAATGACGTGTGCGTCTTATTTCCACTTCCACGCTGTAATGTATTAGCTTTTTAACATTAAGAAACAATGACGTGTGCGTCTTATTTCCACTTCCACGCTGTAATGTATTAGCTTTTAACATTAAGAAACAATGACGTGTGCGTCTTATTTCCACTTCCACGCTGTAATGTATTAGCTTTTTAACATTAAGAAACAATGACGTGTGCGTCTTATTTCCACTTCCACGCTGTAATGTATTAGCTTTTTAACATTAAGAAACAATGACGTGTGCGTCTTATTTCCACTTTCTCGCTGTAATGTATTAGCTTTTTAACATTAAGAAACAATGACGTGTGCGTCTTATTTCCACTTTCACGCTGTAATGTATTAGCTTTTTAACATTAAGAAACAATGACGTGTGCGTCTTATTTCCACTTTCACGCTGTAATGTATTAGCTTTTTAACATTAAGAAACAATGACGTGTGCGTCTTATTTCCACTTTCACGCTGTAATGTATTAGCTTTTTAACATTAAGAAACAATGACGTGTGCGTCTTATTTCCACTTTCACGCTGTAATGTATTAGCTTTTTAACATTAAGAAACAATGACGTGTGCGTCTTATTTCCACTTTCACGCTGTAATGTATTAGCTTTTTAACATTAAGAAACAATGACGTGTGCGTCTTATTTCCACTTTCTCGCTGTAATGTATTAGCTTTTTAACATTAAGAAACAATGACGTGTGCGTCTTATTTCCACTTTCTCGCTGTAATGTATTAGCTTTTTAACATTAAGAAACAATGACGTGTGCGTCTTATTTCCACTTTCACGCTGTAATGTATTAGCTTTTTAACATTAAGAAACAATGACGTGTGCGTCTTATTTCCACTTTCACGCTGTAATGTATTAGCTTTTTAACATTAAGAAACAATGACGTGTGCGTCTTATTTCCACTTTCACGCTGTAATGTATTAGCTTTTTAACATTAAGAAACAATGACGTGTGCGTCTTATTTCCACTTTCTCGCTGTAATGTATTAGCTTTTTAACATTAAGAAACAATGACGTGTGCGTCTTATTTCCACTTTCACGCTGTAATGTATTAGCTTTTTAACATTAAGAAACAATGACGTGTGCGTCTTATTTCCACTTTCACGCTGTAATGTATTAGCTTTTTAACATTAAGAAACAATGACGTGTGCGTCTTATTTCCACTTTCTCGCTGTAATGTATTAGCTTTTTAACATTAAGAAACAATGACGTGTGCGTCTTATTTCCACTTTCACGCTGTAATGTATTAGCTTTTTAACATTAAGAAACAATGACGTGTGCGTCTTATTTCCACTTTCACGCTGTAATGTATTAGCTTTTTAACATTAAGAAACAATGACGTGTGCGTCTTATTTCCACTTTCACGCTGTAATGTATTAGCTTTTTAACATTAAGAAACAATGACGTGTGCGTCTTATTTCCACTTTCACGCTGTAATGTATTAGCTTTTTAACATTAAGAAACAATGACGTGTGCGTCTTATTTCCACTTTCTCGCTGTAATGTATTAGCTTTTTAACATTAAGAAACAATGACGTGTGCGTCTTATTTCCACTTTCACGCTGTAATGTATTAGCTTTTTAACATTAAGAAACAATGACGTGTGCGTCTTATTTCCACTTTCTCGCTGTAATGTATTAGCTTTTTAACATTAAGAAACAATGACGTGTGCGTCTTATTTCCACTTTCACGCTGTAATGTATTAGCTTTTTAACATTAAGAAACAATGACGTGTGCGTCTTATTTCCACTTTCACGCTGTAATGTATTAGCTTTTTAACATTAAGAAACAATGACGTGTGCGTCTTATTTCCACTTTCACGCTGTAATGTATTAGCTTTTTAACATTAAGAAACAATGACGTGTGCGTCTTATTTCCACTTTCTCGCTGTAATGTATTAGCTTTTTAACATTAAGAAACAATGACGTGTGCGTCTTATTTCCACTTTCACGCTGTAATGTATTAGCTTTTTAACATTAAGAAACAATGACGTGTGCGTCTTATTTCCACTTTCACGCTGTAATGTATTAGCTTTTTAACATTAAGAAACAATGACGTGTGCGTCTTATTTCCACTTTCACGCTGTAATGTATTAGCTTTTTAACATTAAGAAACAATGACGTGTGCGTCTTATTTCCACTTTCTCGCTGTAATGTATTAGCTTTTTAACATTAAGAAACAATGACGTGTGCGTCTTATTTCCACTTTCTCGCTGTAATGTATTAGCTTTTTAACATTAAGAAACAATGACGTGTGCGTCTTATTTCCACTTTCTCGCTGTAATGTATTAGCTTTTTAACATTAAGAAACAATGACGTGTGCGTCTTATTTCCACTTTCACGCTGTAATGTATTAGCTTTTTAACATTAAGAAACAATGACGTGTGCGTCTTATTTCCACTTTCTCGCTGTAATGTATTAGCTTTTTAACATTAAGAAACAATGACGTGTGCGTCTTATTTCCACTTTCACGCTGTAATGTATTAGCTTTTTAACATTAAGAAACAATGACGTGTGCGTCTTATTTCCACTTTCTCGCTGTAATGTATTAGCTTTTTAACATTAAGAAACAATGACGTGTGCGTCTTATTTCCACTTTCTCGCTGTAATGTATTAGCTTTTTAACATTAAGAAACAATGATGTGTGCGTCTTATTTCCACTTTCACGCTGTAATGTATTAGCTTTTTAACATTAAGAAACAATGACGTGTGCGTCTTATTTCCACTTTCACGCTGTAATGTATTAGCTTTTTAACATTAAGAAACAATGACGTGTGCGTCTTATTTCCACTTTCACGCTGTAATGTATTAGCTTTTTAACATTAAGAAACAATGACGTGTGCGTCTTATTTCCACTTTCACGCTGTAATGTATTAGCTTTTTAACATTAAGAAACAATGACGTGTGCGTCTTATTTCCACTTTCACGCTGTAATGTATTAGCTTTTTAACATTAAGAAACAATGACGTGTGCGTCTTATTTCCACTTTCTCGCTGTAATGTATTAGCTTTTTAACATTAAGAAACAATGACGTGTGCGTCTTATTTCCACTTTCACGCTGTAATGTATTAGCTTTCTACGTGTGTTTCTATATATTTTACATACTGTTTTATTTTATATTTTTCAACTTTACTTACCTAACCTCAGTGGCAAATCTAGGATCTCACAAAGGGGGAGGCCAAGGGGGGCCAAGGGGGAGGCCAAGGGGGGCCAGGGAGAGGCCAAGGGGGGGCAAGGGGGGCCAAGGGGGCCAAGCTATCACCCATTAGTTAACTTGCTACCATGTAGTGGCGCAATAGGCTATATATGGAAAAAAAATCAAGGGAAAGAGGGGGCCCCCTAAATATGCACCTGACTAACCTTGTCCTTATTGTTAACATAATTCACTTTGATTTGTAAGCACTTACCTACACGTATTTAAAAGGCTCTACACCAAGAACCAGCATTATTATTATTGTTTGATAATCCTGGGTAATTTCAATATTGCTTCATGTTAGGATGCACTATTTACTGTGCATATATATGCAAAAACAACAAAGTAATCTTTATTTTGGGATGCATGGCACGAAATAGATATTGAAAATAGTCCGAACAATTTTCACATGAAAGACATTATTTGTTGAGCACTAACAGGCTCTTTTAAAATAATATTTAAGATAATTACAAGTGCATTTGTTTACAAACACATTATAAGGAGACTAAAAAAACTGATAACGTGATAACCGTAATATTTATGTACATCATTCATATACATAAATATATATAAAATTATATAAATACATATAAAATTATATATATATATATATATATATATATATATATATATATATATATATATATATATACATATATATATATATATGTCATATATACATATATTATATTATATGTATATATATATTTATATATATATATATATACTCATACATGCATACAAATATACAAGATGAGCAAAATAAATGTGTCAACAAATAATAATTTTGCATGTTCTTAGATTTACCTATATAAAACATTATTTATGCAACCAACGACGCAAGCCAGGTGTAAGGATATGAAAAGGCCAAATAAATGACGTTTATTAAGAGTATGCCTAATGGCATATTATTCCGCTTAAAAGCATGAAGTGTGGACCCTGTAACATGCGCCAAGCATGTGGCTGAGCCTCATACAAAGCCGCTTGGACACAATGCTCCCAGAGCCCACACTTCGACATAGCAATACAGTACATGTAGTAATATTCATACAACACAATACAATTCATGGCATCATCACCAGCACATTAAAAACATTACCCAATACCGACAATACTCGACACAAACCTATTTGCATATACTGCATTACTGGACTACACTACTTGCTAAGATTCCTACTCTATATATTTTTGTAACCTAAAAGGTGGGGCCATAACGCCTGATTAGCAATAAACCATCCCAACATCGAGGATGGAAGGGAAGTCATCTTCCACTCCGCACCAAAACCCTATGTGAACGGGCAGATAGCCGAATGAAAAACCCAAAGTCCACTGGCTATCAAAGTCATATATATGTAGCATATATAATTACCTATAACCAAAAGTACAACTATATATTTATATTTACAGGTAAAAACCATTAACGTGTTTACAAGTTAAAATACATGTTCACTGTTGCAAGTAAAACATTACCATTTTGTAACAGTTTGCTAAATTACCCACGCTTTTATTGCTCTACAAATAGCGTCTCATGAAAATTTTTCGGAATATTTCCATTATTTATTTAGTGCCGTGCATCGCAAAATAAAGATTACTTCAGTGTCGTTTAATAAAAATCTATATATGATCACCTTTGTGGTTTAACAACATATTTTATTCATACATTCATTTCTGTGTACAGTGTTGTTCATTTCAAATCATTTATAATGCATTGGTTGTCGAGATATCATCATTTTAATGCAAGCAACACGTGACATCAACTACAACTAACGACCATCTTGAAATTCGGGCCCACAGGAGGGCAAGGAATGAGAAAGCTGTCTGCCTTGTAAAGAGTTAATGGCCATTTGCACTAAGGCAAGTGAGATATTTTTTTAGCATACTTATGAGAATGCTTCAGCTTACAGGCATAACTTATTCAAATATTATATTTCATAAAACTCCTAAAGTTAATTGTCATGTGATAAGCTGAATACTTTCAGGCTTGTTCTACAAAATCGTTTCATATTACATGACATTATGATGTATCTGGTTAACATTATATACATTTTTTTAATGTAATCTTATCTTCACAAATAGCTCAGATGCACACACAGAGAAGCATACTAGTTACCTCAGTTCAGCATCTTCGTAATGAGGGTGGTCGACAATGGGTCGTCCTGTGCATAGTTTAATTGTTGCCATGGTTGGCATTGGACCGGCAAATACCGCATCTAAAACACACAGAAGAAATTGTTGAGTAAGTCTCAACAAGTCAATAACAACTCTGTATGGACTGTGAGGTTTGGATGATGTTCTGAAGGACACAAGAGAGAGCTAGAGGAAAACTGCCAAACTGGATTACAGTAGACATCAGGGATTATTTCATTAATAATTAACCTACATGAGAAATTGTTATTACACATTTCTTTATTCATTGGCTGCCCTGAAAGTTGCAAAGAACTCTTAGAAATATTTACCCCTTTATGAATTAAAGTAACTCAATTATTAATGGAAAATATGGGATCAAAGAACCCACTGAATGCTACAGAAATGATTAAGAGGAGAACACCTGTAAGTTATACATGTTAAGTTTCAGAAATGCAAATGCAAGATATTTATACATAAATTGGAGGGGCTCGGGATATCGGAGAATTGCATATGTACTATTAAATGATACATTTGCATGTTCATAAAAATTTTCACAGTAGACACATTCTTTGTGGACCAGTAAAATATATAACACAGTTACAATACTCTGATGGTATACACATTTTTTTTCAAATCCTGAAATATATTACGGTATGACAAACATCCCTTACCTAGCAGGCAGTAGCCTACATATTTGATTACACTTAAGCAATTAACATAATATTTACTGGCAGGGCTAGGACTGGAGCATTTTATTCATAGTTTGTGATCCTGTGTGATGGAGGCATTTGTTATCCTAGGTGATGGAGGCAGGTTTTTTATTGTCTTTTCATTCATAATGTGATCCGATTATGACAATTATCAGATATAAATGAATGAAATAAAACTTGTATATAATGGATAAGTATTAATGGGCAATATTTGAATTCAATATGCACATGTGGGCGATAATGGAGGACCGTTTGTCTAACATGTATAAATAACTTCAACAACAGGCACAACACAAGGACACTGTTTAGCTAAGTTTCCTGTGTTCACTCTGCACAAAACTAGATTGAATTAACCTCTGCTGTTGTTGTGGGTGTGAGTACAGGGAGAGATTGATAATCTTTTGTTAGGCCACACAAAAATATTTTTGGTTTCATCAGAAATCTAGGAGATTTATTCTCCCATCTGGGAGAACAGATTTGATAGATTTCCGGGAGTCTCCTGGCAAATCCTGGAGACTTACCATGTATGGTAATGGGATATTACAAAGGTAAATAAAGTTCATGTCAATAAATTAAGCTCCACGTATAGTAGATATCCATAACATTGGGTGCTAACAAATCAGAAAATTAACAAGTTAATGGGAGAAAATATTCCTGGACTTACTTGGAGGGAGCTTTACGTTGATCCATTCCACTAGCTCCTCTAGTGGCGGGTTGCTGAACTCGCCAACGATACTCCTCTGGTGGCTGAGGTTGGCGGCACCCTGGAAGCTCATGGTGGCCACGATTGCTGCGATGATAGCGTAGTGCTTCTTGCGGTCGCCCACCCAACCAAACAACTGCAAGAAACACGTAGCACCTGGTTGTACAGCTTGTGTGTTCGACAAATATACTGGGGTACGAACCCCAGTAGGCAAGTGGGCAAGGAAGCCACTGGCTTATCGAGATTCCAGTGATTATTCACCTATGTTTAACTTATTTGTCAATTTTGTTTTTAAACATATTTGCCCTGCTAGCATTACACAGTCAGTAAATATTGGTTTAGTAGACTGGGTTGTATATTAATTTATCTTGAAAATTAATACTTTCTTATGTCCTACCTACGCCATTCTTTTACTAATGAAACTTTGTGTGCATGCGTGCATGCGAACATGCATATATTCATACTTGTCTGCATACATACTGTCACGTACAATCATTAATGCCTACGTACACACAAACAACTCCTTTATGCAGGGTAGTACATTCAGTACACGATCACTAACAACAAAACAGTACCATTGTGTTGTTATTTTCCTCCCACCAACACAAGCATAAATATTGTTGCACCACAAACACGTATGAACATGCACACACGCACGCACACACGCACGCACGCACGCACACACACAAACAATTGTCCCTGACCTGTCTGGAGGTAAGGAGAGACACGAATAGACAGAGGTGAGGTGTCCAGAATAGCTTCAGTCGCATGATAAGGACAGCCATGGCTGTGAAGGCCGCCAGTTGAAAGAGGTGATACACCAACTGTAACAAACAAAATGAGAACTATGATGGAAGCTGTGAATTGAAGCCAAACAAGTGACTAAAGATTGGAGGATGTCCACTCCGGCCTTATGGGCCAGCAGGCCTGAAGAGGATATGTGAGTTGAGAATACTGTGTGGCTAAATAAAGAGGTAAAAGTGTCACTAACAACCAGATACAATATTAAAGCAACTCCCTCACAAGTCATACAAGTGTCTGTGGACTTACCTCAAGTCATACAAGTGTCTGTGGACTTACCCCAAGTCATACAAGTGTATGTGGACTTACCTCAAGTCATACAAGTGTCTGTAGACTTACCTCAAATCATACAAGTGTGTGTAGACTTACCTGAAGTCATACAAGTGTCTGTAGACTTACCTCAAGTCATACAAGTGTCTGGGGACTTACCTCAAGTCATACAAGTGTCTTTAGACTTACCTCAAGTCATACAAGTGTCTGTAGACTTACCTCAGCTTCAGGCTTTGATCTGTGTTCACTGCAACGTAAGAACAGGTTTATGAGTGGATACAGAAGCACAACTGTATGCATGAAAAAAAGATATAAAAGATAGTACAATTCTTATAAAGCGCAATATCTTTAAAAAATCCAAAGCGCTTTACATAATTATAACTAATCAAAGATAACATTGTAAGCAATGTATCAAATAAATTAAATAAAAATTAAGTATAAGATCAAGAAAAAATGTTTTATATATATATATATATATATATATATATATATATATATATATATATATATATATATATATATAATTAATAAATTAATGAGGCACTAGGAAAGTAGATGAAAACATTTAAATTAGAGAACACAAAATATAGATGTAATAATAATTACAGCATTGTTAAAATACATGATTAAAATTGATGTTAACGTATACACGTCCTTTTGCCCATACCTGATATCTTCGAAATAATTAAAATATGGATGAAGGCTTACAGGTAAAACCTACATAGGAACATTGTCTGTTGCCTGCTCTGTCTGCAAGGTGGCGTCACCGTTCCTATCCAACGTCTCTGGTTTTATCGATTCCATTTTGTACTCTTCATATTCCCGCTTTAATATCTACAAAGAACACAAAGACAGAATCGAATGAACGCATAAACATATATTATACACACTACCTGCTTGGAAAGTCTCACGTACCTCAGAGGGAAGCAGCCCTGAACACAGCCATCAAAGGGGAGGGAGGGAGGGAGCAAGAACAAGAACCAACAGATCCACAACAGAGAACACATTTACCCCAGTGGGTGGGTGATCTTTACTTCCCTGGCATAAACATCACATAGAAGGGACCAACAGCTTTTAAGGACTCTTCTGAAAGACACAGGTAAAGTTCATTGAACGACCATTTTATTTTGTCTAAGCTTCGAAACAGCAGCAGGTGGAGATAAACAGCGGTCCTCTGGACTGACAGTCCTGCACCCTAACCACACAACCACTGTGTCACTCACTGAGGTAATCATCTCTCTTTGTATCCCACAAGTCACTAAGACACAGTGTCCATGTTGTGGCTGATGAAATTAGGAAAACCGCCTCATACGAGGGTTTTAAAATGAAACTGTCAGTGATAGGGACGAACCTTATAAATAATGACGACAATGACCACCAGGGTGCAGGGCACAAGCAGCGTCTTCAGTAACTTCGGCATTGTCTGGCAAACAGATGCATTTAATGATAAGTGGATGTTAACTCTTTCTCTGTGGTTTCTGTCAAAGAGAAACCAAATTCAAGGAATTTTAATGTCCTATCATTACTCTGTCTACACATATAGAATATGAAACACTATGTGCATATATAAACATTAATAATTATGTAAATCTTAAAAGCTGTCATGCACACATGCACACACTGTCAATTGTTGTAATTGTCAGATATACAGCACTGTGTATGTAATACTGATTATAATAAAATGTCTATAATAAAAATCTATGTTGGGACTATGCAACCATAAAATATGTTATTTGATGCCGTAACTTAAATTAATGTCATAATCAAACCCAGGAGTGATTCTATGCACCTTTATATCTATCAACAGTATAATTAATCTATAACGGTTGCGTCTGTAAGACCAATCAAACCTCTTTGTCCATAAAGCTGAACTCAGCGGCGCAGGTGTACAGCATTGTGTCAAAGTTGCGGAAGTTTGTGAATTTGCTCCTGAAGATGTCTCCAATATGTGCCTACACATGTGAAATATCAATGTTAATTCACTGAACAACATATCAATATGTGCCTACAAATGTGTAATATCTATGTTAATTCACTGAACAACATATCAATATGTGCCTACAAATGTGAAATATCTATGTTAATTCACTGAACTATATATCAATATGTGCCTACAAATGTGAAATTCCATTGTTAATTCACTGAACTATATATCAATATGTGCCTACAAATGTTAAATATCAATGTTAATTCACTGAACTATTTATCAATATGTGCCTACAAATGTGAAATATCAATGTTAACTCAATGAACTATTTATCAAGTTTGTTCACTATTAGCATAAGTTTCTCAAAAGCTCTGTAGCTGGCATACAGTGCATTTATTTACCAATGGAAACTTGTCATGAAATGGTATTTTTGTTAAATATCAGTACCGGTAGGTTTTATTGCTTTTCTTTGCCGCGACATAATTATTAATTAAATATTAGCAGACTAGGATAGTTGAGGACAAATCATTGTTGATTCTCTAAATTTAAAGTATAAAATTATGTGTTGTATATCCGTTGACACCTGCGGTGTTGTAGTATGTATCAGAGGCGCCATTGGTTATTTCGAGTAGCATATAATAGACGCTACTCGAAATAACAACTTTTCTGAGTTTTTCTCAGTTGGTAGCTAGCTTGCACACTACTGACCAAAAGTGTGAAAAACATCCTATCCTTGAGCCAATAATTAACTGTCCACCAAGCAGCAGCCGAGCAGTATGGGTCTACTATGGGATAATCAGACTGTGTTATGTGACAGTGATATTGCTTTTTTGTTTCATTCCAATGAATATATGAAACTTCTACATCCAACTGGAATTGTGTAAGGTTAATATAATTGGGAAATTTATTAGTTAATTGTAAATTAAATAATTATACACCCATCAGTTAATCTGAATCTATGTAAGTGATTAAGTATGTAAAAGGTTTAATCGAAAGAAAATAGTTCTGATGGAAAATGTAATAGCAATAGCTTGAAATGTAATAGCAATATATTACATTGCCTTCAGCGTGTAATAGTAATAGAAAGGAAACTAATTAATAGTAATCTATTACATTGCAATGTAATAGATTACCCAGATTACCCAGGCCTGGCGTCTATTGATGTAAAGTGAAATGCTGTTTACGTACGTCATCCCTCACTCCAAGTAGTTTTCCCACAAGGAACTTTGTTCCCAGTGTCCCAAGTCCCAGCAAGATGGTCTGAACAACCTGCAAATGGGAAACACTACGTTCTTACATACATACATGTGTACAAATAGAAATGTATCATACAAACTTATATGATACATGCGTGCGTGTGGGTGGTGGGTGGTTGGGTGGGTGGGTGGGTGGGTGTGTACAAACATACGCATCATACAAACTTAGACAGGAACTTACTCCATGCCGACTTACTCACTCGCAAAGCAGAGAGCCACCAACACTTACTCACTCACCCTCTGTGCCAGTAGGCACACAAAGCAGAGAGCCATCAACACTTACTCACTCCCCCTCTGTGCCAGTAGGCACACAAAGCAGAGAGCCACCAACACTTACTCACTCACCCTCTGTGCCAGTAGGCGCACAAAGCAGAGAGCCATCAACACTTACTCACTCACCCTCTGTGCCATTAGGCACACAAAGCAGAGAGCCATCAACACTTACTCACTCCCCCTCTGTGCCAGTAGGCGCACAAAGCAGAGAGCCATCAACACTTACTCACTCACCCTCTGTGCCATTAGGCACACAAAGCAGAGAGCCATCAACACTTACTCACTCACCCTCTGTGCCAGTAGGCACACAAAGCAGAGAGCCACCAACACTTACTCACTCCCCCTCTGTGCCAGTAGGCACACAAAGCCGAGAGCCATCAACACCATCCATAACAAATTTAACATAACAATTTAATTATAGATAAAATTAGATATGTGTAATCACATGGTTTTGTGACTTCACTGGTGACCTTCATTTACATTCAGTCAGTCATTTCTATGCACTGCTTCAGCATAATTTCACTTGCATCATTGTGGCGAGTGGTGGCAATGGCAATTTTCTGGAATACAAAGTAAAATCTAACTATTTCGAAAAGCTAGCAGCAAGTGAAACAGCTAGCAGCAAGTGAAACAGCTAGCAGCAAGTGAAACAGCTAGCAGCAAATGAAACAGCTAGCAGCAAGTGAAACAGCTAGCAGCAAGTGAAACAGCTAGCAGCAAGTGAAACAGCTAGCAGCAAGTGAAACAGCTAGCAGCAAGTGAAACAGGTAGCAGCAAGTGAAACAGCTAGCAGCAAGTGAAACAGCTAGCAGCAAATGAAACAGCTAGCAGCATGTGAAACAGCTAGCAGCAAGTGAAACAGCAGAATCGTCTTTCACTTTGACAAAAAATTGACATCTCCTATGGCTCCATATGGCGAGTTTTTGTTTTAGTTTTTGTCAATTTTGATTGTTATATGGAAGTAAGAGTATTTTTTGACAATGTGACACATGTATATGTATTAGTGCCCTGCACGAGCATATAATTTGAGGCCAGGCCCGGCCCGCAATTAGCATTTATAATCCAGGCCCGGCCCAGACCCACACAAATTCCTCAAGCCCAGCCTGGCCCAGGCCCGCAAACTAGAATTTAGGCCCATGTCCGGCCCAGGCCCGGCCTATAACTGCGGGCCAAAGATGGGTACGCCCGTAGCATGCAAAATTGAGAAAAAATAAACCTATTATCTTATAACAAAAACAACACAGAAATTAACTGTGACACATATGTATTGTTTTATTAAATAACATTAAAAACATTAATATTGATATTTCAATTCCATGTCACCCACTGGCACTGACACCCAGTAGCATTTCCAGCAGGCCTGCAGTCACTAGCCTGAGAGAGATCAGGTTCAGACATGCCTGAATTAGTACAGGTGTGAATGAATCAGTACTGGGGAAATTGTAGACACTAAACAGTAGACACTAAACAGTAGACACTAAACAGTAGACACTAATCAGTAGACACTAAACAGCAGACACTAAACAGTAGACACTAGTTAACACAATTGAGAACCAGAAAGGATGACGACTACACAAATTATAAAGAGGCACTTAATACAGCTGCGAAAGAAATTAGACAATCTCAAATAAACTACAGTGTATGAGCAAAAATGAGCACGTAACATTTAAGATGACAGCAAGAGTTTTTATACATACGTCAGGAGTAAACAAAAGTATAAATTACTTATCTTCAGTTCAGTGTTTACCAGAGAGGATATTAGTTTATTACAAGCTCCAGATGCTAAATTTCAGGAGGCTAAATTGGACTATTTAGGGCAGTTAATTGTAACTCCAGAAATGGTAGCTAAGAAAATAAAGGCAACGAAGGACAATAAATCACCTGAAGTAAGTGGATAGACGAGGGATCGCCAGTAGATATAATATAGATTTTCAGAAAGCTTTTAACAAAGTACCACATCAAAGATTACTACTTAAATTAAAAGCCCATGGTATCATGGATGGCATAATCGACTGGATAAAGCAATGGCTGACTGACAGAAGACAGCGTGTTGTAGTAGATGGGGAGGTTTCAAACTGGAAATCAGTTTTGAGTGGGGTACTACAAGGATCAGTATTAGGACCTTTATTATTCTTAATATATATATCAACGACTGGGACGATAATATAACAAGCAATATACTGGAATTTGTGGATGACACAGAAGTGTTTAGAAGGGTTAACAATGATGGTGATAAACAACATTTACAAGATGATCTAGACAAGTTAGTTAAATGGTCTGAGAAATGACAAATGTTATTTAATTTTGGAAAATGTAATATGCATCTGTAACATCTGTATTCTGCATGTACTATGTACATGTAGTTGTAATATGTATGGTTTTTGTATTAATATTTTTATTAGGTCCAGGCCCAGCACAGGCCCGGCCCAGCCCACTTACATTAGGCCCAGGCCCGGCCCAAGCCTGATGTGTTTAATATTTTTTCAGCCCAGGCTCGCAAAATGTAGGCCCAGGCCCAGCCTGGCCAGCGGGCCTCATTTAGAATACTGTATACAAGCTTGGAGATCATATCGTAAGAAGGATATAGATACGCTTATTCCCTTTAACACTAGCTGTGCAAGAATGACATTTTACATGCAAAAGAACTTAGGGACAGTCAACCAGATGGACTGAGTAAGGGTTACTTACCCATATAAGGACGCGTATTCGAAGCTTCTCAATCAGTGGCTCCATATACACAATAGCCTGAATCATGAAAAATAAAACAGTCAGACACCAATAACATTGCATTTATGGGTAACTCACGCAAAACATAATAATAGCTGATTTTTCTTTAATACTGCTCTTTTCTGTGGTCTCATCCAAACTTCCACACATTAATAGACATAATGAAATTATATGGTAATTTCTCACAAATCATCAACAAACGATGTTCATAAATCCTTCTAGGTAACGTTTAGGAGTCTGGAATGTTATTCAGCATATCCGGCTCGATGAGAGCTTTCAGGGGATGCATCCTTTTCCATATGCATCATGAAAATCCTTATTGTTGCAATCAATAATAGGGTAATTTTTGGTCAATTTCCTAAACTCTTGTCAAAAATTCAATTAAACATGCACCAGGGAAAACAAGCAGTCTAACACCGCTGCATAATATGTTACGGTGGACTCCACTCAACAGAACCATGGATAATAGAATCAGCTGCTTAGTAGAATCAAATATTTTGGCTGGGAGAGAATCATTCCCTATTCTCGCTGTATTAACATACAATGCTTAAGAGAATCAGCCACTTAACGGAATTAAGTTGTTCTTGTCCGAAATAATTCTACTGTACTAAATAGCCTAACATCTCAGTAACCACTGAAGAAGAACAGAATTGTTTTGTGTTGGGGAAGTTAAGTAAAACCGTACGTACTCCTTAAATCCCCACAAGTTTGACAGCAAAAAAGCTGACGTTGACTTACCAGAATGGTGATGACAGCCGCACAGAAGAAAGACGACAGCAACATCGAGTTGCCGAAGAGAGCAAGGAAACTGACAGCTAGTCCTAGCTGCACAAGAAACCACAACCACTTTACAATACGCCCCAACTGTGTAACATCTTGTAAGGGGGTAACTTCACTAGATACAATGTTGTATGTAAGTACTATATAGTTTTTTAAATAATTGTAAGAGTTAAAGTAATATTATATTAGAGTTAAAATACTGATTATGTGCTGTAACCATACCCCATGGCCTAGAAGAACGACCTTCATCTTGTGTGAGCCGATGAAGCCAAGCATGTAGGTGGCAAACACAGCCGCAGTCTGGGTCAGTAGGGCAAACTGGGCAAACTAAAACAACACAACAGGTGACACATTATGTGTAGGGGAGACCGGGGCTGGTTGTAAAAAAAACAGCACATTTAAGGATTGCTGTTTGAATTGTTACCCGATCGAAACTTTTTAATGCCAAAGAAAACGCAAATATTCTCCTGCAGATAGCAAGTGCATAAATAAATGCATAATACAAGAGACATTTGCTCAATGATACGTTTTATGAGGTCTTCTAAAGTGTTACAATTCACTCCCATGCGGGGCAAGTTGTAACAGCCATTTCTAAAATCATAAAACATCACCAAATATATGAAAAACTTTAAGTACCTTAAAAACTTCTGAAACCAATTAATTAAAAGCAAGCATAGAATAAGCATCCCTAGCCAACTTGTCAACAGATCCATGTGATATCATGTCACATGCTCAACACTATTGATGATTTGATGGCTAGACTGCTACATTGTGAAATAATTAGCATTAGTAGTTTTGTCTGCAGTACGTATGGTTTAACTAGCCCCGATCTACCCAGGTTCATTTTATTAAAAGAATGCAACCCATCTGCCCAGATCCGTCCGTCCATCAGCACACGGACGGCCATAATACTTACACTGCCTCCACAATTAAATTCTTCAATAGTCTCGTTTCAGACTCTCACTAATAATCTAACCTATCTAGTATACACATAGTATACAGATAGTATACACATAGTATATTAATAGTATACACATAGTATACACACAGTATACACATAGTATACACATAGTAAAGTATGAACAGAGTGCGAATAAAAACATAGGTCACGGCTTAGATTTGTGACTGTGCGGTAACAGCTCCTCTGAAGGCCTCGAAGATTGGGGCTACCATCACGTTCCTGGAGAGGGCGTTCCACCAGACGACCGTGCGTGGGAAGGAGTTGCTGCACTCCTAGAATGGCCCAGTGCCGAACATGGTATTCCAGGAAATTTACCTCCAGCTGCGGGTGTTCAGCAGGAGCCGGCCCTCCAGCAGGGTTCCATTCACAGGGAGTGTTGGGACATTAGTCCGGACAGCTTCCTCAATCGGCCAGGTCATAGCTGGGCCTCCAGAAATACACATAATGGGGGCACTACATATGTCGCAGGTTTTAGACATAACCATAGGTGCTGTGACGTCGTGGAGAATGGAGGGACGAAGGGCCCGACATCGAAACCCGGCGCCAGTTATTGTCACCACCGGTAATACAATGGCACTGACCGTTCCGGGTACATTTACAGAGCCGGGAGATATAATGGTTGGTTGTGGGTTCTGTTGATGGCGGAGTAGACGCAAAATCTCAGCCATCACCGAAACCTGATTATCTTCCCTGAACTGCCGCTTGACAACCTAGAGCCACGAGAATGTGGCCATTTGTTCGAGTCGCCTGGCTCAGTCAGGAGGCTAGGGCTGTCTGTTGACATTGCTGGAGTGGAGCGGCGTTTTTGAGAAGATCTGGCTCTCGTACGCATTTTGTCGGTCCATTCAGAACAAGTGTTGCACTTGTGGTCGACTGTACAGCCGTGACAAGAGCGACACTTGCCTGGGTGGTTGTCTCCACTTGTGGTTGACTGTACAGCCGTGACAAGAATGACACTTGTCTGGCTGGTTGTCCCCACTTGTGGTCGACTGTACAGCCGTGACAACAGCGACACTTGTCTGGCTGGTTGTCTCCACTTGTGGTCGACTGTACAGCCGTGACAAGAGCGACACTTGTCTGGCTGGTTGTCTCCACTTGTGGTTGACTGTACAGCCGTGACAAGAGCGACACTTGTCTGGCTGGTTGTCTCCACTTGTGGTCGACTGTACAGCCGTGACAAGAGCGACACTTGTCTGGCTGGTTGTTCCCACTTGTGGTCGACTGTACAGCCGTGACAAGAGCGACACTTGTCTGGCTGGTTGTCTCCACTTGTGGTTGACTGTACAGCCGTGACAAGAGCGACACTTGCCTGGCTGGTTGTCTCCACTTGTGGTTGACTGTACAGCCGTGACAAGAGCGACACTTGCCTGGCTGGTTGTCTCCACTTGTGGTTGACTGTACAGCCGTGACAAGAGCGACACTTGTCTGGCTGGTTGTTCCCACTTGTGGTTGACTGTACAGCCGTGACAAGAGCGACACTTGTCTGGCTGGTTGTTCCCACTTGTGGTTGACTGTACAGCTGTGACAAGAGCGACACTTGCCTGGGTGGTTGTCTTCACTTGTGGTTGACTGTACAGCCATGACAAGAGCGATACTTGTCTGGCTGGTTGTCTCCACTTGTGGTCGACTGTACAGCCGTGACAAGAGCGATACTTGTCTGGGTGGTTGTCTCCACTTGTGGTTGACTGTACAGCTGTGACAAGAGCGATACTTGTCTGGCTGGTTGTCTCCACTTGTGGTCGACTGTACAGCCGTGACAAGAGCGATACTTGTCTGGGTGGTTGTCTCCACTTGTGGTCGACTGTACAGCCGTGACAAGAGCGATACTTGTCTGGGTGGTTGTCTCCACTTGTGGTTGACTGTACAGCCATGACAAGAGCGACACTTGCCTGGGTGGTTGTCTCCACTTGTGGTTGACTGTACAGTCGTGACAAGAGCGACACTTGTCTGGCTGGTTGTTCCCACTTGTGGTTGACTGTACAGCCGTGACAAGAGCGACACTTGTCTGGCTGGTTGTTCCCACTTGTGGTTGACTGTACAGCCGTGACAAGAGCGACACTTGCCTGGGTGGTTGTCTTCACTTGTGGTTGACTGTACAGCCGTGACAAGAGCGATACTTGTCTGGCTGGTTGTCTCCACTTGTGGTCGACTGTACAGCCGTGACAAGAGCGACACTTGCCTGGCTGGTTGTCTCCACTTGTGGTCGACTGTACAGCCGTGACAAGAGTGACACTTGTCTGGGTGGTTGTCTCCACTTGTGGTCGACTGTACAGCCGTGACAAGAGCGACACTTGCCTGGCTGGTTGTCTCCACTTGTGGTCGACTGTACAGCCGTGACAAGAGCGACACTTGCCTGGCTGGTTGTCTCCACTTGTGGTCGACTGTACAGCCGTGACAAGAGTGACACTTGTCTGGGTGGTTGTTCCCACTTGTGGTCGACTGTACAGCCGTGACAAGAGCGACACTTGCCTGGGTGGTTGTCTCCACTGTGCATCAGCCTAGTGCAGACAGGGCATTTCCGCTCATGGCATGTCTTCCTGGAGTGATCCGTCATGATTGTCGCGTACAAAACTTAGAATCGATAACTATAAAAAAATAGTGATTAAAAGTGTGGCTAACAATGACCAAAACAATCCGTAAAAAAAAACAACCTTATTAGTTGTTGGCGAGACTAAAAGGCTGTAGGTGCCAAGTGGGAAGAGGTTGCATCTCGGATTACCAGCATGGAGATCAGTAGGGGTGGTGGGACGGTGCAGGGATAGGTCAACCAGCAGGGAGATCAGTAGGGGTGGTGGGACGGTGCAGGGATAGGTCAACCAGCAGGGAGATCAGTAGGGGTGGTGGGACGGTGCAGGGATAGGTCAACCAGCAGGGAGATCAGTAGGGGTGGTGGGACGGTGCAGGGATAGGTCAACCAGCAGGGAGATCAGTAGGGGTGGTGGGACGGTGCAGGGATAGGTCAACCAGCAGGGAGATCAGTAGGGGTGGTGGGACGGTGCAGGGATAGGTCAACCAGCAGGGAGATCAGTAGGGGTGGTGGGACGGTGCAGGGATAGGTCAACCAGCAGGGAGATCAGTAGGGGTGGTGGGACGGTGCAGGGATTGGTCAACCAGCAGGGAGATCAGTAGGGGTGGTGGGACGGTGCAGGGATAGGTCAACCAGCAGGGAAATCAGTGGGGTGGTGGGGCGGTGCAGGGATAGGTCAACCAGCAGGGAGATCAGTAGGGGTGGTCGGATGGTGCAGGGATAGGTCAACCAGCAGGGAGATCAGTAGGGGTGGTGGGACGGTGCAGGGATAGGTCAACCAGCAGGGAGATCAGTAGGGGTGGTGGGACGGTGCAGGGATAGGTCAACCAGCAGGGAGATCAGTAGGGGTGGTGGGACGGTGCAGGGATAGGTCAACCAGCAAGGAGATCAGTAGGGGTGGTGGGACGGTGCAGGGATAGGTCAACCAGCAGGGAGATCAGTAGGGGTGGTGGGACGGTGCAGGGATAGGTCAACCAGCAGGGAGATCAGTAGGGGTGGTGGGACGGTGCAGGGATAGGTCAACCAGCAGGGAGATCAGTAGGGGTGGTGGGACGGTGCAGGGATAGGTCAACCAGCAAGGAGATCAGTAGGGGTGGTGGGACGGTGCAGGGATAGGTCAACCAGCAAGGAGATCAGTAGGGGTGGTGGGACGGTGCAGGGATAGGTCAACCAGCAGGGAGATCAGTAGGGGTGGTGGGACGGTGCAGGGATAGGTCAACCAGCAGGGAGATCAGTAGGGGTGGTGGGACGGTGCAGGGATAGGTCAACCAGCAGGGAGATCAGTAGGGGTGGTGGGACGGTGCAGGGATAGGTCAACCAGCAAGGAGATCAGTAGGGGTGGTGGGACGGTGCAGGGATAGGTCAACCAGCAGGGAGATCAGTAGGGGTGGTGGGACGGTGCAGTGATAGGACAACCAGCAGGGAGATCAGTGGGGTGGTGGGACGGTGCAGGGATAGGTCAACCAGCAGGGATATCAGTAGGGGTGGTGGGACGGTGCAGGGATAGGTCAACCTGCAGGGAGATCAGTAGGGGTGGTGGGACGGTGCAGGGATAGGTCAACCAGCAGGGAGATCAGTAGGGGTGGTGGGACGGTGCAGGGATAGGTCAACCAGCAAGGAGATCAGTAGGGGTGGTGGGACGGTGCAGGGATAGGTCAACCAGCAGGGATATCAGTAGGGGTGGTGGGACGGTGCAGGGATAGGTCAACCAGCAGGGAGATCAGTAGGGGTGGTGGGACGGTGCAGGGATAGGTCAACCAGCAGGGAGATCAGTAGGGGTGGTGGGACGGTGCAGGGATAGGTCAACCAGCAAGGAGATCAGTAGGGGTGGTGGGACGGTGCAGGGATAGGTCAACCAGCAGGGAGATCAGTAGGGGTGGTGGGACGGTGCAGGGATAGGTCAACCAGCAGGGAGATCAGTAGGGGTGGTGGGACGGTGCAGGGATAGGTCAACCAGCAGGGAGATCAGTAGGGGTGGTGGGACGGTGCAGGGATAGGTCAACCAGCAAGGAGATCAGTAGGGGTGGTGGGACGGTGCAGGGATAGGTCAACCAGCAGGGAGATCAGTAGGGGTGGTGGGACGGTGCAGTGATAGGTCAACCAGCAGGGAGATCAGTGGGGTGGTGGGACGGTGCAGGGATAGGTCAACCAGCAGGGAGATCAGTAGGGGTGGTGGGACGGTGCAGGGATAGGTCAACCTGCAGGGAGATCAGTAGGGGTGGTGGGACGGTGCAGGGATAGGTCAACCAGCAGGGAGATCAGTAGGGGTGGTGGGACGGTGCAGGGATAGGTCAACCAGCAGGGAGATCAGTAGGGGTGGTGGGACGGTGCAGGGATAGGTCAACCAGCAGGGAGATCAGTAGGGGTGGTGGGACGGTGCAGGGATAGGTCAACCAGCATGGAGATCAGTAGGGGTGGTGGGACGGTGCAGGGATAGGTTTATTTGATTTTTTTTGGCGAGCAACTTTGGCGTAGCCCAAGTGTATTGATAGCGAATTATGCACCGGTGCATATTCGGGACTATTAAAAGTGATTCTTATGAAATGATACAAAATTGGAGGAAACAAATGTGTTGCCAGTGTTAGGGTTTATTTTGAGGGTTAATAATATGTGTTTCACCTAAGTTTATGTATAGCCGACATAGAAGAAAGAAGAAAAAGCCCTTCTCGGCAGTAGTATATTATTCCTATACAAAACAATGCTATGAAAAAATAAGTTACGTTATGTAACATTATGCTAAATTGGAATAAGTTACATAAGTTGCCTTTGTGCAGCAGCCAGAACCTGGCAAGAAGGACAGGCAGCTCGCCCATTGAGCCTGGTCATAGGGTCTAAATAATGTGTTGTTGCACTGGACAGCAACATTTTTTATTTGTTCAATTACAAATTTTTCATGTGTGTCATGTGATAGGTTTCCCCCAATTCTGCCTCTATGCCCTCAAAATATTTTCAAGCATGCGAACTTACCCTTTTTTTAGGCTCAGCACCCTTTTGAAAACCAAATCACTGAGATGGACTGACAAGCCGATCAACCGGCCGACAGACAGACAATAATATAAATGACAAGAGACCCATTTATTGAAGAATGAGACTAACCTGCCAGGAAAGCATGAAGCAGATGACAGCGGCAGCCATCACTAAACTGTTGCGATATGACGGCCGTGCCACTCTACAAAGAAACACGGATTTCTCATATGACCAGAGATAGTTACTCCCTACTGAATCTAATCCTCTAAAAGTTTGCTGATTTTGAGGGTTTCATTTAGTATGACTACTTATTTTTATTTTTGTAAACATATATTTTGAAGCCCCATGTTGCAGGAAAAGTTCGTCAAATGCTTTCTATTAAAAAAATTGCCATATCCTCCCTAATCAATAGGTTATGAAAAACTAAATTTTTATTATTCCCAGAAAAAAAACAGAGAAAGACAAAATGGTATTACTAAGTCTAACGTTTACAGTATAACATATATAATGCACAATAACCTTGCCATCATTTCATCAGGTGCAATACTAATAGTATATTTTATTTGATATAGCACCAGATCCAAGGTTGTTCTTGAAAAATTAATAACATGGTCTAGAAAATATTGCTACTAATAATAATTATCTAAAAATAAATATCACGATATAATAATAAAATAATAATTAATAAATATTTTAAATAAATAAATATATGCAAATAATAATAATCAATCATTTAAATAAATATATATAAATACTCAAATTATATATTAAATAGTCAAATTAAGTTTGAAAACTAAAATGAATAAGATTATGGAAAATATTCATTATTAAATTACGAGTGGAGCAACTAGAAAGTGTCTAATTTCAATACGCACCTTAAAATATGTGTAACAACGAACATCTCCGCAATAAGGAAGGGGAAACCAAAGCTTTCCCTCAGTGGGGGGGTCCACTGAACCCGGGTACACTGGGAAAAAAGGAAAAGCATTCTGTCAAGTATTATACACAAGATCTCCTGTGGTCAAGGGGTGTACTACGCTACATGGCCGGTCAGCTGCGCAATAAGTTAGTGAATTATTTCACTGGCTACTTAGATTTGTTGACAAAATATTTCAATAAAAATTAAGCTTGGCAGTCTTGAGACTTAATAAATGATGAGTGGATGAGTGAATGAGTGAGTGAATAAGTGAGTGAGTGAGTGAGTTGATGAAAGAGTGAATAAGTGAGTGAGTGAGTGGGTGAGCGATTTGGTGAGTGAGTGAGTGGATGAAAGAGTGAATAAGTGAGTGAGTAGATGAGTGAATGGATAAGGGAATGAATGAGTGTGTGGATGATTGGGTAGACAAGTGAATGAGCGAGTGGATGAGTGGATGTGTTAGAGGATGAGTGGATGAGTGACTGAGTAAGTAGACGAATGCTGATTCAGTTCCAACCTCTCCATGGTTGTAGAAGAAAGCCATCACTGCCAACAAACCACCGGAAACTGTCCGACTGAAAACAATTCACAAACACATCAACAACTCACAAACACATTCTACACAACGTTGCTGCTGTCTGCAGCTGCACAAAGAGATGTATCTTCAATACCACCTTGAGATTGGCATAAATAGTGTTTAAATGGTCTCATTTCTAAGCAACTTTTAAAGCAATATTTACATAACACACCTACTAATATTCTTGAGTAGAGTATATGATGTACCTGAGGTAGACGCCAAAGAGGAAGAAGACAGCCATGCAGAGGCCGTTGAGGGCAAACACTGACTCTATGTAGAAGTAGGACGGCTCACCAATACCTGGAGAAAACACAAAAAAAAAATATTCTAGTAATACCACTTAGGTAAAGTAAAGGTAAAGTCATCCCCCAGGCATTACGCCTTAGGAAGCCATGAAGGCTTATAAGGCCAATGCTTAAACCTGGTTTCTGTACTGCGAAGCAACTTAGAGTGCAGTTATACTGACTCTCCTGGACGGGACACTAGTCCATCGCAGGTACCTTCCAAACAGTGTTTGTACTCATTTGCAGCTGACTGAGGCAAAGTAGGGTAAACGAAATTGCCTAAGCTTCGAAAACGAACCGTGCCCAGTGTGGGTCTTGAACTCGCAACCCTCGAATTTAGAGTCCAACACCTTAACCACTAGGCCACAGCTGCCCCCCAAGTAGGACGGCTCACCAATACCTGGAGAAAACACCAAAAAAAATATTCTAGCACTTAGGGGCTTTGTAAATATAAAAAATTCCAATATAAAAAGGACTGACAACACCAATCCACATGCCAATTTTTTTTTTAATTGGAGGCACTGTGCATGCAATGCCAGCACAGCAGATAGAAAGCTGATTATTGTAACATTTCTACAGAGTATTATATAATATTAAATTAATTATTGTTGTCCTGCTGTAAACCCTCTGACAGAGATAGCGTGTTTTCTCTCCTCAAAGTTCCGGTATGATTCATTGAATGAACGGAACACATTCTTCATGGTGCGGGACTCGTCTATGCACAGCACCTGTCTGAGCCAGGTCCAGCGGCCTCACATCAGCAGCTTCATGGTGACCGTGCCCAGGTCGTCATGTGTTACTGTTTTTGGGTCACTGTCTAATGGATGGGCCATGCATCGCGACCAAAAACAACTGAGTCTACGAACAATTGCTTCGGTGAGCAGCCATGCCTCCCAGCCGTACATACACAATCAATTGAGGCAGTTTAATAACAAAATACTACAATGACCATGTGTAAATGATCGCCAAATGGGTGTGTCTGAAATACTTCATTCCCACATGAAATAACATAAACACATACACACATAATCAATCTTTTTGTCATTAATATTTAAAACAAATTTAGCGTGAGAAATAGTTTCTTTATTCTCTGTGTCACACACAAAATAATATGCTTTGTACAAAATCAATAGGTGTCACACATGATATGTTCTCCTCTGTACCTTCGCAGCTCTGGACCGGAGAGAGACCATTTCCTCTGTTCACTGTCCAACATGTCTTAGTTCTCATACTGAAGTATGATGTCACATCAGTGAAGATGCGGAACCCCAGACCTAAGACCACCTGCAAGACAGCAAAGGTAAGTTCTTAGTTCTTACATAGCATGGTATCCAGTCCTTGGGACTGTTCAAAGTGTCTTACACTTCACCTCTGGCAGACCTGTTCATTCCAACTCAACTCCTCTGGAAAGTATTCAGCTATGCTGCAATTACTCTGTGAAGATTAGACGTTTACATGTATCCACCACTGTCTGTAGCCAGATACTCATGCATACAGCTGAGTGAACTGTGGCAATACTGAGTTGAACAACATTGCCCTAATTTCAAAACAGTAGCAAGAAGATTTGAATCCTGATCCTCTGTGTCGAGAGTTCAACGTTCTAAACACCTCATGCTCACAACAAACATAATTTTTTGCATTAATTGTGGTCTGTGTAATCATAATTATAATCATAATTAAAAATGTTGGTGTTGTCACAATTGTGTCTACATTTGTGTAATCTGGCATGGAAAATACAAAGACAGATAATATTACCAGCACAAACAAGAGCCAATACAAATAATGCTTCATGAAGATGGGTGTGGAAATCAAGTTCTAGTTCGTCTACTATTTTAGTATTAAGGGGTCAGCACAGGACACATAAATATGGTGGACTTCACTTTCTATCAAAATATTATGGATACCAAAAAATATACTGATTTCATAATTCAGTATGAACAATATCAAAATAACAATAACAATTAAATTTCTGGAAATGTTGAGGGGAGTCTACACAAAGCAGTAACATAGCATTATACAAAAACGTTCAAAAATGAACTGTCCAAGAATGTGATGCACCTACCTCGGGGTAGAGGTTGAATCTGTTGAGGGTGTTGATCACTTTGGGGTATTCCGTGATGTTGTCATTCATGATGGAGTATAGGCCATTGAAGAACGTAGGCGCCTCAATGATAGTCTTGTAGTACGAGTAGTATAGACCCTGCATGGATACAAACACAACTACACACATCTGGCAGGATAAATGTTTATATATTATTGTATTTTATTTATATGTTTTATTGTATTGTATTATTACTTTATTTTACAGCAGTTTCAGCTTAACATGCACATGGCCAGTTTTAAATATGTTATCTGATTTAATTGTCATTTCGCTCTGCTACATTTATATTAACTTGGATACATATAGTATAATTATAATTTATACATCAATACTTTTATCAAACACGCTTACTGTGTAACTCAGAGGTTAAAGCAGGGAACTAGTGAGCGTATTGTGTCGTGATTGATTAGCTAATGGTTGAAAAGACTCAAGAGTTCTATGTGCTGGCACATTGAAACAGTGTGGGGCGTGTGGATGCGTGTTGTGATTGATTGATTAAAGGTTGAAAAGTAACTTCAAAGGCATAAAAATTGTGATTCATACTTTGTATTTAATTTAGCAGAAAACGTTAATGCACATTTGTTTGGAAACTTCGATGCTAGCTTTGCAGATTCCTACCTTGAAAAAAGCAAGTCAATCACCTGGTATGATGTGAACCAATAACAGGGAACATATGCAGACAGAACTGATGCATGTGACTGTCTAATGTTGTTGGTTCAGTTGTGCTAAATACTTTGTAGTTATTTCCATGCACAATTTATTCTTACTGGTATCTTCATTCATTAAAGCTTACAAATACAATCAAGCACAAAAATCAGTCACAGAAGCGAATGCTTTGGTGAGCTAATGCCTGCACACGAACCAGTACTACCCAGCAGATTTCATAATACACCCTATTAACACACAAGGTCAGTTTCATTATGTTAATGTACAATATTACCTTAACATTCTTTATTGTATCGTATTCTGCACCACAACAATTACATTAACAATGCAATCTGTCCTGTTAGTTCAATCAGCACAGCACTAATAGCCTGAGAGTGTTAGCTAGTTTAGGTAGCTATGAGATGTGCCGGTGCGATAGATCAATGGTTTGGTGCCTCATGGCTAGGAGGTACTGAGGTTGGGTACCCTCATGGCTAGGAGGTACTGAGGTTGGGTACCCTCATCGCTAGGAGGTACTGAGGTTGGGTACCCTCATGGCTAGGAGGTACTGTGGTTGGGTACCCTCGTGGCTAGTAGTAGAAGGTACTGAGGTTCGGTACCCTCATGGCTAGGAGTAGAAGGTACTGAGGTTGGGTACCCTCATGGCTAGGAGTAGAAGGTACTGAGGTTGGGTACCCTCATGGCTAGGAGTAGAAGGTACTGAGGTTCGGTACCCTCATGGCTAGGAGGTACTGAAGTTGGGTGTAGAAGTTGGGTTAGAATCGATGCATGGCCAGTGCGTCAGTGGCACAAGTAGGTCAGGTATGTCAAATAAACCATTTAAAGTTAATATATTGAATCATCCTACTGGATTAAGTGGTTGTATACATTCGACTATGACCCATCTTACCATTTGCAAGATACATTATCACTCACTGTGCCATGGGACATAAAGCCATCGATCTGTGTCAGATAATGCAACCAGGAATGAGACAGACAGACAGACAGACAGACAGACAGACAGACAGACAGACAGACAGACAGACAGACAGACAGACAGACAGACAGACAGACAGACAGACAGACATACAGACAGACACAGACAGACAGACAGACAGACAGATATACTGACTGATTAGTGACCGATAGACTGATTAGTGACTGACAAATTGGCACATTAATTAGTGACTGACAGACTGATTAGTGACTGACAGACTGATTAATGACTGACATAGGTATTAGTGGCCAACCCACTGAGAGACTGATTAGTGACATTGTTTCAACCAGACTCTAGACACTAACATACATGCCCCAGTTTTATAACCAGCTATTCAGCCTCTCACCCAATCACTGCAATCAGTGACATCTAACTCCATGTTGGTTAAGTGAGAACTTCACTAGAGGCACCAGACCACACACTTCTGTTAATGATTACCAATCCTTCAAACGAACGTTAATTAATTCACTAGAACAAACCGCGGTTTCTAAAATCAATCTAACACTCCTTTGCCTTGGGATAATTGAATCTGCTGAGAGTCAGCAATCACGGGCCAGCCATTAATCCAATGCTGCTTTTAGATTACTGCGTACAACTGACAGTTATTCAATGTAGTTTCAAGTTGGACACAGCTCGTATGTGCGCAAACATACATGTCTCCAGTTAGGGGAAAGATCCTTTTGGAAATGCCTGAATCCGAAAAAAACAAATTAAATCTAAATACTGTAAGGCAAATAAAATAGTTGTAGTTGTTCTAATCTGCAATCCATGTAGATTTACAATCATATTTCTTGTAAAAAACTGCTAATATGCATCAGATGATTAAGTTTCATTAAATTTCATATGACTGTTTTTAACCACATATTAGCAGATTGAATTTTACAAGTTTAAAGTTTGTTAATTATAGAGTTGTAACAATGCATTACCACAATGCTGTGAATTATAATTATGACTAAATTTTTTTAAACACTGAAGCCATTAATATGTCCGCAGGTGTCAAGTTACTGTCAACTATTATATCCTAATTATGTAATGTAATTACTTAACCGTGTTACCGGGTAGTTAGATTGATAATCATAATAAACAGCATTGTTGTAATGCGCTGTTACAACTCTATAATTAACAAAATTTAAACTTGTAAAATTCAATCTGTTTGTTTATCTGATATTCCAGAGTATGCAAAACTTGTCATTGCCTTATCTATACTCTTGTAATACTAGTTAGTTTGTTTGCTAAATAGAATAAAATTATTATATATTACATTACCGACAGTGGCCCTCGTGATAGCATTGTTTCAATGCATTAACAGGAGTTTCCTGACACTCCACATGTTTATATTATAATATGTACTTGTGGTCAAATCAGGGTTGAAAAAAATCATGATTTTTATAAAAAATATAAAAAATCGGATTTTTTTATCTAAATCGGATTTATTTGATTTAAATTTTTTTTTTTTAAATCTGGTATATAGATATTTATACAGATGTTTAAATTTGTAAACTCTTTCAAACATATTCTATTCAAATCGATTTGGGTTCTTGTCTTAACAGAAGGTACATGATTTTTGCTTATATAAAGACATTAGACAATGTCCACAAGGTCTCACCCCCTGTAGTTGCATAATCTGTCTTGGAAAGGAAAGCATGCTGTGTGTCTGAGGCTGTAGCAGTGGTAATTATTGTTTGCCTATAGGGTGGATTAGCACCTGTCAATGGCTCTGTGTACTCCAAGGGTCTCTAACCAGAATACAAACTGGTACAGTATTAAACAACTGAGTCAACATACTGAACTGGTACCAACTAGCACAAGCTATAAGTGGACTTTAACTCGGGGCTTCTGTGTTGAAAAGATACTTCCTCTTGAAGACAAGTTTGTGTGGCTTCACTACATTCAGAAAGGGAATAGCTCAAACATACACAATGTCATAAAATATTTGACTATCAGGCTATCTGGTGACAATACAGCTACACAAGTGTGCGCACTTTGTGTTTTGTATTAAAAAACATACAAAACTTTGTTGATCTCAATGCTTGTAAACAATCATTTGTGTTAAAATCATATAAATCCGCGATTAAAAAAACTGGAAATCAAAAAAATCATAAATCAATGATTTTTTAATTTTTTGATTTAAATCATGATTTAAATCAATGATTTAAATCAAATAATTTTAATCAAACAACCCTGGGTCAAATACACTTCAACCCTCTGACATCTGGTCGACTAGTACAGCAGTGGACACATATGGGTGACCCACACATATATCCTGTTAAATGGCTGCTTGGTCCATCTGCCAGCGTGTGCGTCCAGGCGTCACATACTGGCAAATTCAATATTGATGGAATCTGGCCGATTTGCGACACAGTGAAGTGCACCTTGTGTGCACTAATTGAGCATCTGATCAGCCGGAAGCAATATCATGTTAACTCAATGCCATGCTGCACTTTACGTGACAGACTATCCACCGTCATTAGGACTATAGGCGTGTTCCTGTTATTGCGAGAGGTTTCATGTCACTTGAGAATGATGGAAGAAATGATGCAAGCCAATGTACTTATAGAGGTGTTTTATAGCTATTTAGAAACTACTTACAGAGGTGTTTTGTAGCTATTTAAAAACTTCTTATACAGGTGTTTTGTAGAGCTATTTTAAAACTATGTATAGAGGTGCTTTGTAGCTATATAAAAACTACTTATGGGGGTGTTTTGTAGCTATTTAAAAACTACTTATGGGGTGTTTTGTAGCTTTTTAAAAACAACTCATAGAGGTGTTTTGTAGCTATTGAAAAACTACTTATGGAGGTTATGTAACTATTTGAAAACATGAGAGCAGAATAGACTTTTTTATTAAATTCTATTTCCTGTCCTCAATGCTGTTTTGTTAAATCAATCTGGAGTGATGTCAAATGACAGCACAATAGCACAGCACTCAAATTTGGAACATTTAGAAAAATTGCCTTGCACATGTTGTATTCAGGGCACCTCCATTCGTGCCATCGCAACTAAACAACACTGTATGTTACAGACAAATGTTATTATCGTTTCATTTGAGAAACGAAGGTTATTGCGTTAATCTATTCACTGTCAAGTCACCTGGTGTATGCAAGCATTTGGCAGCTAATTATTAGGACATCACAGCGACATATTCTTGGTTATGAAATAATGACTCCTCCACTGTCATAGTAACACATACAGACGTTCATAATTTGGACAAACACAGTACGTTTCACCTTAGTGTTACATTTAGATGGATATGAATTACTACATAAGTTTTTATCTATTAAAAGGAGTGGCCAGTTTTTCATATATCATAGGATTTTTTTATTTACACACACAAACATTACACATCAGTTCACCAACAATTTATTGTGTAAATATTTTTAGCACTGGATGAACAATGTCAAGGATAAGCCTCAGGTAACTGTAATTTGTCATAAATGCAAACAACTTTTAGCAGTTGTAATAGAAATGGTTGTGTTTTAGCCACACATCATGTCCACTGGCAAGTTAACTGGAACAACTATCAATCCCTGATGCGGGTATCTCCCTGGTCTCACCTAATCTAACCTTTCCCTGTCGGTCAGCTATGCCAAGTGTGTGTTTGAGTTAGAGATAAACACAGGCCCATATTCTGTCATCCTACTACAGGGTAAGTGCTTACTAGTGCTCACTCTTGTGATGGTTCCAGTTTTCATGGGTCTGTACGGTTCCTGGTTCTTGACGGGGAGAGAGGAGAGGGGAGAGCAGAGAGGAACATTCCTAAAATTGTTAAATGCGTCAACAGAGAACCAAAATATATCAATTACAAGCAGATCTACATAACTGAACAAGTTTTATTTCAAGATGAGAAACTACAGAATTTGAATCAGCCTGATCTTGCTACAATCAACATTCAACACACACAAGTGGACAGTGTGCATCAGAGACAGTTGAGTTTAGAATACCAACAATGTGTGACTTCATTACTGATAACAACTGCTGTGCTGGTTTGGGGCCTCGGGGCCTGGAAGGGGGTAGAACCAAGACCAGTGGTACCTAATAGTGCCCTGCGCGGGCCTAGAATTTGATCCCAAGCCCGGCCCGCAATTAGCAGTTACAGTCCAGGCCCGCAATAATTTTTCAAGCCCGGGCCCGACCCAGGCCCGCAAACTAGGTACTACCTATATGGGTTTCGGGTTTAACCCCAGAACCGTGACAGCACTAATGTTTACCCCGTATGGGTGGGTCTTTTTACGCCACCTTACAGAGGCAGAGGATAGACTGCATAGTGGATTTTCTATACCATATCATTCTTATTTTTCCAACTGAAGCACGGAAGCGACATTCTCGTATTTATTTGTCAAATGTCGCATATTTTTGGAAAGTGCACGACATCGATATCGCATGATTATCTTACATACTGCACATTTTGATCAGTTGAGCGACACCTGCTATACAGGTATTGTGAAATACAGTTTTTTTACGGTTGTTCAGCATCTAATATTACTGTAAAATAATTTACATTTGCCCCCAACCACTTAGAATTTACCTCTGAGACATCACTGATTAGTTGTCCAACCACGGAATAAACCGCACTTCCCAGATAATGGCACCACCAGATGGAATGTAGGCAATTTAGATTATTCAAGCAAAATGGCGTTGAAACGGCAATTGCAGCTGGCCGATATGTGGTCACGCACAGCAGACCAAAAAACCGGACGGTAACCGAACTAAGGTGTTATTGTGCACAATTGTTCTATGTATATGCTATATCAATTATATACTTAATGTTTATTAAGGTCATGCAACAGCAAATCAGCATTTGTGCACGTTACGGCGTAATACTAATTACTATAGCTATGCAGGTACTGCCACTACTGATTCTACTTCTAGTTCTAGTCTGGTGGCTTTTGTAGTACCAATAACAATGCTTAAGTTGTACTGCCAATGCCACGGCAATTATATGTTTACATATGTGAATGTACGATGTGAATGTATGATTTAGCTAATATTATTTATTTACTACTATAAATATGTTTCAAAATGATACTAGACCACTTTTAGCCAAAAAAATCGGGCGATTAAGGAAAGGTGCATTGCCGTTGGCGTTGAGTTTCCGTAACTAGTATAGGCCATAGCCGTAGTCTGTGCCTGTGGTGTGGAAGACATAATACTATTACTAGCAGGATAATTTCTCACTCAAAACTCTAAAAATCATATTGGTTTGGTTGTCACCTCGTTTCTTTTGACAAACAAACCCAGCACCTGTTGTGCCACCAACGGATATTATTATTAATGCACATTGATGCTTTAGTGGTTATCAGAACCGGGCAGCGTGGTGGATAGCCATGCCACATCAGTTAAAGCTGTCTGGCAACATTGTCCGGCTTAGGTTGTTCTATCACTCTCCTTCAAAGTTGTTTCCAGTCTTATGGAGCATTATCAGTACACATCACAGGGAAACATTCCCCAACTTGGTGATCCTGGCATCCATGGCAATGGTCTTCCCAGTCCACACTGCGGTTGCGGAACGTGGATTTTCAGCACAAAACATGCTGTGGTACAAGTTGTCTAGTCAATGACTCAATATAATTGCTACAATCAAGCTAGAGGGCCCACACTGGCTAGATTTCAATTATGTTGAGTCCCTGACAGTGTTCTGGAAGGTGAATGAAAGGCACCCTTATCAGGGACTGATGATGGCGTTAATGATTGGCTTGATCATGAAAGGGTTAATCAACTGAATATGTAATTAGTACCTCATCAACAAGCAGTTTCTACTGCAAAGTGTGAGTACAGCAAACAAGACTGTTTGATAAAGTCATATCTAGCATGCAAATGCAGTTTATGTGACAATATCTGTCTGACTAAATAAAAGATGAAAAAAATGGTAATTCATTTGTTGACTTTGTGACTTTCAGCCTCTCCATATATCTTACATACATTTTTTACAATGGCCACTCCAACAAGTCACAGGTCAGCGGTGAATATTTTGCAATCATTATGCTTAGTGTTTAAAATGATCAACAGTGGTATTATGCTGTCCCTTCAATCTTGCACTCTGCATTTAGGTTGCCCACTCCATTACGGGTATTTTAATTTACTACAGTCAATTACTGGTTTCTGAGCTAACATTATTAATATTTGTTCTCTTTATTGTAACAAAATTACAATAAATTTGGATCCATATGATAAGACTATCACATAAATATTCTTCTTATTTGTCACACACATAAGTGCCTTCTTTTGTGAAGTTTCCTTTACTATTTTAGTCACACGATATATTTCCTATTTGCTGCGACAGTGCTGTACCTTCCTCCAACGTATTTAGCCCCATCGCGAATCAGGTTCATTGATGTTTAAATTCGTAGTGTGTGAATTGTCTAAATAATATGTGCAGTTGGTTTAATAATTTATAAACAATCATCGAAAGAATTGACCGTGATCGTTAGATTGAGTGACCTTGATCATTAGATTGAGTAACTTGCGAAAAGTATGAATAGCCTATATATCATAGTATATACAGTAGTACCTGCCTTCAACGGACCCTCCGATGAGCGGACACCTGCTACGTCGGGACAATTTATCATTGTACGGACTGTTTCACCATGTTACTGTCCCTCTGATGAGGGGACACCTGGTGAACGCGGACAGCGGACAGGATATTTTGGTTTTCTGCCCTGCTAAGGTGGACAGTAATCATTATTTTCGTATTTTTTTCTTGAAATATTTTATTTCCAAAATGGCGACGGACAAACAGTGTAGTAGTAGGAAAAACAACGTTATATCGCGAATTTGGATATAAGGCTGTTGGTCGTGGACCCGATTTTCTGCCGCCAGGGGAAATGCCAGTCTAGTCGATACTAGATACTATAAATTTTTGGCAAAATGTGTCAATCAAAGTGAAAAGAGAACTTTAATTGTTTATGAACTCACCATCTCTGTCCGGAATGCAAGTTCCCGCTCCAACGTTGACAGGTGAGAGAAATGACGGTCATTCTCAAACATGCTGGCTATGTGGGTCCTGAAAGACAAGCAACAAAACCTCATTTTCTACAACACTGCCAAAATTACACTGTGGAAATATTTATGGAGTTTATACCACACAACACATTCATTAACACATCTGGGCATTAAATGTGTTAGAATGGATAGAGTTTATACCACATAACACATTCATTAACACATCTGGGCATTAAACGTGTTAGAATGGATAGAGTTTATACCACATAACACATTTGGACAATCAACATGTTAGAATGGATAGAGTTTATACCACATAACACATTCATTAGCACATCTGGGCAGTCAACATGTTAGACTGGATAGAGTTTATACCACATTACACATTCATTAACACATCTGGGCAGTCAACGTGTTAGAATGGATAGAGTTTATACCACATTACACATTCATTAGCACATATGGGCAGTCAACGTGTTAGAATGATTGTTGCTTAAACTAAAAGCCCATGGTATAGGTAATGATGTAATCAACTGGATAGAAAAGTGGCTTATACACAGAAGACAGAGAGTAATAGTAGATGGTGAGTTTCAAACTGGAAATCTGTTTTGAGTGTGGTACCACAGGGATCAGTATTAGGCCCTATACTGTTTTTAATATAATATATAAATGATTTGGACGATGACATATCTAGCAAAGTACTCAAATTTGCAGATGACACAGAAATGTTACAAATGATACAGATAAACAAAGTTTACAGGATGATCTAGATAAATTAGTTAAATGGTCAGAAAAATGGCAAATGTTATTTAATTTTGGGAAGTGTAAACATATACACATAGGACATGGAAACATGGACGAAGAATATAAAATGGGGGATGCTGTACTAGGTAGAACCACACAAGAAAAGGACTTAGGAGTAACATTTAGTGGTGACATGAAAGTTTCAGAGCAATGTGGGATTGCTGCTTCGAAAGGAAATCAAATTCTAGGGCTAATTAGGAGAACTATCACATATAAGGAGAAACATCTAATTGTACCCCTGTACAAAGCAATAGTTAGACACATTTGGAATATTGTATTCAAGCATGGAGGCCATATCATAAAAAGGACATAAACAACCTAGAAAGAATACAACGAAGAGCAACTAAAATGATTCCAGAATTGAGAGACCTTAGTTACAAAAGTCACTTATTACAGTGCGGTTTGACAACATTAGAGATCAGGAGACTAAGAGGAGACCAAATAGAAGTGTTTAAAATCGTGAAAAGTTATGAGGATGTTGATAGGAATATGTTCTTCAAACTTAAAGAAGGCAGTTGAACCAGAGGACACAAAGCAGCATTAGTTAAGGAGCAGTGTAGGTTGGACATGAGAAAGTACTCTTTCTCACAGAGGGTGATAAATGAATGGAACAAACTGCCAAACGATTGTGTTAATGCTAGTAATGTGAATTTGTTTAAAAATAGAATTGACAGATATCTGATAAGAGCGGGCTACACATAGATGAGAAAATTGTTGGACTCTCGATAAGCCAGTGGCTTCCTTGTCCACTTGCCATCTGCAACTTGTTGTTTGGGATGGCAGTCTTGTTAAATCCGAATGGATAGGGTTTATACCACATAACACAATTTTATGATACAACCAATTAGACTTCATACCTTTAAATGAGAAACACTGAATTTCAATTACCCTCTGAAAGAAACAGAAAAATTACATTTGCTATTGATTATTGGTGAACATTTGGATGGCAGATCGGACAGTGTAACCACAATATACGTTTGATTCGCAGCGTCATTGGCAAACTGGCAGACTCTGTAATGAATGAGAGATAAAGTTATTTCCCTCTCCGAGGACAGAAAAGCTGAAGCTTATTGGAAGTAACGTGTCTGAAGATACAATTAATCAAGTCGCTAGTCTGGAACATGGACCTATATGGTTAAGAAAGTTGGGCTGTGAAAAATGACAAAAGTTGGAGGCCTCTGAGATGTGGGTGAAGTGCCATATGCTCTGAATCAGCTGGGTCGACAAGAAAGGTTGGTGTGTCTGAAGACAAATGGTAGCACAGCTGAAGCGTTGGAAACTATCAAAATATACACGCGGGAAAAGAAGGCGAAGTCAAGGGAATGAACAAGCCAAGATGAAGGATCAACCAAACTGATCGACAACGTGAGGCAGTGGACAACCAGAGACCAGCATATGGCCATCACTGGCTAGGGCTGATATGAAGAATTGGAGAAAGCATTTAATACTTGCTGGAGCCAGTACACATAAGACACAGTTGACGAAGTAAAGACACCAGTTGACGAATTAAAGACACCAGTTGATGAATTAAAGACAGTTCAGTCTGACCATACAAAGTATGGTGGTTTTTTTTTATCATAAAACCATGTTATATGTAGTATAAAGTAATACATTGTATTGATTCTAACATCTTGAAACATGTTTTAATGACCCACAATTTTCTTAGTATAATTTCAATGTCATCAATTAATGAATATCAACCTTCTGTTCAGTACATATGTGAAAAACTGTCAACCATTTGTGAATATCAAGCTTCTGTTCAGTACATCTGTGAACAATTGTCATCCATTTGTTAATACCAAGCTTCTGTTCAGTACATCTGTGAACAACTGTCATCCATTTGTTAATATCAAGCTTCTGTTCAGTACATCTGTGAACAACTGCTGACCATTTCCAATACTTGTGGACAAATGTTATCGTGGTCAGGTATCCATGGGATTACATTAATTTTTTCGTAAATTAACATGTTTTCTTAAGTGCAAAACCAACATTTAATACTGATAGTCGCTCTACGGAGACATTTAAAATGTACTTTTAATGAGCTGTTGTTTTTATAGGCAAATACCAATTTTACAACAAAAATATAATTTTCTATAGCTGCTTGTGCCACTTAATTGTTGAACCATTGATACATTAATCACTTTTTTCTGACATTTCCCAAAGGGCATTGACATGTCCAGCATCTTTATCTTGTCTGCCAGAAATTAGGCAGACTCTAGGGATAGCTCCAGGGATGCCATTCCCAGACACAATAGCCCTGGAGAATAACCCAGGATCAATAGCTGTTTCTGGGTGAATAGATAACCTGGATCATGTATTCCTATTTATTTGGGATGTGCTAATACATAATTCATTTATGTAACGTAAACAATACACCCAGAGCATGATTTATCATTTACATAATTTTTACATAAACAAATTACATTAAATTTTACATTTATTCCTGTACATTCAAATTTACATGTGCATTCAAATATCCATGCAAACAGAAATTCGAATGTATTATGTATCTGCATAATGATGTTATAAATGCCTTACAGTTTAACCACAATTTTTATTATTCTTCTTATTCGATAATTTAAAAGACATAACTACCGGGTATGGTCTACCATATCTGTATGTCCCATTATAGCCTGAAATATCATGTCTCGGTGAGATTCATTGTCAGGTCAATATGTATAATATAACTGATCAATACTGATCAATAGACGTCAAAGTGCATAACGTAGTGTGATTAGCCACACCAATCAGAACTCACCTGTGGAGAATGCCACACGCACAGGCTGCAAGCAGAAATCAATGGGTCATTAGAACACATTACTTACTATCAGACCATGGACATAATTGCAGACAATGAGCAGCAGAACTATTAACAATAATGCCGTCATAGACCAAGATTTTGAAAAGAAAACACTGTGTTTGTTTCCAGAAAACACTTTGTTTCTGTCTTTTTAATTCAACCAGCATATTAATGAATGCTTTTAATTCATGATGTGTGTGTGTGTATATATATATATATATATATATATATATATATATATATATATATATATATATATATTGTTTATTCCAACTTATTTTACATATATTTTTACTGCACGTCATGTATGTATATTTATATATACATATTTTAGTCTCACTACATGTACCTTTAATGTTCAAAATGTGTGCATATTTATGTTTTTGCATACAAACATGTTGAAAAAATATTTATAGGTATTATATGCATGTATGTATGTATGTATCAGGCCTCGACATTAACACTGGCCCGATGGCCCGGAGCCCTTTTTAAGACCGTTGGAACAGTTTGGGCGCAAGTTTTCATATTATGCTGGCCCAGCGGGCCACCGCCATTTCAAAATAATTTCTGCTACTATGTTCCATTTGACAAGTGGTCAGACTTCTTCTTTGACGTTGACGTAACATGAGAATTCCATGGCCGCAATTTTGACACAACCAGTTAATAAGCAGTGCCCAGGCCAATCACAAGTGACAGCGCAAACGTCAGTTTTGCTAGGTTCACTTTCCCTTATGTCATGACCACCCTGTCTACGGTACTATTGGCGGTGCTACATGATTGATATTGTGTATCGTGTATGCATTGCAATATACAGGAATACCAACGTATCATTCCTGCCCTAGCTAATCTATAGTTTTTGATAAACACAAGGTTGTATGTAGCTCGAAGATTTAGCTAAATTTACATATAGTGACTTTCTAGTCAGTTTATCTTTTTTTTTACATTTTTAAAACAGTATATACATATTCATCTTGTTGTATAGTCTTCTATAATATTTCATTTTCTGTCATGTTATCGTTTTTATGCTTTGTTTTTACTTTCTATGATTATTCTATTTATTGTGTACATCACTTTTGAGCAGGCTTTTATGTATGAAAAGAGCGCTTTATAAGTTCGGTATAATAATAATAAATGATATTGGCCTTACATATACGAAACTACCGTGATGCATTGCACACATTCTGTTTTATATTATTTTTCTGTTATGGGCCATGTGGGCGCATGAATACATGGCTGTTTTTGTAAATATTGATGGGCATCGCACGTGGGAGTGTTTAAAAAGAGCTGGAGGTAAGTGATTTTGATAAAACTTGGTCAGCGTGTCAATGAGATGATGGCAGTTGCTGTGAAAAATTTTTAAAGAATATTTTATGGTCATGTTTTCTTATAATCAGACAAAACGTTTTGAATATGAATGAATTCTGGTGGACATTTATATTCGTAGCTCAGTATATATAAATCCTTATTAATGGTTAAACAGTCATAATAAATTGAACCCTCAAGACGAGTCAAGTGCCCAAAGTCAAAGACAAACAAGGACTAGTCATTTTATTTTGACAGCTGTCAAGCGACATAATTATTAGCAATCAAAAAGTTGTGTATCACCCTATCTAGTATCTACCTATGGCTATGCATGAGCTAACTGATCACGCGTCCGTGTGTCAAAGGAATGGATAATCTGCCACAGTGCCAGCCTCGATCAGACTCCATCCGAGATTATCCAGTCCTAGCTGCCACGTCAACCGTGACCAGGAACTGCAGAACACATCGTCATCGACATCAAACACTCACCGATCACGAGTACAGAGATCACGTAACCCACGCTCCTATTCTCCAGCGACTCGGAAAACCTGAAATCGCCATCACCGCTGTCACGCTGCATCTTTGTGTAACTTTTAGCGTTTCCTTTCGACTGGGAATTCATCTTCTGTTCCGCGATTTGATGCTTCCGTTTGCCACCCATGTTTAGAACTGGCAGCAGCAGCCGACTACTTCCTGTTCTACACCCCGCGCGTGCGCGCAGCCAGGACGCCTAGCAAGTGATTAATAACTTATGCATTTTCGATCAATAACGCGTGAAGCTGAACGAACCACATCTAACTATACATAGACTAGTAAACATAGTAACATTGCAGTACATTGATTAATGACATTATCATCATGCTGAGCGAAAATCACTTGTTGACCCGGAAGAAGTATTTAAATTGCAATTTCTTAATATGGCAAAATTGACCGTCACTCATAGCAACGCAGGTGGTTTACAATGTGCTTGGCGGGCGTGAGCGAGTGTGACTGTCTCAGACGAGGGAAACTTGAGTAGTTTTTCGTACGCTCTGCAAACATGTCGGCGGTCGTAGCTAACGGGGTGGTGTTGTCCGACTCTATGTATCGGAACCGCCCGCCGTTTCAAACGTTTCTCCAATCTGATAGGAACGCTGGCGGCACACCGATGTTTCGCGCGGATGCCGACCGCCTCGTCCGCCAACGCAAGCTGCCGACGCTGATCGGCCGCAAGGACGTCGAGTCGTTCAAGGACCCGCAGAACCCGTCAGACCCCGCCTTCAAGCAGTGGAACGACGAGGGCGATCACCGTGCGGATGTGCCGCTCCGTGCCGTCGATGGAGCCCTCGATCCCATCTCTGGGTTCATTAGCGTCGGTGGGGAACTGTTCAAGAAGACGGGACGTGTAGGCATGCCGTCAATGGTTCAGATCACCACGGCACCGCACCACACCACACCGCAGTCGGCCAATTCTGTCCGGCTGCGATCCGCCGCCGCGCCCCCGGAGACTCGGCGAGCCACCGAACGAGACCCCGGCACTCCTTACCCTTGGAACAGCACCCGTGTACTCGACGCGTCTATCCGGGCCCAGTTGGGAGGCAGGTGGATTCGTCATGATTTCTTGCACACATATGTTGTTATGTTTTAAGTATTTCCACTGCAAACAAAACTATTCAGTCCAAAGTGGCAAAGTTGCATTCCACATATTTATTACACGAGGCCTGTATAATGTACTAGTTTTAGAAGTTACACCCGATGCACAATTTCAATAAATAATAAATTACAGTTTCCATCTGTCTGACCAGTTCAATTTTTCACACCTCACTCACTCATGTGCCCCATGGCCCTGCAATAAAAAAAATCATGCCTACATCTCTGGCCATTAATAAGACGTGTCCATGCATTTGTTAAAACAGTTTGTCTTCTCTGCATTTTCCATAAGAACTATTATTTTATTTATGTTACTTGCAACGTATGAATTGTATTCATATATTAATCCTACTTCAACATATGAACAGTGTATTGTGCTTTTACTTTATTATTCAACTTAATGTTCTATATTCAGTGATTCATCTAAACAAATCTCAATGATATTACAAATTTTTTTCAGTTCTTTAAATTAATCTGATACTTAGTTTGCTCCATCCTGTGATGCATTGAAATTCAGTAATTTGTTATACACATTTCACACAGTGACTTCAAAACCTTCCTGTAATGGCTAATTAGCCCCTTCACGGCTTCACCCCTTGCATTGATTCATCCCAATCAATTCACCAAGTGAATGTTTGGGAGGCCTCAAGGTTTGACACCAAGACATTGTGTGCACAGTAACCAGTAACAAAGCACTGAATGGCTTACTGATACATACAAACCTGACTACTGGGTCATTCTCAAGTTTCTATTACAGTTTCACATAGCACCACAAAAAAGGGAAGATATTTGACAGATCATGTTGAAACATTTCATATGGCGTCATTGTATATATGTGTAAGTTTGTAGTTCCCCTCTTCTTGGTTGATCACTGCTTTTGACTTATGTATACACATGACTTCTTTCACATGTCTTCTCCTTCTGTGGGACTCCCTATCTACAACAACAAACTTCCATATGTATACAATAATGTCATTCTACCATGACATTATTAGCACTGATGAAGCCATCTTGAGAAGATGGAGAAAACTTCTGCTGAGGTAAAAACAACCTTTTGGATACAGAATGTTGAAAGAAATGTTTCAACATGAAAACAAACTATCCTGGGAAATGTTCAATAATATGACAAACCAACCTCAAACAAATATATTTGTTACCATTGGCTACGGTGTATTTACCACATGCCACATGAATGATTCCACATCATATTACTAAAGGATACTTACACAAATATTCCCATAAAGAATATAATTTTGCAAGTAGTAGAGTGTGCATTGCATGTTACACATGATTTTTGGGAGCAGTTTTGTCTTGGTAAAGTGAGAAGGTTTAATATGCTATTCCAGCAGCATGCAATATAGCATGTTAGGAAGAGTTTTTAGGAAAAATCATATATGTCACACACATGCACACAGATGCACATACATATATGTACGTTTATACGCATAAAGTATATACGTATATATCCATTTATAATAATTATCTTGCATGCAGAGGCAGAGATAAGCCAGTGTCTACCATGCATGTTTTAATGTCAGTTACCCATAAAAGGCACACATATCATGTGTCTTGTTTTTACAATATTCATTGTATTGCTACAATATTCCTACCCACTCAGTGAGTAATAAGCACTGCTTTCGTTGTTGGTTTTCTCTCAGCAAGCATATCTTTTTGTCAGTCACAGCTTAGCTAATATGATATGGCTGTTTGACAGTGTTTGTGAATAATACCCAGAACAACTGCTTCATGAACAATGTATGGCAAACATTTTAATAATGTCTCACTGCGTGTGAGACATTAATAGGCGTAAATGCAGCATATAATCTGTCATTACTGAACTACTTATTCTAGTCTACAGTTCCTCTACAGCTTTAAATAAAGGTACCGCACAGTGCCCTGTTGATGCCTATTGACACTATTGTGATAATTTATTTTGCAATTTAAAGGAAAGTTAAATACTGCATTAAAGGTACTTTGAAATAGCCATTAGAACATGAAGTAAATTGTACTGGTTCATGTTAAATTTGTACAGTGTATATAAGTGTAGCATAAATGTACATGCTCATGTTTGATGAATAGCTATAACAACATATTCTTTGGTAATGTTATTATATTAGCATATGGCATACAATAAATATTCAGTCAAATGGTTGATGCAGATAGCCACAATGTAATAACATGTTGAGTATCATTTCAAAACAGACTAAAACCAAAGCTGAGAATATATAATCTGAGACACTAAGCTGTGATTTGCCAGAAAGCTGATCCCAGAACTTTGTACCATAAATCCATAATATTAATTAGTAATGAAGTTCATTATTAATGACTGATTCACTCATGCAGTGACTTTCGTTTTACAACAATGTTACAAACTTCGATCAATTCTTTTCTGTGCATACAAATAAAATAAGTCTGGATTTTGCTCATGTCAATTAGTGAATAGATGAAAAACACAATTTGATAAGGTGTCATCTTACGTTAAGCCTTATATGGTAAAAAAAATGTACAGTCAAGCGGTCTTGGTACACCTACAGTGGAGCACAGCCATCATGCACACTGAGTTTCACGTTTCATGATAGGCTGAAATATAAGCTAGACAGATATAATCTATGAAAATGAGCAGGTCCATGAACTTCCAGAATCTGTACACAGCCATTTGACTTTATGAGATATCAATTACTCTTTATTGTTATTGTCTTACAACAATATCTCAAACTACAATCACTGAAACGTTTTACCTTATTAATATGAAGGCTCATAGACCAACAGGCTGGTCTAAGTTTTCCAGTGGTACTGGTCACAGTTTTGATGTTATATGTTATATTATTCAGAAAGTCATATTTGTTTCAACATTAAATATAATATTATAATGTGGCTGTTCTTCCTGTTTTTATTTTCCTTCTCCCCCTCTTTAAACGTTGCTTTAGCTACACTCTCGTTCTCCATCTCCCACTTTCTCACTTTCACTCATAACTCTCGGCTTCCAACTATTAAATCTTCCTTTTGTTTGTTACTTCCTCCTTCTTTCTTCCTCACACTCCTCCCTACCTCCCTCCATCCCTCCCTCCCCTCTCTTCAGCTCTCTCCATTTCTCTCCCCCGTCCATCTCTCTGTCTACCTTCAAGTATTCCTTCATTCACTGTCCGTGTCTTTGTAGGTTGGACGAGTGACAGAGATCCAAGAGTTGTTGAAGCAGAAAAGAAAGGCCAGAAGGTATGTTTTATCACATTTACACTTTTCACATGTAAATAAAATGCGCAAAAATACAAAGCATATTTGCACGTTATTTGTGCATTTGAACTTTTGAAGCATATCATCACAACGCAGTGGATATGGATTTTGTTCAAACAATGACACATTTCTTTTAAAGTAATAATTATTTCTTTGATAAAATTTGTGAGTAGCTGATCTATGGTGTATGTTTTATAAAGATTAGTAAAAGATGTTTATTTATTGAGCTGACTGAGCCAGATAGAAAGTTTGCAGAATACGAATAACTTGAACTCAATTATTTAGCTGCTGTTGTGAGAATGAACAAGTTATTGGTGCACGTCATCAATCAGTGTCTCTTTTATGAGAATTTCTGAATTTTCTCTTCTCATGTTGATGATAGAGGTGTTGGTAACTGGTACAAAGATGTAGTTCTTAACATTTCAGCCAAAGTCGGACAGCGATGACCTGATGGACAAACTTGTCCACCAATACGTCTACACCACCACGATGCAGAGGTAGGCATTTGTTATCTTTGACGAGATTCATTTCATTGTTATTACAATTTTAACAGTACATGTTCATGTGACCACCAACATTGGTCATGTGACCATCAACACTGTGGTAATGTGACACCAGAAGGTCAATAGTTCACACTATATTATGGAGTTACAAGTAAGCTCTGTCTATGCCAAACAGTGTAAGCTGACTTTTATAAACATACACAGTGAATGGTAGCTCATTGCTACTCGTAATGTGTAGAGCTTTACTCCTATGTGTGGTTAACCTTTGGACTAGATTTATCTATTGTAGTAGGGAGGAAATTAAAGAATGGCTGAAGAACCCCCTCTGTGTTGAGTTGGTCTAATCTCAATGCTAATTGAAACTTATGGCATTAATTATTAAATAGTCTACTAGGCGTTATACTTAGAACAGCATAAGACTCGGGTGTTTAACTGTTGATGTTGATACATTTCCTCAGTTAAATTAGCTCTAGCTTGAATAAGAAAATAAAAGGAAAGTTCTTATGTAGTGCGGTATCCAGTCCCAGAGACTGTTCACAGCACTTTACACTTCACCCTCTGGCAGATATGTTCATTCCATCTGGACTTCTCTGGGAAGCATTCAGCCATGCTGCAATTACTACACGACTATTCATTCACATATCCACCTCTGTCTGTAGCCAGGTCCTCATTTATACAGCTGAGTGAACAAAATTCACAAAGCTTAGGAGCAGCAGTAAGAGGATTCGAACCCGGGTTCTTTCGATAAGGGTCCAGCATTCTAACCATGATCCAATAGGCACATATAGATATTTCAAGATTTAACAAGATTAATTGCCATCCAAAGCAAAAACCAGAGATGGCAAGCGGGCAAGGAAGGCATTGGCTAAATTATTGAAAGTCCAACCATTATTCGTAGATGTGTAGCCAGTGTCACCCATATATGTGTAGCCAGTGTCACACAAATATGTGTAGCCAGTGTCACCCATATATGTGTAGCCAGTGTCACCCATATATGTGTAGCCAGTGTCACCCATATATGTGTAGCCAGTGTCACACAAATATGTGTAGCCAGTGTCACCCATATATGTGTAGCCAGTGTCACCCATATATGTGTAGCCAGTGTCACCCATATATGTGTAGCCAGTGTCACCCATATATGTGTAGCCAGGTGTCACCCACTCTGTACAACACCATGGTTTGTTGGCAGCATATAAATGAACGTAGCAATAATGGTCGAAGTCAAAATCTTGTTGATTATATTATATCGGGTGTGCATATTCTTCAAAATTAAATGATAGAATTTAACAAAAACTCACACGCTAAGACAATTTACAACATGTGGCATTTTTCATAACATCCCATTTGTTATTCACACATAACATTAACAATTTTTACACTGGTGCCAATGAAAATGCAGCTCTGATCCCATCGAAGGTTTAACAAAGACGTGCCGTGGGACAGCACACTGCGACCCAAGCAATGGCCTCCAGTTAGCACGCTGGAAAAGAGGCCGGATATGATCGCAATACCACGCACGAAGAAACAAAATGGCAACGATCACTGTTGCAGTGATGCACAGGTTAGTTATATACCTGGCAGTGCTCATAGGTGGCGCCACATAGAAAATTCCAAAATGATTTTGTTTATTTAGAATGTAATGTCTATGCATCTGTTTCCCAAACTGTCCTGGTGATAATGTGTTTTGCAGATCAGTTGCCGCCTTGGAAATGTACCCATCCAGTGGAATCTTGTTTAGTTATCATTTTATTTATATTTTTGAGATATTTTTGTTTTATTGCAGTAATTGGGTAGATTTCATCATGTCTGGGTGCGAGAAGTCCTGGGCTGAGGTCCAGGCAGATAGTTTTAGTTTTGAGTGTAGGGGATGCGCAAGGATGAAGGAAGTAGAGGTGGAGTTGGAAGAGCTGAGGCTGCTCGTTGTGGCAATGGTGGGAAGGGAACAGGGGAGTTGTGCCAGTAGTTCCGGTGGGGGAACTGTAGACGATAAAGTGGGGAAAGACACGAGAGATGCTAGGGAGAGCTCACCTCAGCCTGGGAGGAAGCTGAGAGGAGGGAAGGTGACAGGTCATAGGGAGACAGGACGTAAGGAGACGGGAAGGAAAGGAACGGGAGGGAAGACAACCGGAGTGAAGGAGAGGGGAGTAGGGGAGACAGGAGGGAAGGAGAATGGAGTGGGGGAGATGGGAGGGAAGACAACCGGAGTGAAGGAGAGGGGAGTAGCGGAGACAGGAGGGAAGGAGAAGGGAGTGGAGGAGACTGGAGGGAAAACAACTGGAGTGAAGGAGAGGGGAGTAGGGGAGACAGGAGGGAAGGAGAAGGGAGTGGGGGAGACGGAAGGGAAAACAACCGGAGTGAAGGAGAGGGGAGTGGGAGAGACAAGAGCAAAGGAGTGGGAAGTGGGGGAGACAGGAGGGAAGGGGTCAGGACAGAATGTGATGGAGGGGATCGAAAGGAAGATAGAGGGGGTGAGGAAGAGAGCGAGGGTGTTTGTGGGGGATTCGATAGTTAGGAAGACCGACAGAGTCTTAAACAAGGGAGATGATGTGGTGGTCTGCTTGCCTGGAGCCAAAATAGAGGCGATAACTGAGAGGGTAAAAAACATCGTAGGCTCGGGTAAGGGTGGATCTGTTTTAGTACACGTAGGGACAAATAACGTAGAGAGGGAGGGTACAACTGCCATAGTTAGGAAATATAGGCAGTTGGTCAGAACACTAAAACAGATGCGGGTTGAGCAGGTAATACTGTCAGGGATTTTACCTGTAATGGGCAGGAGGGGTCACAAATATCGAAATTGTCGGGGGATGGCAATTAACATGTTAGTCCAGAGGCTGTGTAGGGAAGAGGAAGTTGGATTTGTGGATTTGTGGGGAAGTTTTGTTGGGAGGGCAGATATGTACATGAAGGATGGGCTTCATTTAAGTGGAAAGGGGGCGGCAGTATTCATGGACAAACTTTCAGCAGCAGTAGATAGCGATTTGGGTACAATGACAAATATTTTTGGAAGTAAACATTCTTTAAACTAGAAGTGCAGGGGGGTTACCTAGAGGTGTCTAAAGATTTAACAAGATTTAACAAGATTGCCATCTCAAACAACAAGTTCCAGATGGCAAGTGGACAAGGAAGCCATTGGCTTATCGAGAGTCCAACAATTTTCTCATCTATGTTCTCAAGCAGAACAAGAGGCCACTAGCACAGATAAATCAATATCAAATCATCCGAAAAACATCTCTGAAAAAGGTTATAGATGCGTATGTTTAAATGCAAGGAGCATAGTAAATAAGAAAAACGAATTAAACATTATGGTAGAAGATATTGACCCTCACATAATTGGTATAACTGAATCATGGGCCAACATAGATATAACAGATGCTGAATTAGGACTGACAGGATACGTAATGTTTAGGAAAGATCGAATAGGAAGAAGGGGCGGGGGAGTTATTTTATATGTTAAAGAATCTATTCAGGCTTATGAAATAAAACTAGAAAGGGAAGCAGATTGCGATGAAGCTGTTTGGTGCAAAATTGTTTCAGGAAATTCAAAATTAACTATTGGATTAGTTTACCGAAGTCCAAACATAAACGAAGAGGACAACACAATAATAAAAAACGCTATAAAGGAAGTTAGTAAAGGGGACTGTATCATAATGGGAGATTTTAACCATGGACACATACAATGGAATTCTCTAGAGAGCACAGGGATTGAGGATCAACAATTTCTATGTTTAATCCAGGATAGCTTTCTTACTCAGCACGTACTAGAACCAACCAGGGGAGAAAATGTATTAGATATAGTTTTGTCATCACAAAAAGAATTAGTGGACAATGTAAAAATATTTGAACCATTGGGTAATAGTGACCATAATCAAATACATTTTGACATCAATGTAAAATCAGAAAGTAAAAATAAGAAAACGTACAAGAGAAACTTCCACAAAGGTAACTACAAAGATATGAGAAAATATTTAGCACAGCTAGATTGGAATAACATGCTGATGAATAAGACCGCAATTGAATGTTGGAATATTCTAAAATATGAAATTGAGAGTATCATCGATAAATTTGTTCCCTTCCGAAAACAAGGAAAACGGTGTAGAAAGAAACACTTGTCAAAAGAGGCTATTAGAAAAATAATGCTAAAACGAACTATGTGGAGGGTTTATAGGCGTACCAGAAAGGAAGAAGACTATGCAAAATACAAAGAGGCACTTAATGCAGCTACAACTGAAATCAGACAATCTAAAAGAAGCTATGAGCAAAAACTGGCATGTAACATAAAAAATGACAGCAAGAGTTTTTATGCATATGTCAGGAGTAAACAAAACGTACAAGACAAGGTTGGACCTCTAGAAGACAGTGCTGGAAATATAATATCACAGGGGTTTTTAATGGCGGAAGACCTAAATGGTTACTTCAGTTCAGTGTTTACCAAAGAAGATATTAGTTCATTACCAGTTGCTGATGCTAAATTTCAGGGGGCTAAATCTGAATATTTAGGACCGTTAGGTGTAACTCCAGAATTGGTAGCTAAGAAAATAAAGGCAATGAAGGATAACAAATCACCGGGAGTGGATGGGATTCCTCCAAAATTACTAATGGAAACAGTAGATCAAATCAGTATACCACTTGCAAGAGTATTCAACTTGTCATTAAAAGAGGGAGTTGTTCCGTTTGAATGGAAAGAAGCAAACATCATACCATTATTTAAAAAGGGTTCGAGAAATAAGTCAGAGAATTACAGACCAGTGAGTTTAACGTCAGTGATTTGTAAATTATTAGAAAGGTTAATTAAAGACCATATGGTGGACTTCCTCGTTAAGCATAATTTATTAAATTCATCTCAACATGGATTCCTTAAAGCGAGGTCATGCTTAACAAATATGTTATGTTTTTTGGAAGAAATCATTAAGTGGATAGACGTGGGATCGCCAGTAGATATTATCTACTTAGATTTTCAAAAAGCTTTTGACAAAGTGCCACATCAAAGATTGCTACTTAAATTAAAAGCCCATGGTATCGGGGATAGCATAACTGACTGGATAGAACAATGGCTGACTGACAGAAAACAACGAGTTGTAGTAGATGGAGAAGTTTCAAATTGGAAATCGGTTTTGAGTGGGGTACCTCAAGGATCAGTATTAGGACCTATATTATTCTTAATTTATATCAATGACTTGGGCGACAGTATAACAAGTAACGTAGTGAAATTTGCGGATGACGCAAAACTGTTTAGGAAGGTTAATACTGATGGTGATAAACAACATTTACAAAACGATCTAGACAGATTAGTGAAATGGTCTGAGAAATGGCAGATGTTGTTCAATTTTGGGAAATGTAAATGCCTACATACAGGACATAGGAACTTGAATGTAAACTATAAAATGGGAGATACTGTTCTGGGTACTACTGTAAAAGAAAAGGACTTAGGAGTTACAATAGCGCTGATATGAAAGTTTCAGAGCAGTGTGGTATTGCAGCTTCAAAGGGTAATCAAATTCTTGGATTGATTAGAAGAAGCATAACATACAAGGGAAAAAAGTTAATTATACCTCTTTATAAAGCAATAGTTAGACCTCATTTAGAATACTGTATACAAGCATGGAGACCATATCGTAAGAAGGATATAGATACGCTTGAACGCATACAAAGGAGAGCAACTAAAATGATTCCAGAACTTAGAGACCTTAGTTATGAAGAACGCCTGAAAGAATGTGGTTTAACAACTCTAGAGACAAGGAGGTTAAGAGGAGATCAGATTGAAGTTTTTAAGATATTGAATGGGTATGAAAATATTGATAGAAATATGTTTTTCTCACTCAAGAAGGATAGCAGAACTAGAGGACATGAGGTAAAATTAGTAAAGGATCAATGTAGATTGGACATCAGGAAGCACTCGTTCTCACAGAGGACAATAAATGAATGGAACAAATTGTCTACAGATTGTGTAACTGCTAGCAGCGTGAATATGTTTAAAAACAAGGTTGACACATATATCAGGAGGGCGGGTTATAAGTAGGTGAACATTGTTGGACTCTCGATAAGCCAATGGCTTCCTTGTCCACTTGCCATCTGGGCCTTTGGCTTGGATGGCAAATCTTGTTAAATCTTGTTAAATCTTTATGTTTTTGATGATCTGTCAGATAAAACTTCCATAATGGTGCACAATCACACGTGAGTGCAGTTTATTTATTCAGTTGGTGAACCCTGTTGGGTTGTTTAATGAGTGGTGGGATAAAATATATATAAAATACGTGTAACTTTAATGCTATCTTTTTTAATCTACCCTTCAGATATACGGTCGATCGTGGGACGCCCTACAGACTAGACGTGGATATTATAAGACTGGAATACCAGTCCCAGGAATAGTCTTGTAAGTACATGCTATGTGAGAGATGAAGGGGATATATATACATATATAGGAAATGTTAAGGGATGTGACAAAGTGTTCTGGTTGGTAGATAATATACATTGCATTGAAATATAGGATGATTTTTTGAAGACAAAACTGTGGTCTGTCTGTTTGTCTGGTTTGTATTGCCGTAGATTGTTCAATCTTAATAGACTAATTATTGCTACAAATATTGCTACAAATGTGTAGTGTAAGTAGTAACGAACATATTATTTTATGTAGTTATAATAACACAATATGTGGAAATAATAAACAAATAATTTTGTGTGTCTAATTTAAGGTAAATCAGGAATATATTAAGTATGATGAGCAACTTATGTTAGCAATAATGTATCGAAAATAAGCCCTATTGGAAGACTGGTGCTTTATCTCCCTCTTCCCTGCCTCTGAGTAATGTATCCTTCCCCATTGTAGCTGCAGTCCCTGCCCCCGGGCTAGGCAGATCCCTCTATACAGGTGAGTTTTTTGACCGACCTTTTTTTGGAAAAATCTGTGAACATAAAATTACCGATATATCGTTATAATTCTTAATCTGAAAATCTGTTATTCATGGACGTAAAATCACATGAAAATAATAATAATTTATTTCTTTTGCATTCATGTGACTGAGTAAGTGTACATTAGGTACAATGTATGTGTTTGTTGAAATTATAGGTGTACATTTTTAGGTTATAAAATATCTTAAAGAAAATAGTTAGAAATAAATGTATATAACATCAAATGATTAAAAAAGAAACATCTGTAAACATAATTTCCCAGATGTCGTGTAAGAGCATATTATGTCACGACTTGGGTAAGCTGGATTGGAGGGGCGTCACTGGAAGAATATGCAGAAAACCAAATGCACAGGAAGATTTGAAATTTGCTTAACTACTATTATCAGGGTTCCTACGATGGAACTGATATGTCTGTCTGTTTGTCTCTGTCCAGTGGCTGTATTGGTGGGGGGAATCTAGAGGACATCGACAATTGTGGCGAAGGTTTCACTCCATACACCGTGAAGAGACAGCCTATGCCCTGGCCTACAGACACAGCACAGTAAGTGCCATCTCTGTTTATCTTTTCTGTCTATACATGCCTGTCTGTCTATCTACATGTTTGTCTGCATGCCCGTCTGTATGTCTGTGATTTGTTTGTTGTCTACCTGCAGAAACAGGGTGCAGAACACAAACACACATTTACACCTATGCAAATGAAGGTGCACCTCATCCGTACATGATATCCCCTCCTCCAGTTGTGGGAAGAGCCAGCAGGGCAACTACATCTCGCCACACAGCTGCTGTAGCATTTCCATCATCAAACAACACTGGCCATAAGACGTCATTCCTACAGCCAGGCTCTGCCATTGGATATTTTGGTTACAAAATCTTAAGATTATTCAGTTCTTGGTAACTGTTATAAACTAAGCCAATGTTATAACACATTTTCTAGATTATGTTGTCAATAAACAGCAACGTTTTTAAGGATTCAGTGTGGCAAAAATGCAAAATGAGCTTTGATGGTGTTGAAACAAAATCGTATATCATGTTTTTCAGTCGCCCCAACATTCCCAAGTATACTGGCTGCACACTGTACCGAAGCAAGACATCATTGAACCTTGACCCTGCTCATTCACACGATTCTCCTCTAGGCATGGCAACCACAGCCGAAACTCACAAGTAAGTCTTCGTATACAGAGAGTGATTTTGGTAAAACATTTAAACTTATTTAGCATATTAAAACACTGATATAAAAGTTATGAATTCAGGTGAACTAGTTATTAGAATCAACTTCAGGATTAACTTATTAGCAAGATTATTTGATATATCACAAGCAACAAGATTCGTATGATTTAACAAGATTAAACAAGATTGCCATCCAAGCCTAAAAAGGCCCAGATGGCAAGTGGACAAGAAAGCCATTGGCCTATCGAGAGTCCAACACTTGTTCTTCTATGTGCAACCCGCCCTTCAGAGATATTTGTCAGTTTTATTTTTAAACATTCACGTTGCTAGCATTTACACAATCTGTAGATAATCTGTTCCATTTATTGTCCTCTGTGAGATTAAGTACTTTCTGATATCTTATCTACACAGATCGTTTACTAATGCTACCTTGTGTCCTCTAGTTCTACTATCTTTCTTAAGTGAGAACAAAATATTTCTATCAACATTCACATGCATGTGGACTAAGCATCCATTGGCGTATCAAGAAACGTATTACAGTTTTCCACCTGTATGTGACCCAACCTTATGACAGATATTTGTCAATTCTATTTTTTTCATCTATTCATGCTGCTAGCATTAGCATACTCGCATTCATGCACACAACATAAATCTGACTTGCACACCTGAAAACAAACACTACTATTTAAGTGTTTGTACATTTGCATAATTCTATACAAACTCACCTGTTGCCACTAAGAGAAAATCATATCCTAACTGAATTGCTACCTCATTTTGGCAAATTTTAAACAAATTTCCACATAACATCCTGTTTTGCACAATGTCTGCCATCCAGTGATCACACGACTGCAGTAGAAAATTTGGATGTTGCATGTAACCTGAAGCATTGTGGGACAATTGTTGTCATACAACATGATTAATAAAAAAATGTCAGGGCCATTCTATTTCTGGATATGCTCAGACATATTTACTGGCTAGAGAGACCTCAAGGAGACACCAACAGTCTAATTGAGGTTACAGCTGCACAAGGAGAAGAATTGACTGTCATCAAATAAAATATAAATAATTCTATGCAAAATAAAAAGCAATTTTTCATAAAATTACCAATGTTTTAGTATTATTATAAACTTTTAAGCATTTGTTACCTTTAAAACATGACCTAGTTTCCTGTTGCTCACATTGTCGCTGCCTGCTTTCAACTGCTGTTTTTCTTCCACAGACTGACCAGGGCAGAACATATTACCCCAGGGTTCATGCATGAGGGGCCCATGTCCAAGATGGTCACCACTGTGCCTCCCTACAATCCTTTCAACAAACTGCGCAAAGTCGAGGTTGTCACAGTCAACGCTCAGAGCTAGAGCAAGTCAACTGCACAAGGTTGACGTAATAATAAATGTGCAAGGTTGGTGTTGCCATGGCAATTGCACAAGGTTGATGTCATAATAAAAGTACAAGGTTGGTGTCGCCATGGCAACTGCACAAATTGGTGGAGATTGTCATAGTAAACTGGACGTCAGTGGGTGAATGCACATAAATGTTGTTACCATGGTAATGGCTTTTTTAAGTTCACACCAACATGATTAAACAATTAATATATGAGATATTTAATAGATAAAGCAAATAATAAATGAAACAACTAATAGATGGCATTACCAATCTGGCAGGCTCCTCTAACTTGGAGGTAGATGGCAAGGTCACAACACAACATTTATCAAAACGTGTGGACAACAGAAAGTTAAAAGTAAGATTTGAAGAAGTAATTTTGCTGTAATTCTGTATTGTTTTTGAGGTTGTAGTATAATATGTAGTGTTGGATTTTCATGTGAACCAAACATTTTAAGAAAATCTTAATCTAGATGTCAGGTGGGCGTATTAGGTGATACATTGGTTTAACATAAACTTAGTATTGTAGTGTCATCTTTTACAACACTGCAGATACTTTTAAAAGTGCAACTAATTAATATTTAGATTAATTGTGAATAATATAAGAGAAGAAAACAGTACAAACAATATGTACCATTTTACACGACAACAAATTATCTAAAAGTTATCTGAATGGTCAATTATTTGGTTAAAAGAAATATAGTTAAAATCGTTGGTGGTTACAACAAATCATACTTGGGAAAATTAATTATGTGACAGGCATCTGAAGAAATAAATCATGCATATTTGCTATTGAATGGTTTCCTTTGCAATTTAGGGTAACCCCATAAAATAGGGGGCTGTTGTTTTTTTAGAAATTGTCTTTATCGTTGAATTATTGTGGTTATTGCGAGCAACCATTGACTGTCAAAATGTGTGGAGTTACTGCGATATTTTCCTTCTGTGGGGCAAGTCGGTTTAACAAATAAATTGTACAACATACATTCAGTATTACATATAAAGTGACACTGTTGCTCGAGTTTTCTTGGTATTTTTGTAGTAAATTGTTTTGGCATTGTACAATATGCATGAAAGGTTGTTGTGTAATATTTATGGTATTTGCGTGCGTTGTTCCACTGCATGAAGAAGTAATTAACATTTGTGCAGTATTTTTATACATTCTTCTAATACATGATATATTTGTACTGCCCTTAAGTGATATGTTTATATCATTATATGCAATGTTATGATGTTTGTTTAATATGCGTGCTTTAGTTTATGTGAATTTTATACACAGTTTGACTATATTGGTGTAGCTGTGTACATGGCAGTTAAATTATGTTTTTGAGTGAGCTACATTAGTTATTATATTGCATATATTTAATGCATGTCCATCAAAGCTGTCTGTGATAATTGTAATATAGCTGCAATTAAGGTATTTTATAACTATTGCTTGGGTTTTGTTTGTTTTAATTTCTAGCACACACACACACATGCACCCACACACATAGCATTGTATTTTGCGAACTTGGTTGCAATCTTAGTATTATTTTACAAGTGTGAATGTACCTGCTTAATATTTCTCTCACAATTTTATATAATAATATGGTGTGTAACACATTTCTATTTTATTATCCTACAAGGATTACACAGGTGTACATTGTTTCTTCTTTAAAAAAGGAAAATGATATTATATTACTGTTGTACATATGGATCACCAGAACAGTATTGTATGGAAACATTTGTTGAACTATTAAACAGTAATATTTTGGTACAGCAAGTATCAAGTTGGTGTTATTGAGTCAACATTTAGCAACAGGCTGGATAACCTGTCTTTAAAATACCAGCCTCTCTCCCTCCCTCCCTCCCTCACAAATTTGTTTGAATTGTGAAAAAAGATTTTGACTGTCAAATGTCAAACCCGGGCACAGTAACTATGGATGCAAATATCTCAGTAAATGCTCCCCTATATAGTAATTAATAGATGTTTTTCATATGTTTCTACGGTATCACGAATATCATTAATGAGTTGATGTCAACCTAAGAATGATCATGACCCATGGTTGTTGGTGTGATGGTGGCGCACTCTGGTGCATACTTGTGATATGCACATACGTTGGTAATGTCTCTACTATAGTGCCCTGCACAGGCCTATAATTTGAGCCCAAGCCCGGCCTGCAATTAGCAGTTAGAATCCAGGCTCACGAAAAATATTCAAGCCCGGCCCAGGTCCGCAAACTAGAATTTATGCCCAGACCATTAATGTTTGGCCCAGGCCCGGCCCTCATGTTTGAGGCCCAGGCCCGGCCCATACCCGCGGGTCAAAAACGTGTAAATTTAGAAAAGATAAACCTATTATCTTATAATAAAAACAAAACACAAATAAACTGTAATACGTACGTATTGTGTTATTAAATAGCATAACAAAAAAATATATGAAGATTATATAATGTCTACTAGTCTGTTATCAATTGTCCAGTGCGCTGGACGAGTTCTAGAAATCCAGCACCACCAACTGCTTCAAACGGACGAATATCCTAAAGAAATGCTGGTGAATACATCACTTATGGGCTAAATTAACTGAGAAGGCAGCTTAAATTTTGGGTAGGGAAACCCATTTTACAATGCTTACTTTTACAAACACGCTCATTAGACACAGATAAAAAAGGGTTACACCTAGCAATCGTCCCCACAAATTAGTATTTTTGCAAATGACTAGTTGTTCTAGATTTGGGACATTTTGGGTACACATGACACACCCAAAATGAAGTAATGATCTTGACTTTGCTTGTAAAAAATACAGTAAGACAGACTAAAATTGTGATAGTTAAAAATTCCATGCGCCCCTCAAATGCTATACCATGGACGTGAACACAGGTCAGCGATGCAAGGCATATCTTTGATAAACATGTTTATTCATGGTGAAGTTCAGTCCAGGAATAAAAATACTAACGAAACAAGTCAATCAAGTGAAAACCAACAATAATTCCAACATCTAATTAACGTCAGTTGTATACATTGTGGCATACACACCTGGTGTAGCGACCACCTGCGTTAAAAGGCCACCTGTCATCAATGACCACAGTCCACTCTACCTTTCACAAGTTTCACATGTTAAATTACCTGGATTAAACGACCACCTGTGCTAAAAGACCATTTTTCGACCATCCATTGAGCAGTTGCTTAAGACAGTTCTGACTGTAATAGTTTGAAGCATGTGGTCATTCAGACAATATGCACATTATGTCTAATATTTCTGCTGAGGAGTTGAAATTAATGTTCTTCAAGTCTTGCATGCATTTTATTAAAAAAATTCATCAGTAACAATATCATTTTGAACTATACTCTTTACTGCTTGCGAAAAGAAACACAGTATTTATGGTAACAAGATTAAACATGAGTACAGGTAATTAGTTACTTTGGTTCAGTGGCATATTTAGAATTTTGGAAAGGGGGCTAAAATTTTTGAAAGGGGGGCAAATCTTAAAAAGTGGGCCAAGAATGCGTGAAGCGTTTTTAATCAGGACAGAATTCAAATACGCCACTGTGTGCCAGGGGAGTACATAGAAAAACAGCACAATTGCACAGCCCTCATATATAGACTTCCACTTATTACATTAACTGCTGTCAGTCTTGATGATCACAATACCTAGGAACAGGAATTACAAACAACTACAATACCTTATGGCATTTCATTTTCAAGGCACCACAATATGCCATTCCTGAGGAACTAACCATTTACCAGACTCCTCTGGCAAAACACGTGTCCAGCCACTATGGGTGTGGCAACATACAAAGTACACAAAACTGTGGCTGATGCTACGACTGTAGACTCTCGTTATTAGGAACATGTCGTCTGTCAAACAGTTCCAGATATACCAATGTTCCTTATGTACATAAACAAGTGTAGGCCGGAATGGGTATTTCAAAATTGTTTCTTTTAAGCAGATGTTCCTTACACTTTGAGTCCTATAGCAAGAGGCTGCTGTATATTTGTATATACTAACTAGAGACCGAGGAATTCTATACAATGAATGAAGACTATGAGTGCCTCATATTTAGGCACTTATAAAACATGTATTTTAATGTCTCCTGGCTAAAAATTTATCATTGTAATAAAGGGCATTGCCACCGGTGAGGGGCGGGGGGGGCAAGGCAGGGTGTTTTTGCAGTGTGTTTGCATAAACATAGAATCTGTTGTTTGTTAGAACAGGGGTTCCCAAAGAAGGGGCCTGGATCCCGGGGGGTCGACCATGAAGTTCCGAGGCATCCTTGCTATAAATGGAAAATCATTGTTTTTTAATGGCACATTACGTGTGAGACAAACAAATCTGGGGACCCCCACATTAGATAATAATAGGTTGAGACAGATTTACAATAAAACTGGTGATCTTTTTACATGAGGTGGCAAAATATATTGAAATTATGACCTATTTTACTATAAATCATGACATCAAAAAAGTTGACAATGCCCATGGTAATTTATGCATATTTTTCCTACAAACACAAGTCAATTATGTTTTAGAATGTGCAGAGCTATCAAAATCACCAAAGCACCCAAACTGCCAAAATTGTATTGAAACAGATTTTCATTTCAATTATAATATTTTATCATTGGCCAACACATCTATACAACTAGCATTATTATTATTTGATCATGAGCTTGAACTTATATTGATAAATTTTTTGAGGGTTTCAAATTCATTAGTTGCATTAGCTAACTAGAAAATATATCAGTTCAACATAGCAATAAATGGAGCAATATTATATTTATAAGCCTGTCAAACATTTGCTAAGAATGTTTTTTTGTTAGAATCGTCAAAAAGGTTTAATAGGATTGGGCTCCAAGGGATGTTCTCAAAACATAGATATACAACAACACACAAAAAACAACATCATTCAACCTCAGAGCCCTGCTACAAGAAATTTTGAATTACACTGACAGATCTATGGATACCTATGAAACCATCATCATCCTTCATGCTGTAACATATTACCATCACATAGAAGGCTATGAACTGTGATCGGAAAATAAACGATATTTTCAAGGAGAAAAACACATCAATGTATGGCGCTAAACGAAACAGCTCCTAACTCACCATGAAATCAATGAGATCGTCACCAATGAAAACATTTTTACATTTTACTTAGCATAGTTTTGTGAACTGTCTTAAGTATATAATACATAATGCCATACAAACAACATCGACCAACTGTCTACTGAACAGCAGATTGCAACTGGAGCATACTAAGTGCTGCTTCTGGTTCGTCCCCAGGCGAACACATCAGTATCGCATAACGGTGTTCGTTGCTCTCATCACCACCAGGTGCCGCCACCTCAACGATGGTCGTCTGTACGCCGCATGAATTCGCTTCCTTGTACACCACTTCTTGTAGTTGCTCAGAGACCCCGCCACAGGCAGGGATTGTTTCCTCTGCTCCAGTACACACCTGATACTCCGCATCTTCGCTGCCAACCTTCAGGATGTAGGTCACTTCCTGCGGTTGTCCTGCAGCACACAAGTCCTCGGTGTTGCCATCTGCTTCCTCTGTGCACACTTCCTCCGTGAGAGGCTCAATGGTGATTGCGTTCGTCAGGTCGGCCATTGACGCGGGGGCGAGCTGGAACATGGTTGAGTCGAACAACAAGACCTGCTCAGTGGCGTCTCCTTGCTCATGCCTGAGAACCTCCTCCGCATTTGCGACATCCTGCATGAAGGCGGCATGGCTTGGAGCAAGCACCACCTGGTGATCTTTTGGTGCATCACTCACGGGTGAGTCGAACCCGACTTGTGGCAACTCGGTGGTGGTGGCCTCCGCCCCTTCGTTGGTGCCCAGGTACTGAATGGTGATGTTCTGGGGTACACTAACAACGCCCTCACGCTTTTTGTCATGGCCTGTCTTTCTGCGATGACGATAGTAACTCGAGTGATTCATGAAGGCCATTTCGCACTCGAGGCACACGTATGGCTTCTCCTTGGTGTGTGACACCAGGTGGCGCAACAGGTGCGTCTTCTTCTTGTAGAACTTCAGGCAGATCGGACACTGGTGTTTGCTGCCGACCTTGTGAACCTGGCTAACGTGATTTGCCAGCTGCTTCGTGGTGGCGCCACGATAGAAGCACTGATCGTTGAACGGGCACCCATAGATACGATCAGGCTGGTGGTACTCTTTGTGCTGCTCGAATGCCGATGGCGAATTTGTCTGATACGGGCATTGTTCGCATTTAAACTTCTTGTTATGTACGCTACTGATATGCTTGCGTAGGTCGATCTCCATCTTGCCAACATACTGGCATTGCGGGCAGCCATATTGGACAGTGCGTTCGACGTGGAAGCGCTGCACGTGCTTCCTGACTGCGTCCTCTGACAAGAACTCTTGACCACAGAACTCACACACGGACTTCGGCCGATCAACTTCGTGGGTGCGACAGTGTACATCGTAGCGTTGCCGCGTCGGATACACAGCAAAGCAGATCTCACAGGTGAAACCCTCTCCTGTGTGCACTTTATAATGCTTCCTGAAGTTTGCAGTCACCGTCGTCTTGTAGTCGCAGAACTCACATTGAATCAGAACGTTCTTGCACTTCTCCACGTGCCTCACAAACGTCTTCTCGTCAACGCCTTCGAGTGTCTTCCCACACACTTCACAGATGCGGTTGTGCTTGAAATGCACCTTACGGTAGTGCCCCTTCATGTTACCCTTCTTCTCGAACGCCTTCTTGCAGACGGGGCAACGGAACACGCCAATTATGTTCTTCACAATGCTCGTGTTGCGCAGTTTTGCACGCAGGGCACGGTGCGACACCAGATGTATGAGCATGCGGTTCCACCCGGAACACTGGTAATGACATTCGAAGCATTTGTACAAGTCTCGTTTCTCTGCACTCACGCCCACACCATTGACTGCTCGCACGATCTCCAGGTGGCAGTCTAGGTGCACATTCAGTTCACCCATGGTGGCGAAGAAGCGCATCTTGCAAATGTTACAGCGGTGCGTGCGTGGTCTCTTCCAGCCGGCATTCTTTTGTACCAACTTGTCGATGTTGTCGTCTGACTGTGTCACAGATGACAACATAGATTCAGACTTCTCTGTCTCCTCAACTGCAGTGACTGCGCTGCTCGAGTTTCCTTCAGTGCTCGGATCGGAAACTGTTTGCTCTTCATTCGGTAGGTCAATTTTAATGCTGTCACTTTTTATATCGTCCATGTTGGATTCATCTGACTTTTGCTGAGAGGCCTCAGACACGAATGCAGAAGATGCCCATATGGGCTGGTACAGAACTAAAGCTTGACTGGTACTTGGTTGAGTGGGTTCCTCTACTTTACAAACCTGAGCGATGTTCACTGATTTGTCTTTCCTGGGTCGTCCAACTCGCCCTTTCACTGGAATTGACTGCCCTTCGCCCTCACACAAGATTTCTTGTTTAACTTCAGCGTTCACAATTTGTTCGACCTTTGGGTATTTGCGTGGACGCCCCCTGCCCCGCTTTGGCACAACTTCACACACTTCCTTTTTGATCTGCTTGACACTAACCTCATTATCTGCTTCCTCACGATCACCCTTCCTCTTTCTCTCCTCTGGCTCCTCCAATTCCCATTTTATAGGAGATGCGAGAAGTTCGGTGATGTTGATTCGCTTGATGGCACCGGTGCTGCACCTAGTCTTATGGACGCGAGGCAGAACTATTGGTGAACTGACAGTTTCAGACACTTCAACTGCAGGGCAGATTTGGCGCTTTTTTCTGCCTCGTTTTGATTTAGCTTTCACTGCTACAATTTCTACATCTGCTGATGCATCCAACTTGGCCAAATTTCCTCCAGTAACTTCTTCGTCTGGCTCACCACTGTTTACAGTGGGTATTATATCACCATCAAGTTTAACTACTCTCTGTGTTATCACAGTAGCAGTTGCATGATTCTTTGGTGCCATCTTCATCTGTGAAACTGCAGCTGAAACAGCATCTCCATCACCATGGTTACCTGATTTCATGCATGGCCCTTTGACCATGTGATCTATGAGATCTTGAAGCGTTGGTTTCTGAATCTGGCAGAATCTGCACGTGAACGAGACCTCAACATTTGCAAGAGTCTCGGCTATCTGTTCTTCTGTGAATGATGTGAGATCGCCCACAACTGTTGTAGTAGTCGTGTCGTCTCCACCCTTTGAAGCCATCCTGCATACAGAATGTTCAATATTGTTGTAATCTGTAGTTTAAACATACAAATAAACTATTAAAGTTCATTCCAGAATGTCCAGGCCAAATGATAATTGATATGCCACAATTTGTCAAATTGATATGCTACAAATACAATTCGCAACATTTATTATGCTGCAATTCGTAAAAACATATTACTTTAATCATTAATATTATTGTAAACTTGTGAAGGCTTACCTTAGGTATGTATACGAAAATTATACATGTATGTTGTGGCCTTCATTATACTAATTAAATATTCGTTTTATCAGGGAGAATGAATTTGCTTGGTCGCTGACCAAATTACATGTTTACACAATATGGACATAATAAAATTATGCTCTGGAAATATAGATACCTAGAATGAAAAAGTACTTCAGTTAAACCTTAATTTGAAATTAATATAAAATAATTTCATGGACTGGGGCAGAACATAATGTGAACTTTATATAAATATAATTTATAGGGGCTACTCTCGCAAATCTACAATATGTAGGCCTACACATGTCTGTGATTGTAAATGCGATCCTAAAATCATGTATACATGTAGTACTAGTAACGTAATTTACATTAATTGTTGTCTATGTCACTTCAAGTACAATTACATCATTACTATATTAATATATTGCGCGTGTGATAATGTGTCCTCGGAATTAATATTAATAAATGGACAATGACAACGTTGAGCATTGCCATAGTGAAGTTAGCAGACGCCCATGGCCAGTATTTTTCGATCGACATTGTCAAAATACGATTTGAAAACCGTGGTTGAACAGTGTAAATAACAGTTTAATACCATATGATGGAAACCTTGTTGACGATCTAACAATATGCATCCACAACACTGTGGCAACAGCAAAATTACGATAGCATAACGTCATGATATTTTTGCGTCGAGAACAATTTCGAGCTCAGGTTGGAAAGATGTGACCCCTAAAATTCCTTTGTATGTTGTACTTGTACGTAAAGTGAATACACTGTAACAATTTATATCTTGTGTATGAGGTCCTGCCAACCACGTTACCTGTGAAGTTAAACTTATAGAACGTTTATGCTAACGAGAATTGGCACAAATGTAACAACGAATTGCATTTTTTTATTTTCTTGTAGCCGACGCATCCGCCATGACACAGTCATCATTACCATAAAGTGGAGAAAATGTCGTAAACATAAAATCGCCTTTCCATAAAGTAACAAACATTATTTGTCTCTTCATCGTGGTCGTTGGATTTGCAAAATGTAGCAAAATGTTTTTAGCGAAATAACTCCCAAATTTAACTGCTTAATAGACGGATAATTTTGTTTAATTTCATAAATATGAGACGGATGTCGGCAAATGCGGTCCTGAGATTTCACCACCCGCAAGATGGCGCCACTTGTCCGTCGTACTCACTTTGGCTAGTTCCCAGCCCGCCATGTGACGCCACAGACATTCGATTGTCAGTTCTGCTCTTTCTAATTACTCTTCATTCTTTCGTAATGTACATGCTTCAACATCATACAATATCACTGTCTCCATTAGCGCAAATTTACGTTTAGCCATAGAGCTCTGAAAAACTGTAAATCACTTGTTTTAAAAACATCAGCACTTTTCATCATCATAACCCAATCAAATAGTTTGGACATGGGACCACTAAGAGCAATGGCTCGATAGTTATTAGTCATTAGGTGATTTCTCTTGTTTTTTACTATAGGTAAAAATTGTCGTGAATAACAGATATATATATATATATATATATATATATATATATATATATATATATATATATATATATATATATATATATATATATATATATATATATATATATATATATATATATATATATATATATATATATATATATATATATATATATATATATATATATATATATATGAATAACAGATCAGTATGTGTAAACAAGTGTCAGATGATTATGTTTCGTTTTCCCTGTCCTCAACAGCAAATACAGATACATTATAATTATGGCTCAGAATGTATAAGTAACTCCACTGTCCAAACGCATCGAATTGAATCTAAAGTAAAAACGACCACACTATACGGAATAACTTAAAGCAGTGAACATTGCTAAGGTGCCGGGTATTATGATGTCTTATCTTTGTAATATATAAGGTTTAAAATAAAATGGCCGGCGGGGAATAGCTTAGTCATCCATTAGTTTGCCATGATACGATGCAGTGTCACGATAAGTTGTAGACGAAACAGTTCGTATGATAAAGCCAGTACCTCCCCCAAATACACGTAGACTGGTGCAGCATATATTATCTCGTTTTATTGTATATATAATGTCATATATGGTGTAGCGGTACCTGGAACCCTGCTGGACAGGATAGTATACATGGATGAGTCACCCACTTATAACATACAATGTCATATATGGTGTAGCGGTACCTAGAACCCTGCTGGACAGGATCGTATCCATGGACGAGTCACCCACTTATAATACATAATGTCATATATGGTGTAGCGGTACCTAGAACCCTGCTGGACAGGATCGTATCAATGGACGAGTCACCCACTTATAATACATAATGTCATATATGGTGTAGCGGTACCTAGAACCCTGCTGGACAGGATCGTATCCATGGACGAGTCACCCACTTATAATACATAATGTCATATATGGTGTAGCGGTACCTAGAACCCTGCTGGACAGGATCGTATCCATGGACGAGTCACCCACTTATAATACATAATGTCATATATGGTGTAGCGGTACCTAGAACCCTGCTGGACAGGATCGTATCAATGGACGAGTCACCCACTTATAATACATAATGTCATATATGGTGTAGCGGTACCTAGAACCCTGCTGGACAGGATCGTATCAATGGATGAGTCACCCACTTATAATACATACTGTCATATATGGTGTAGCGGTACCTAGAACCCTGCTGGACAGGATCGTATCCATGGATGAGTCACCCACTGGAGAAGCATACTGTGATTTTAGTGTCATAAAGACTGTGCCTTACACTGATAGTCATGCTGAGTCGATTCGACCAAAAAATTAAGATCAACGGCAGACACCGGAGTAAACATGGCGGTCTATGTTCGTGCCGAGTAACATAGTAGTGGCCAGCTTATGTCTCGTGAGACAATGCCTGTCTTATAGCTGTTTCTTCTCCCGCCCCCTTCCCTTGCAGGATGGGACGACATCACTTAATCTGTTCCGCCCTCCAGACGACTCGTTCCCATGCTATTGCGATCTTCTGCCATTCTTTCCCACTCTAGGCTCTTCGCCTCTGCCCTAATATACTCTAATCTGTGTCCTGCCATCGCAGTCTGCTCTACACTACCTTCATTCTCATGCGTGTCTTCATTCCGATTTCTTCTCTGGATTACCCAATCTTCCTTCTGTCTTGCAGTTTCTTTTGTTGGTAAATTGCCAATGTGAAGCCTAGTACTATGGTTAATCTGATAGCTTTGATATCGATAGCAGAACCGCCAGTAATACTGAATCGCCATGTAGATATGTCTTCGGCAATGTGTCACGTAGTAGAAGGGTAATTGTGACGGTGGTAACTTATGTCTTCGGCAATGTGTCACGTAGTAGAAGGGTATTTGTGACGGTGGTAACTTATGTCTTCGGCAATGTGTCACGTAGTAGAAGGGTAATTGTGACGGTGGTAACTTATGTATTCGGCAATGTGTCACGTAGTAGAAGGGTAATTGTGACGGTGGTAACTTATGTCTTCGGCAATGTGTCACGTAGTAGAAGGGTAATTGTGACGGTGGTAACTTATGTATTCGGCAATGTGTCACGTAGTAGAAGGGTAATTGTGACGGTGGTAACTTATGTCTTCGGCAATGTGTCACGTAGTAGAAGGGTAATTGTGACGGTGGTAACTTATGTATTCGGCAATGTTCCACTGCTATATACAACACAAGGCAGAACAAGCCAATTCATGGGTAAAGAGATGCCTGGAGACAGATGGTTGGTCAATATTGTCGACAAGTTGGATACTTTCAAGATGCTGTTTAGTATCTCGAAGTTTGATTCGCAAAGTGTGCGTCGAAAAATAAGACAAATACAATTTTGTATTTCGTCAATAAAACACATTTAATAGGAGGCCCTGTATGCATCAACACATTTAATAGGAGGCTCTGTATGCACCAACACATTTAATAGGAGGCTCTGTATGCACCAACACATTTAATAGGAGGCTCTGTATGCACCAACACATTTAATAGGAGGCTATGTATGCACCAACACATTTAATAGAAGGCTCTGTATGCACCAACACATTTAATAGGAGGCTCTGTATGCACCAAATATCTGTAACAGTTTTGTTTTGTACACAAGCATAAACATTTATAATAATATATATATATATACATGTGTAATGTGAATGTAAATTGAATACACAACTTAATTAAGAAGCACCGACGTACACACACGATACAACATTCACACGCGCAGACATATCGATTTTGGTCAAGGTTCAACAACAACAACAACAACAACAATAACAACAACAACATTAATTACTGATATATCGCTTTTCCGGTAACGTGGAGTTTGTTATAGCTATATTTGTTGCGAGTAGACAAAATAAAGGACGGGCGAAGCAGACAAGTAATTAATTCTGAAACAAGTTACTGACTTAAAAAACGGAATGATATTGCGACACGTTTGTCGATATCTTATTGCTTTATATCTTTCGAATTATTCATTATGACAACAACGTTGTCACAACGTTATCAACAATAACAATTATACATAGCATGTTTGACTTATATTACAATTGGCTAATTTCCAGACACCCGTTTGTCTGCCCGGTTTGAAAGCAAACCGTATGTACATACACCACAGAGTGCGATAATATAATTATTTAGTTATCTATCATTTAGTCAATGTTTATTATTAATAACGGTGTTACGATCTTTTTTTCGCAATATCATTCCGAGCATATGCGGATTTCACACTGTTTGTCAAGTACGAGGCAAGTATGTATTTAACAACACCTTTAACAGTCACGTGATTCTTGAAGTAAGTCACATGTTATAACGAACGGTAACTCTTCATTTGGCGCTAAATGCGCGCAAAATGCAACTGCGTTAAAACGAATATGTGTAATAAAACATTAAGTAGGGTTTACGCCAATGCGATATAATCTTGACGCATGTTTCACAGATGAGCCATTTTCCCGCATTTTAGATAGAATCTCTTGTGCAATTAACGTCGACCAATTTTTAATTGTCTAAGTGTGCCAAATTATTTGAATACCGCATAAACGAGATATATCACACACCCATTCAAACTGATCCTATCACATCGTGAGAGACGCTCAGCCAAGTCACACACACTGTCTTTGGTAAGCTGAACTACAATAAATATGCTATAAATAAATATAACGTAACATAACATTAAACATAATTAGTAGATTATGCAATCTCGTTCGATATGACTCAGATATGAAGCAATCGAAATACATTCACCGTAACATGCACGATGTATCACAAACATATGATACACCTAGTTGTTCATTAGAGTCTTAGATATATCCACCGGAATAAAACCGTTCATTGACTTATAGCGTCGCGACGCTAGGTCAATTTACAAACATGGCGGTGTCGTTTTCTGTCTTTACCACGGCGCCCTCTGGCGAACTGAGCCGCTTCATTGTTGCTGCCTACAGTAATTCTAAACGGAAATGACGTACCGGCGTGACGGTGGCGCCACTCAACAGCAATTAAAACAAATTACGTCAATGCGTATACACGTGACATTTCGTCATAAAGCCAATATACGCGTGTTACCTGCACACACAAGGGAAGATGCCGCCAGCGGGGAATGAAAACGCTAGTTTAAGATGAACACCTGAGGTTGCCGTGGCGTAAATAATTTAGGTATACGCTACACTAACATTTGATACTGCACAACTGATGTTGAGTATAATTAACATTTAAGAACATTATTTGAATTTGTACCGGTGTGTATGCATTCTGACCAGCTAACCAACCAACGCTAACGCGTTTGTCCCAGGCCTTTCCTCTACGAGATATTAGGCCCCCATAAAGTTTAGGTCCCCATAAAGTTGTGGTCGAACTTTTCGTCCTGGTGTGTCGTAGCGCCTACGCTATGTGACTACACATTCGTATACTTGTCATCGTAGCATTAAGTTTAGTGTCAAATTTCGTAACGCTAACGGGTTTCGCCATAAAATGTCCCGCAGATGGAGTAACCAGTCATGTCTCACGAAGAGGGATAAATAAACACGGACTTGACCTTGTTCGTGTTAAAGGACGCGAGGTCATACATAAACTCCATCAGAGCTGGTAAAGTAGACCGACGAAATGCGTAGTTTTGAAACAAAATCTACTCTGTGGATGGCGGCGTTTGAAGGATGTGTTCGACAGAGGGCGTTGTTGCATTCGTCTTTCTAACGCAAATGTAGCGTCGTGTCTTCAACAAGTTTGTAATTATGTACAGGTCTTTCCCAGCCGGACAACGTTCGTCGTCATATGTGACGTCATATGTGACGTCGTTGGTCCCACGGCTCTTCCCCCAACACCAGAAAAAGTCATGTGATACTGGGTTGGTTTCAATAAAAAATTCTCCAGCGTGACCTTGGTCAACACAAAAGCCAATTGAATATGTTACAGCGAAGTGAAACATTGCAAAGCAACAGTTTAACATTATGTTACAATAGTTTTTAAAACATGAAATGCTCTGCTGATGTCCTCGCATCGCCGGTCATAAAGTTGTTTGACACGTGCAATACCTTCAGTACACATCGTTCATACACAATGAATAAATAAAATACACCAGTTTCAGTGACATAAATATGTACAGTTCGCAGATGACACGGCAATAAAAAGTCACGTGACATGCGCCATATTGTTCTGCATTCGGAGAGCGCGTAATAGCATAGAAAGGTCACTCTCGCCAGACAAGGTCAATCTTGACTACGTCCAGCGCAACGCATACTAAAATAGAAGTTCTCGTTTCCTGTGATGTGAAGGAAGCGCCGAACGACGTTAAACTGAACTCCAAGACGCGTTTTTAGAAGTAAGTAAATATGATATAAGCTGACGTATTCTTGACTGGCAGCGATGTAAGTTTACCGGCTCCGTCACAGTAGTAGAAGCAGCGCTCTTTGGTAGGAAGCGATATATCACTTGTTGTGATTCGCGTGCACGATTGTGCGTGTTCCACCACGCGTGATCGACACGAGTGTAAAACTTCCAATACTGTCTACAATATCGCAGAATACTGGCCGGGCACAATAAAGCTCAGGACGTCGCACCGCGCCACAATAAGTCTGCTCGGTCGCTCGAGTTGTGCGGCGCAGAGACAAGCCTCGCTGGCGTCCTACGCTCTGGGACCTCGGCCCAGCGCCAAACGCCGGGTGACTAGTAAGGCGATTGCCGTCTCTGACATTCGTTCGTCATCACCTGTTCGTCAGCATGATCATCTCGGCCGACTTGTTGTAGTTCTCGTTGTTGTTTTTCGCGTAGTCTTTCGGACACTTGCCGTTGATCGCGATCAGCGGCGAACAGTTCAGATTGACACTGCCGCGAGCCAGCGAGATTTGTTCCAGGTTGGTTGTTGTGGAGGCGCGCGTGTATCGCGTAGCAACGCTGCGGCCATCTTGCCAACGGTTCACCTTCATCCGTATTGTCGACCGTACCTGATCGAAATGAAACCGTTTCTATGACAAGTGATACTTTGCAATCTCGTAAAACAGCAAATGTACATTCAACATCGCGTAGTGCAAAGTTCTTCTATGCGCCATTCTCTAGCTCAAACCAATCACTCTGCTTTAAAACTAAAAGTCGATTAAAATATACAAACAAATAATTCATTCATGACTGATGCACGGAAGTTACAAACGACCGTAGATCTAACTACATAAATTCTTGTTCAAACGAAGCGGCGGTATCTTTCATAAAATATTTTCCCTAATAGAGATGATGGCGAGAAAGTGCATTCGACACAAAATAGACCCGTGACAGATAACGCAACAATCGATTCTAATGTTCCCAGATTGCTACGTCAAAGGTAGTCAACGTACACAAAACGAATGAATACATTTCCAGAGAGAAGCGGGGTCATCGAGTGCACCTACACTGCGATGTTATTGGCTGGAGCAGTAACTGATCCACCAAACGTTGAAGCTAGTTTCATTGTGCAAGTTACGTATCCATTTTAAGATAACATCGCAGCTCGCGCATTTATTTTCATAATCACAAATATATACTTATATGCATGCATACTCACGAAATATTACTTATGTATGTATGTATGTATGTATGTATGTATGTATGTATGTATGTATGTATGTATGTATGTATGTATGTATGTACATACATACTTACATATACATATTCATGGTTACGTACGCACGCACGCACGCACGCACGCACGCACGCACGCACGCACACACGCACACACGCACACACATACATACATACATACACACTGCGCATGCACGCATGCACAACACCGCACACACACACACACACACACACACACACACACACACACACACACACACACACACACACACACACACACACACACACACACACACACACACACACACACACACACACACACACACACACACACACACACACACACACACACACACACACACACACACACACACACACACAAACACACACAATATTTAACATATATACATAATTACTAACCTCTTCGTTGAGGAAGCAATAGAATACAGCAACGGCTAGACCCTGGAAACAAACGAAAACGTGTCGCAGTGTCATAGAGATTAGGAACGACCTATTCCGTGACAATTGACATAGTTAAGTTATGCCTTTATTACACTTCTTCAACTGCTGATCATTACTCCATAATATAATGTTATTCTCGGATTACGCCTATCCTATCATTGTATTTAAAGATGCGTTCGACCAAAATGCACAAGGAATAAGGAGACGATATTTTAGTCTAGATTTCAATGGCTTGTTTGACTGGCTGAGTATGATATGCTGAAATATGTCAAAACCGACGCCTGCAAGGTTAAAGTATCATAGGCTGCTAAATAATTATGTTCAGGCCACATACATAAATATAGCATCCGTTAGTGTACAGGGGAATCATTAATGATGCAACTGTGTGGTTCACACGCATATTATACTATATATGGAGCGTATTGCCGATATGATAAACTTCTCCATCATGCTCACATAAATAATATTATGTCCGATAGCGTCTTGCGGCAACCGGCAGTTTCCATTAAAGGTCCCATATTTACCATTTTGGTTATCCACAATTTAAACCTTATCAGATCTAACGACTAAAGTAAATTCTTTCGATGATTTGTACAAACACTGTTGTTTTTTTTATTAAATCGAATGTTACATAAACTATTCACACACTATATAATTGGGCATTATCACTTCAGTAGGCTAAATCAGTTGAGGATGGAGTTTTAATCTCAAGTATTTACTCGAAAACGACCTATCCAACAATTTTGATTGAATAAGTGCATCACATCGATAAAATAGCATTAGGTGTCTAAACTATTTACATTTTACGAAAACATATAGTTAGCTGTATATACCTTAAACATATAGTTAGCTATATATATATATATACCTTAAACTCGCTCAACCAGGATACAATTACGATAAGTAATTTGACGACTCACCTGCGTTGCTTGCATAAATGCGTTAAAATAAGTGAAGACTTTCCTCGAAACCAGGTCACCCCCAGTATGAGTAATGAAAATGAGGTAGGTGGCCCCCAGCAGCGGGAAGAGGATCAGGGTGGCCTTGACGGCCTTCCTGTAGGAGCAACAGGGAACGTGGCGTCAAAAGGATCGGCGAAATGGTTCGTTGTAAAATTATCAGCGTTAGCCCCGAGGGAAACATGTGTGTGAGTGTGTGTGCGCGCGCGCGTGCATGCGTGTGTGTGTGTGTGTGTGTGTGCGTGTGCGCGTGTGCGCGTGTGCGTATGTGCGTGTGTGTGTGTGTGTGTGTGTGTGTGTGTGTGTGTGTGTGTGTGTGTGTGTGTGTGTGTGTGTGTGTGTGCGTGTGTTTGCGTGTTTGTGCGTGTGCGTGTGCGTGTGCGTGTGCGTGTGCGTGTGTGTGTGTGTGTGTGTGTGTGTGTGTGTGAGAGAGAGAGAGAGAGAGAGAGAGAGAGAGAGAGACAGCAGGTGCATGCTTACGCGTGTGCTTGCGTGCGTGCATGCGTGCGTGTGTGAGTGTGTTTGTTTACATACAGACAAATAGACAGATATATAGACAGACCGACAGACCGGCTGACAGAAAGACATATAATACATACATACATACATACATACATACATACAGACAAATAGACAGACAAACAGACTGACATATACACAGACCGACAGACCGACCGACTGTCGTATACAGAAAACATAACAAGACATGGACACTTCTAAGCCAACCAACCATGCTGCGCAGAGCAGAGGACAGACAAGTCTGTCAAAGACTGTGCGTGAATGCCCCCAACGGCCGGCTCAACCAAGGAAGGAAGAACACCAGAGGAAACAAGACATACACAAAAGACGAAGAATATGGTGGATTACCTGGACTGTTTGATCTGCAGGATGTTTGATGCCCGCAGCTTTGTGATGAGCACGTAGACAATACTTCCGAGGAATATCAAGTTCACCTGGGAACACATAATGTCAAATGTTTGCTTCTATCGCACCGAGTGTTATGTTAGCGACGACCATCAAATGAAAAAGTATAAATATCTAACTGTGCAGTGTTGCTGTCATGTGTCGTGGTAACGGCAGATGATCTTTTCTCGACAATGTTATCCACGCTACCAGTGAAACCACGGCGATCGGGTGGGTATGTGTGGGAATGGCGGATGACATGCGTAAGGAGACGTAAACGGTGATGGGCGTGGATCGTGTCCTGTGAGTTTGATGTAGAAGCGCGTAAGAAGTTTTAACGGACAGTTATTAATGTTGTTGAAAAACATTCAAATGTGGAATGGCACCAAGAGAGGATGAGACGATGCAATGAGAACGTGTGACCTGAAATTTATAGTTTTTATATGTACCCACCCCGCCGCATGAGGACGGCGGGGTGGGTGGATGTAGTGAGGGACACTTCTGTAGGATGGTACAATGAGTATATATATATATATATATATATATATATATATATATATATATATATATATATATATATATATATATATATATATATATATATATATATATATATATATATATATATATATATATCTCTCTCTCTCCCTCTCCCTCTCCCTCCCCACTTCCTCCCTCTCTCTCTCTCTCTCCCTCTCCCTCCCCACTCCTCCCTCTCTCTCTCCTCTCTCCCTCTCTCTCTCTCCCCCTCTCCCTCCCTCTCTCTCCTCTCTCTCTCTCTCTCTCTCCCTCTCCCTCCCCCACCCCTCCCTCTCTCTCTCTCCTCTCCCTCCCCCACCCCTCCCTCCTCTCTCTCTCCCCCCCCACTCCCTCTCTCTCTCTCCTCTCTCTCTCTCCGTCTCCTTCTCACTCCCCCACTCCCTCCCCCACCCTCTCTCTTTCCCTGTCCCTCCACCACTCCCTCCCCCTCTCTCCCTCTCCCTCCCCCACTCCCTCCCTCTCTCTCTCTCTCTCTCTCCCTCTCCCTCCCCACTCCCCCTCTCTCCCTCTCTCCCTCTCCCTCCCCACTGCACTATATATATATATATATATATATATATATATATATATATATATATATATATATATATATATATATATATATATATATATATATATATATATATATAATAATCGAGCTACACTCACCAGCAAGACGGCGAGAATGGGAGAAATGTAAATGTAGTCGTAGAACGAATTATCCATCGGCATCCAGCAACTGCAACATACGAATTCATTCAGAAACGATAATTTGTGGAAACTACAACTGAAGAATCATCCCATCCTCTGTGTGGGGAGAGTTCACTTACTGACGACAGAGGGTGCGCACGAGCGTCGCTAAGGGTACGTCTGAGTATTAATCAAATGCTAATTATAATATTCTAAAGGGAACTTAATATAGCGCCACGACACTGACAAGCCGCACACGTCTCTATCTGTAGGCGCCATCTGACGGGCTATTCACCGCATACGCGGAAATATGAAATGGTGTTTTTTCGTGTGCAGTCGCAGTATCTCTTCCAATATTGTGCAGTCACTCGAGTTGATAATAATTATATGCATATCAGTTTGACCGTGGTCTTAATGGTGTGTTTGTGCGTGCGTGCGTGGGTGCGTGCGTGGGTGCGTGCGTGCGTGCGTGCGTGCGTGCGTGCGTGCGAGCGTGCGTGTTGCAACCATGCGTCTTTATGCGTCAATGACAAAGTGTGGGTTTGCTTGTGGGCGCGCATGCGAACAATCAACAGAACAGTCAACAGAGTTCTACGCGAACCTACCTGACGTCGCTTTGAACAGTTGCCATGACGATAGCCCAAACACCTATTATGACCGCTGGAACGCCTGCACCGAAGGCAAAACGACGGACATTGATTAGAAGTCGATTCGATCACACACAACCCGACGCTACTCTTCATAGTTCGCTGGTTGTGAACATCCTACCAGGCGCACTGGGTATTTTTTTTAGAAACTCATTGTCACATGGCATGTTATGCAAATAGATTGCAGTTTGACGTGCGCGGTTGTTCGGCCTATTCAGGCAGTGAGGGGAAACGGTACACACGACAGACACGTAGCGTCGCCGCTACAGTATCTCGGTCCGATTAAAGAGGAGTGCGCTGCTATGTTAGACGCGAAATTATATAACAAATGATCTTTGTTCGTGTTCAGCACGTCTAAGGCACAATGGTATCATGGGTTCGATCTTATCGCGTGCATCTGCCGTACTGTGGGAACTTGGCACACGGGTGCCGATCGCTATCAGTAATGTGGGGTAGGGTCTTTGAAGGCGACAGGGGGTTTCAGCCCTTTTATTATTGACATTTGACAGAGGTAATCTACGCCCACTGCCGCCGGTGAGGTTAATTTTGTTCGACACGTTACCTTTAAATGTCGCTCAAAGTACCGGATACCGCACGGCAGTGACCCGGCGGTATCCGGCGCTTCAAGCGACGCTTAAAGGTGAACAGCTCTAACACAACTATACGTCTATGAAGTCATATATGATGTGATTATTAAACATATCATCTACAGATTGTGTAAATGCTAACAGCGTGAATATGTTTAAAAACGAAATTGATAAATATACGATAAGGGCGGGTTACACACGGATGAAACATATCTGCACTCTGGATAAGCCAATAGCTTCCTTGTCCATTTGCCATATCGCCATGTGCCATATGCCATACCTTGAATGTCAGTCTTATTAAACGTTGTTAAATTGCATACGACGGTATGTATATAATATTATAAACAATAGCATAGATTAGTGTACAGTAAGGTCCAATAGCACATTCAGTATAGACCGCGTAGAAGTGTTGAGGAATTGAAATGTCATGCAGTAACCAGTTACTTTATATTTCCCCGAATTAGCCAGCTTGCTTTTTTGACCTGTTAACTCGTTATAAAGATAGTTCGCGAGGTTCTCTCAGCATATCTGAAGATTCTACTTTGTTCATGAATTTGTGTAGGACGGAGCACAGGTAAAGAATGACAACCATGCAGTCAACGTGGGCCGCGGGAACACTACACACGTAACGTATCTAGCCGGAGATGTCGTATCCCGGTCGCCGTTTAAATAAAAATAAGTGAGCGCCAGTGGTTTGTGTTACGGTTGTTAGCGAGTGTACCCCACGGGTGATCCACCCCTACCCACCCCTACCACCTTGATAACAATACTCGTTTGGCGAGGACGTGCACTGATAAACAACGCAGGAGCCGCTATAGTTTCACGGACACAAAATCAGCTTTCGGCTAATTTGCTTTGTTCAGTTATTCACGTGAAAGCGGCACACTTTAAGTGACAGAGGTAGATAAATAGATAGGGTAGATTTGGAAAGAGAGAACGAAGAGGGAGGGAGGGAAGGAGGGAGGGAGGGAGAGGGAAAGGGAGGGAGAGAGAGAAGGAGGAGAGAGAGAAAGAAAGAGAGATAGAGAGGGAGAGAGGGGGGAGCGGGAGAGGGAGAGACAGAGAGAGGAGGGAGAGAGAGAAATCCAGAGCGAAAGTTTTAGCTTTTGGATAGAAATGGTGACTTACCCCAGCCGATGAGTGCGTAGAACCAGAACTTGATACGCTCTGTCGTGTACGCCCACACGATGAGCGTGTGAAGATAAAGTCCTTCGACCAACATCCAGAAGAAATTGGTCATTTGCAGGTAATTGAAGAGCAGCACCAGCATTTTGCAAATCCACTGAAGTGACAAACACTTGATGTCATACGATGAACGAACCGTGTTGCGTGGTTACTGGCTGGATGTTGCACAGACAATACACATCACGCTACAATACACATCACGCTACAATACACATCACGCTACAATACACGTCATGCAACCATCTACACGCCGCTATCTCAACCAATGCTTAGCATTGCGTGTGCATCATATATGTTACTGTTGTCATATAATATCGCATTGAACAGTTCGTTTAACAGTTTACACATGAAACCTGCGGTATGTATCCACGAACACTGAACAATTCACAACTGACCACTAGACGACGGCACTGTTGCAGCGATTATTGGACAAATCTTGTACTGGGCATATCGTGTTTTGACACTAGAGACACGTCATAATTACTTTGCGGTTACAACATCGCTACGTATGCTTCAACATCTGGCGATCAAAGGTGAAGACGTTTATGTTGCAGGGACGGAACATCGCAGAGAGCAACACGCAAGCGAATTTGATGGCGTATTCAACGTTATTATCTCCCGAAATAAATCCCCCCCCCCCCAACATACGCCGCACAAAAGTAATATTTTGTCGACGTGCACGAAGTGAACCTATGCGCACGTACGACGACCAAAATGCGGTCTACGATTTCATGGCACTTTCACCTTCAACCAGACCTGACGGAGAGATCATACCTGGTGCGTTTCGTTTTCCTGTTGCTCCGTCAGAGTCTGCAGAACTGAGTTGAGGATTAGCCACAGGATGTTACGTAGGATGAACGTGACGATCAGGTGACAATGGATCGTGTTCCGGACGCACCGAAGATTCCTGCAGACAGAAGACAGGTCATTAAGAGGCAATGTCAGACAGGGTCCCCAACAGGCATGTGGATTTAATAAAATTCATCAAGATTTGCGTACAAAGCAAAAAGCCCAGATATAATAGGAAATCGACAAGGAAACCATCGGCCATTCTTTAGGCGTTAGTCATTACTGAGGTCTCTCAGTCCACGTGTATCTCACCTGATGACATTGCATTACAATGTATTGTTATTTGACATTTACAGTGTATTATGCCGTGTTCGACACGACAGGTTTCGTGGAAAGCGAAGGGTGAGCCAATAACTCGAGGCTACGTGTGTGACTGTCTGCGCAATCACTCAATGTATACACAATTAAACACTCGCGTCATAGTTCGTTGAATCATACATAAGAAAATCACAAGGCGTTTTGACTATTGATCAACGTTTTGATGCCAAAATCGATATATTGAACGGAACACATTGCACACACTGAAATAGTACTGACTGTAACCGTTGTAACGCGATCAAATACTTCTGTGGTATGATATTATTGCCCGTGAAAACGTTCACCAGGTTGGTAGAAAATAATGAAATAATGATTTCCTTCTATTCACAACTACTGAGTTTTACTTACTCAACGCTTTGGCTACCGTCGGTACCCTTCACGAGGAACTGAATGCTTCGACGACTATACCAACTGGCGAGCAGGAGAAGAGCTAATCGTCCCAGAATTCAGTTCCCGATGAAGGCGAAACCGAAATGTTAAGTAAGTAAAATCTCAATAGTTGTGATTAGAGGACAATCGTTACTTCGATATGACTGATGTTACCTGAAGTAAACGAAGATGCAGAGAGCGGCAACGAGAGCTGCGGTGGAGACGGAGAAGCCGACGTTGTAGATGGTCCGAGTGATGGTGTTGTGGGTGATCTCCATCTACAACAAGACACAACGCCGGTGTAGTCGGGTGGCTACTGCTGTCTGGCACATGGGCACGCGGGCACGCATGCACGCACGCACGCACGCACACACACAGGTAGACAGAGACAAAGAACAAAAAAACAATAAAAAAAGCGACAAAAGACGCAAAATCAGTAGATATGATTAGAATGTAGGAATACTGTAATGAAGGACAACTAAGCATATTCTGAATAACGTATTTCTTGTAAAGTACAACTACACAAACTATTACTAACAAACAGCAACAATTACAGTTAGAATTAATTTAATCGATACTGCAAAATGTTAACTAAGTTTCAATGAGACCACATCTGCTCAAGCAACGAGTATCCTAGAAATAGTTGCAATTTATAGCGCCAGATGTCGTTGCTGTCTGATTTATCGCGAGCGTTCGCTTATTTCGGGCGCTGTCGGTCGCCAATCTACTGTTGATTCATGACGGGCACTGACGAATGAAACCCTGACCACCGGACAAGACGTGACCGCACCTTTTCACCACGGGCCTAAATCACACGATAACTGGCCGATAGATTTCGTGCAGAGATTACAGACCAACATGTTCCCGTCAGGTTTGTCTATTTAAATATCAAAGCCCGATCATGTTTTTATCGTAAGATCATACTATATAGTATAAACACATTGACCGCACATATATGTTTTTATCGTAAGACCATACTATACAGTATAAACACACAGACCGCACAGCTATGTTTTAATGAACCACAGTTTGTTCGTATAATGTGACCGTTATGTAACTTGAATTATATGTAATTTTGTAATATGAATTATGTAATTTTTTAATTTGTAATTTTCGAGTCGAATATCGTGTTTACATTGCAAGATGAACAGCAAAGTCGATATTCATAAACAGATAACGGACAAATTATATTTAACAATTACATTTAACAACACATTTTTGCTGTCGAAGTATTAGAACATATATAATTTGTAATTTATAACAGGATTGTGCGATAAAAACGATTAGACTTTGTACCTTTTAAGAGTCGGGCAGTTCGCTTTTACAGGGCACCACACAGCAACGCGTACTTATGAGGGCAATTCGTGCTGATTTTCGGAAAGACCAACACGTGCTAAAGCGAATTTCAAAAAAGGACAACTTGTATTCATGAGAAATTACGAAAGAGGGCGAAATTACGATGATGGGGCGAATTTTATTATAGTTTAATCATATTAGTACGATTCTCTTTCCGTCATCGGATTCGGTCGTTGGCAAATATGAGATGATGTTTTTTTAGACTTACGGGTTATTTTCTAGCTAATCACGATGGCACACACATATTAATCTAACACTATAATTCTTAATCGGATTGAGTAAAGCCTACAGGTCTCCTGCAATGTACCGCAATCATCCCGCTGACACTGCGATATCCTAAACGCAAGTCACAAGTCAGTATTTTTTTAGATATTCAATAGAGATGCCTCCATTAAATTGCCATCCACGAACACAAAGCTTCCGGTGGGCATTCCTCGCGTCGATAGTCGCGGAGAACACGCGTAAACACCACGACCCGTCACAATGGCCTAACGTGGCTCCTGTTTACAGACGGAATACCGTCGACATAGCTGAGCGATATTCACGCGCCAGTTCTGGTGGCGACCGATAGTGGTGAGGGAGAGAATGTTGTCGGCGCTTCCCGGCGGATTGCGAAACTTCGCACTCGGACAGATTATCGTTGATCTGGTGCTCGGATTGGAACGTGTAAGCAGGGCGACGAATTGAGTAGTTTTGTTCATCCGATCGACGCTGACACCGGGATGTGCAAGACGGCATACCTGCGTGGGTGTCGGGATTGATTAAACTTTCGTGAGATGCAATAAGGCGGACCATTTACACTCGAGGGAAAACCTGATGGAGTTGAGGACTTTGGTTGAGGATAAAACAAATTGGTCAAATGCCTGGAAGGACTGATTGCAGCTGTAGGACATATTCGTATTTAAATAGTTCACGATGACATACACTGAATGTTTGGAAACTTATACATACAATAGTACTGGTTATACGAAGGTTTTACGCAAGTGCATGTTGACAATAAAATATGTTACCGCCTTTGCCATTTCAACCCTGCAAAGTTTCTGTGGCCACAAACTCTTATCCACCTGACCCCGGCAAATATTTGAAGATTATCTCCAGTAAGTGTTTTCTTAAAATATAAAACTAGTGCGTTGTCTCCATCATAATTTCCTATGAATTTATTTTACACAGTTATGATATCATCTCTCTTTTGACCTTCTATATACTAGAGTTAAATAAAGTAGAACAATTGACAGAGTTGAGAGATTTGTTTTCGCATCTTCATCCTGGGTACGGGATAGTCCCAGTAGAGATTTGTTTGGTTCGGTTTATACCCTCTCCGTAAACAAGGTGCTCCCCTCAGCCCAAACAAACAGCCAGAAGGAGGCCAGCTGGTTCCAGTGGCGTTGACAAAGCCAAAGCAGTGCATGGTTAGGGTTGATTCCTTGTCTGTCCACCAGGGTTGATTCATTGTCTGTCCAAATTCAATGTGACGTCAAACACCGGGATTGGTCGCAATGTTTGGTGAAATCATTTAATTGAAACAATTGACCAGTTTGAATTTATACGGAAACACCGCATAACATATTTCATACGTCTTTCGTCTGTCTGTCTGTCTGTCTGTCTGTCTGATAAATCACCTGGAGTTGATGGGATACCACCAAAACTGCTAAAGGAAATTGTTGAGCAAATTAGTACACTACTTGCAAAATTGTTTAATTTGTCACTAGAAGAAGGAATAGTTCCTTCAGAATGGAAAGAAGCAAACATTACGCCACTATTTAAGATGGGATCGAGGAACAAGCCAGAAAATTACAAACCAGTGAGTTTAACATTAGTTGTATGTAAATTACTCGAAACATTAATTAGAGACCACATGGTGGAATTCCTTGTAAAACATAAATTAATAAATACATCTCAACATGGGTTCCTAAAAGCAAGGTCATGTCTAACCAATTTCTTATGTTTTTTTTTTGAGGAAATTACAAGTGTGTAGATGACGGGTCACCAGTGGATGTTGTCTACTTAGATTTTCAGAAAGCTTCCGATAAAGTGCCACATCAAAGAGTGTTACTTAAACTAAAAGCCCATGTAATGATGTAATCAACTGGATAGAAAAGTGACTTACACAGCGAAGACAGAAAGTAATAGTAGATGGTGAGATTTCAAACTGGAAATCGGTTTTGAGTGGTGTACCACAGGGATAAATATTAGGCCCTATACTGTTTTTAATAATATTATATACAAATGATTTGGAAGATGACATATCTAGCAAAGTATTCACATTTGCAGATGACACAAAGGTATTCAGAAAGGTTACTGATGATACAGATAAACAAAGTGTACAGAATGATCTAGATAAATTAGTTAAATGGTCAGAAAAATGACAAATGTTATTCAATTTTGGGAAGTGTAAATGTATACACATAGGATATGGAAAGATGGACGAAGAATATAAAATGGGGGATCCTGTACTAGGTAGAACCACTCAAGAAAAGGATTTAGGAGTAACATTTAGTGGTGACATGAAAGTTTCAGAGCAATGTGGGATTGCTGCTTCGAAATCAAATTCTAAGGCTAATTAGGAGAAATATCACGTATAAGGAGAAACAGCTAATTCTACCCCTGCACAAAGCAATAGTTAGACCACATTTGGAATATTGTATTCAAGCATGGAAGCCGTATTGTAAAAAGGACATAGACAAGCTAGAAAGAATACAAAGAATACAAAGAAGAGCAACTAAAATTAAGTGTTTAAAATAGTGAACGGTTGTGAGGATGTTGACAGGAATATGTTCTTCGAACTTAAAGAAGGCGGTAGAACCAGAGGACACAAAGCAGCATTATTTAAGGAGTAGTGTAGGTCGGATATGAGAAAGTATTCTTTCTCACAGAGGGTGGTAAATGAATGGAACAAACTGACAAATGATTGTGTTAATGCTAGTAATGTGAATATGTTTAAAAATAGAATTGACAGATATTTGATAAGGGCGGGCTACACATAGATGAGAAAATTTTTGGACTCTTGATAAGCCAATGGCTTCCTTGTTCACTTGCCATCTGGAACTTGTTGTTTGGGAAGGCGATCTTGCTAAATCTGGTTAAATCTTGTCTGTCTCTTTCAGTTGAGAGTTTCGATGAAAAACATATCCGCGCTTCTGTTTTGGACACATACCTCGCCGTACGGTTGCAGCATGATGGGACTGCACAGGGAATAGTCTGATCTCGGCATCCATGTCCCGTTGGCGATACACAGTCGGGTAACGTTACCTTCAGGGAAGGAAAAGAGAACTATTGCTGTACACCGACGAAAACATCCTAACAAATAGTGTTGCTTGTAAGCACAAATGCGGATCATGCATGTTAGCTAGATAAATATTTAGATGGTTAAACTGTAATTTGGGTAAAATAGTTTACAGGTGGCGTATGATATGTTGTTAACATTGTAAAACACTGTGATAATAGTAATATCGTCATAATTTCAAAATCCAGATATATGGATGCCTTTCCCAGTATGCAGTAGCTATATTGTTGTTAGATGACACGATGCATTATGTGCGTAGTTCTCTTAAACACTAATTGTTCTTATGCGTTTCGTTCTCCGCTCGCATCAACGTTAAATATAGTTGTACTACGTTCTACGTCTCAACGAGAAGAAGAAAAACACACGCTGGGATGTCAGTATTAATTATAGCTTTGTTTATGCTGTTCTTGTAACACTAGATACGTTGCAGGATTTCAGAAATACCAGCGTCTGTTTTGCGGAAGGCTAGATTACATTCTGCCCTCGAAGACTAAAATTGGCAATATTTATGGCGTTATATTTAGAATCAGGCGTCAGCATAGGAAGCTGTAGTAATTACAACAGCTTGTATCGTATCGCCTGCTGGGAGAGCCGTATCCTTTTTCCAGTCACCCAATTAGCGTTTTTGCACGGTTTTGTTAAAGTTGCCGCCGTGAAGCATGTGCAGTCACGCATGACGATCAAACGCAGCCACTTGTGACGACTGCTGATAGTGTGGCGCTGTTGTTCAATTAACGTACTATAATTACCCCGGCCTTGCAAGGGTTGTCTGTTTACATCTTGTACATCGCAAAAAGTCAGATATACACTGAGATACTCTTAGATCAAAGGGAACCTGCCGTGGATTTGGATTATCTTGTTGGTGTTGATGCACAGACGTACACAAGTACGTACACACGCATGCAAACACGCACAAACAAACGCGCGCAAGCGAGCAAGGACACACGCACGCATGCATGCACACACAAATACATGCACGCCTACATACATACATACATACATACATACATACATACATACACACACATACATACATGCATGCATACATACATGCATGCATACAAACATACACACGGACGTACCGACGTACGTACGTACGTGGGCACGTACACACGTGCTGTTAAAGTATTTCAACGCGTATCTGACTCTTTGCGATATACAATATGATTATAAAAAAAGTAAATTGTACGACCGCGAAAGACTATCAACAATTATCACACGTCTGTGTGTGTGTGTGTGTGTGTGTGTGTGTGTGTGTGTGTGTGTTTGTGCGTGGGGGGTGTGGCTGTGTGTGTGTGCGTGTGCGTGTGAGTGTGTGCGTGTGTGCGTGCGTGCGTGCGTGCGTACGTGTGCGAGCGCGTTTGTGTCAAGCTAATATCGGAATTAATTGTGTTGGTATATATGGAAACACAATACTTAATTGTGTTTATCCAATCACGCGATAGAATACGTCTAGAAATCCCTTCGCCCTGGTTGCGTTGCATCGGTTAGCATGTCCGCATGCCAATTTGAAGACACATTTTTCTCGAGTAACATAACCCGACAACAGCAGCTCAACACTATACGTGTCACTCGCTTATAATTAAACTGCGCCGACGTTTAATTATATGTATGCATTTCGTGTACCGTTGGGCGAAATGTTCGTGTACCTTAGGGCGAAATGTTCGTGTTCGCAAGCGGCACGACCATTAGCAATGATTCGTCAACACAGAGCAGTTGCCCCTTTCTTTACTTAAACAATCTGGAAGGCTCTGCCTATTTCAGAGAACATGGAATAAAGAACGTGTATCCTGGAATCAAACCCTATAGGTCCTTGCCACATATCCGGGGAACTTTATTGTGAAAAGGGATATGCCTCACTTTTTAACAAAAATACATTATATACTCATTGGTTAAAGCTGTTTCCTCAAATGGTTTAGTCCAAACCCGGTTCATTTATGTCCATATGTGTAGTGTGTGACTAGTTTAAGTAATGTGTGTAGTGTGTGACTAGTTTAAGTAATGTGTGTAGTCTTTTTAATAAAAATATTGATTTTGTTCAAATCATTGAAAGAATTTACTTCAGTCGTTAGATCTAGTAAGGGTCAAATGCCCTTGGGTATCTAAGTGGTATGCCACATTCAACGTGAAAAGGCGTACCTTCGTACTACGCTAGTTAATTTATATCATAAGTACTCAAGGCTAAACCAATTCAGTTATTTATATCATGCAATGATAGCATTTAGGTCATTCCTATTGTGAGCACTATGTTAATCCAGTTATTTAGATCATGCAATGATAGCATTTAGGTCATTCCTATTGTGAGCACTCAAAGCTATGTTAATTCAGTTATTCAAACGTATGTGTCCCACACTGTTAGCGGTCACTATTTCTGGGGCATCAACGGCTACATGCATTTTTGTCATACTTCACAACGAATGAACTTAAACTACGCTAATGCATTGTTATAATTGCTCTGCAGTATATGTAAATGTGCATATGTCTGAACATGTATTTATTGAATTTAACAGCATAACGTTTGGAAATATTTTTGCTTTTGTTATAATGGAGGTTGTTAACTGTTCGTCTAATGAATAATGTTACAAATTTGTCGAATAAACGATATCTGCACGTACCAGTAGTGATATTTTATAAAGAAGAACATATACTACTAACTAATTAAATTACTTTAAAGTTAAATACAAATTTTTTGCGTAAATATTACTTATTGTTTATATGTTCTTAGATATTATTTTGTAAAATATATATAATGGCCACACCATTGTACGTGACTCATGACATACCGTTGGGGTGAATGCTAACACCATTGACCTGCTTGGGGCAGGGAAGTGTGACCAATTGACCGGCGGGGGTCCTCGGCCAGCAGGTCACCATGTCGAAGGTTGAATTGCAGAAGATACCTTCGCCATCTGGAAAAAGATGGCGACGAGATGTTAAGGCGACATTCAGACAGATAATATTGTCAATACGACAAGGTGACAATATAATCAGTGCGACATGGTGACAATATAGTCAGTGCGACATGAAGGCAATATCGTCAGTGCGACAAGGTAAAAATATAGTAATTGCGACATGGCGACAATATAGCCAGTGTGACATGGTAACAATATACAACATAGTCAGTGCGACATGTTGACAACATTGCAGTCAGTCAGATAATGAACACAAGGCCGACAATGAGAAAGACAAGGGGACAACATGGTCAATGCGACGGCGACAGTCACGTGTTACGTTGGCTGTCTGGGTGGTCTGATAGAAGTAAACACGACTCTTTACCCTGAGTGGTCGCAGTCCGTGTTATCTTGTTGCCACCTGGCGGCGACACGATCATATCAGTCTTACGTTGTTGATGTTAAAGACACGGAGATACGAGATGCGATACGTTTAGGGCACGTATTCTGTTAACGCGCGCGAACGTATGCACCTACTGACCTTTGTGTATGAATATTCATGCAAACATACGTGCACGTGAAAGCACACACACACACACACACACACACACACACACACACACACACACACACACACACACACACACACACACACACACACACACACACACACACACACACACACACACACACACACACACACACACACACACACACACACACACACACACACACACACACACACACACACACACACACACACACACACACACACACACACACACACACACACACACACACACACACACACACACACACACACGCGCGCGCGCGCACAATACGCACATACACTATAAGTTCGCATCTATATACTTATATGCATGTATATATATATATATATATATATATATATATATATATATATATATATATATATATATATATATATATATATATATATATATATATATATATATATATATATATATATATATATATATATATATATATATAATGCATGTTTCGAATACGCACACTGTGACTACAATACAGGTTACTTTGCCAGGGATTCTTCTATGTGTGATGTAGGGTACATTTGGGCAAATTGGCCTATTTAGACCTAGTGGTTCCGATATCCTTATTTGGAATTTTTTATTACAAATCGGACAGTAAAAAATCTGATGTTGTTTCCGTTTTCCATTGAAGTAAGTGGCTATTTTCAAAAAAGTTTAACAATTATTTATCATTTACCTCGGCACAAATATGTAAAATGCAGAATCTATGCAAACAAAATGCCGAAAGAGTTTACCCAATCATCAGACTGGTCTGGGGAATGAGAATGATATCATCTGTGGCGTTGTTTAGTGTAATTACAAACACACTTTCCTTACTGACGTGACTATCACATAAAAACTACTTTGTTAATGACATCCTCCTAGATAACTAACGGCTGACTCGTTCCAGATTGCTTGCAATGCTTTGTGCGTTTTCTATGACTGTTCCGAGTTCCGAATCCTCCTCAAACTTCAGCCTAAGTTCCTTCGTATACGGTACGAACGCTTCGTGGAACCGCGTGTTTACAAAGTTGGGAGGTGAATAGGTACGTTGAAATGTTAATTTGCCCTTATATATATATATATATATATATATATATATAACACGATGTTTGTCACTCGTGCCCGTGGTACCTATGACATCACGTGACTGGTAACACACTAGTGATAACATGTAGCAGTGGTGTTAATTTCTATGATGATGCCATTGTGCTCAAACAGACACTTTCGCAAATTAAAGTGAACCGCGTGACTCGACGTTGAAGACCAATGCTAGAATTTGTTCTTTTGAAAGTATAACGTCTTGCTGTCGTCACGGTAAAATGTTACATGTTACATAGTACAAACTACATCTATTCAAACGTGTTGACCGCACGAATGTGTTGTAAATAACAGCGTTTTGTTTTTAATAAACTGTACCGTTATCTGAATACTGACTTTGATATTCATTGCACTAGCCAACACCTGTCAACACATTATAATACCTGCTGACAAAGTTTATCCGGGTCAAGCGATGGGCATGTCGTTAACACCAGTTAAATTACGTTCCACTCCGCAATGTAATTATAAACATGTTGTTAGCCCCGAAGCGTTTTCATAAAAACACACTTGGGCGGTCATATTATTAGAAAATATATAGTTGTTACTATATAACATGGGTTAACGATAACAACGACAAGACTTTGTTATTTTAACCGACTCGGTGGCTAATGTAATAAACTGTGCAATATAGGATGCATTTACATTTCCTCAGATTTTATACATTTCCTTTTGTTAAGTGATGCATCTTGCTTGCTTGTAGCGATATTACATGACGTGGATTTCTAGGAACTGTGACGTCAGCGGCGTGATCGTATCGGTATTTTGTTCAGTTCGGTATACATCTTGCTAATTATGGTTTTTAGATTATGGTGTTGTAATCACCTGAACATGCACCTTGCGAATTATGCCATTTACGTTCTGCTAAACATGTTCAACATATATAACACGTCGACAACATGTCAAGTGACATAACGGACTTATGACAGATACAGATTATTTATTGTAAACATTAAAATCATTCCTAATTTGTTTCTTACTAAATTGAATACAACATGAATGCAAAATAGTCTCGTCACTTAATAATCAAACAACACAGAAACAATTTAGGGATTTCCTACAAAAGAATAAATATGGCATAAAAAGCAATTGAATATGATATTTAAATACTGCCATACAAATATTTTCGATATATAAACAATTTATACATTCGCTATGTATAAGTTTGCTACTGTTTTGCATACGACTACGATTGCCAATCCAAACACTTGCCTTTAGACACATATAATTATAGTAACTGCTACGTGGGAGTTTCAGATTTGTCAAAATTGCAGTAACATTAGCTTTGAAGCAGATTATCGCAGTTCCTCAAGTCAATACCGGCAACTTAAAATGCTTTATTTGCAGCGCGCTTGCGTTCGTTTCACACACTCTGTGACAGCGCGCTTGCGTTCGTTTCACACACTCTGTGACAGCGCGCTTGCGTTCGTTTCACACACTCTGTGACAGCGCGCTTGCGTTCGTTTCAAACACTCTGTGACAGCGCGCTTGCGTCCGTTTCACACACTCTGTGACAGCGCGCTTGCGTTCGTTTCACACACTCTGTGACAGCGCGCTTGCGTTCGTTTCACACACTCTGTGACAGCGCGCTTGCGTTCGTTTCACACACTCTGTGACAGCGCGCTTGCGTTCGTTTCAAACACTCTGTGACAGCGCGCTTGCGTCCGTTTCACACACTCTGTGACAGCGCGCTTTCGTCCGTTTCACACACTCTGTGACAGCGCGCTTGCGTTCGTTTCACACACTCTGTGACAGCGCGCTTGCGTTCGTTTCACACACTCTGTGACAGCGCGCTTGCGTTCGTTTCAAACACTCTGTGACAGCGCGCTTGCGTCCGTTTCACACACTCTGTGACAGCGCGCTTTCGTCCGTTTCACACACTCTGTGACAGCGCGCTTGCGTTCGTTTCACACACTCTGTGACAGCGCGCTTGCGTCCGTTTCACACACTCTGTGACAGCGCGCTTTCGTCCATTTCACACACTCTGTGACAGCGCGCTTTCGTCCGTTTCACACACTCTGTGACAGCGCGCTTTCGTCCGTTTCACACACTCTGTGACAGCGCGCTTTCGTCCGTTTCACACACTCTGTGACAGCGCGCTTGCGTCCGTTTCACACACTCTGTGACAGCGCGCTTGCGTCCGTTTCACACACTCTGTGACTACTCACTAGCGATACACGTCCGATTACAGTCTAACGAGCGATTTTCTGGTAAATAATTATACACTGGCGTTTGATGCGCGAAAGATTGATGCTTCGGTCTTGTCAAACAAAGTTCACTCATGGCAAATTGCCTAATGACGCCGAGTAATGCCTCATGTCGAGCGATGGAAAATTCGATACGGTGTGTCGTGTGTTTAAATATAGTTATGTAGCTATTTTTAGGTATGTTCAAAGGGTATGACCTGTGTGGCTGTGTCGGTCGAATGTCAAGGTCAGTGCAATTTGGACCACTACCCGGACGAAATGGGACGAGTGCGTCTCTTTTATAGTCCACAGCACTTCCAAACGAAATTAATTAATCCGATTTCGTTGAATGATCAAATCACGCGCAACGTTTCTTGCGTTAAATGACGGTGGTATATTGCGTTACGACATCGATATGGACGCTGTTTCTAATATCAGGATCGCCCATTATTAAGTCGGTCAGGCATGCAGGTTGTGGATGAAATGCGAACAAACGCTAAGTAGACGATTATTCCACCTAACTCATTTTGATTAACTCAAGAACCACTACGACATAGTATAGAAACTACCCTCGTATTAGCAACGTTTTCTGTTTACTTTAAACAACTGACTGACAAGCCAGAATCTGATAAGGGCGGGCTGTACATAGATGATAAAATTGTTGGACTCTCGATAAACCAATGGCTCCCTAGTCCAACTGTCATCTGGAACATGTTGTTTGGGATGGCAATCTTGTTAAATATCTTGTTAAACATACTATTATTAGTATGTTATACTACGCGTCATCCTAGTCACTTACGTAATGAACGAATTTAAGTTCATGTCATCAAATAAACGACGTTTTGTCGACATATATATATACCTGAGTTGCTTTGCATTAATTAATAACATCGGTATTCATTTTATTCGCCATTCAAAAAAGTCCAAGCGAGATATGACATTTCCGGACATTAGTGGTTAGATCAACCGCGATTGGCCAACGGCCAAAATAACGTGCCCGGATGTAGACGACAGAAAACAACGCGAGGTTGTGGCCATCATCCTAAGTTATTTGCGTATATGACATAACCCTCACGGGCATAGCCCCTCAGGGGTTAGGACAAAAACTCTCAACTATGTCTACCCAGGTATATGAGATTGAGAGAATTTGATTTAAGTGTTTATAGTTTGATGTCACAAATAACTTACTAATTAAGATGAGGCAATCAGTGAAGTTTAAACAACCGCTCCTAATTAGTATGTAACCAGTCTGCAAACGTTAACTCAAATCAGTTTAACTAGAAGCCATTTCGAAGCAACTTCCCAAAAGTGAACAGCCATTTGGAATCCTAATTAATCTCATGAAAACTTGAACTCCAATCTACTAAGGCATTTCAAAGCAATTGTACTCCCCAAATGTAATCATAAATACCCCATACCAGTACATTACTTTAGTAATACTTCACACAATGAGCACACGTGAGGGACTTTGTCCAGAGCAGGGGGTTACCTTCTAGGATGTTATGCCCTAGGGGTTATGTTCGTGAGGGGTTATGTCCGTACCGGAAATTCTTTCATTCCCCCCCCCTGTATTCAACATGTTACACGCCTTTCGCAGAATAAATCACACCCCAAATTTGGTTGAGCTTCTGTCACCCGGGTCCATTACCGCTACCGCTTATTTTAGGTGAGGTCGTGCTATTTTAGGCAACCGGAGAGTAAAACAACAAAGCGAGTTGCAAATTTAGAAACATTGTGGATACATAAGATAAACATTTACAGGTTCGCGTCGACATGATGATGTCAGATTGTAATGAAAACAGATGGTGGCGACGTCGCAAACCGTTCTTACGGTTGTAGTGGTGTCATAAATCTGATGATTCACACATACTGCACTGATAAGGATGGTACAAAAACAAAACATATTCGATGTTGACAAGACAGATTCTATCGCCACGAGTGCAGTTATCAAAGTTAACGTCACTCCACAAAAATGAGACTCTCAGATGGTATCACAATTAACCCAGTTAGTTAAGTTAACCAACGATGAGATAGGAACACGAGATACACGCACATTGCCAGAAGAAAGCGTACCCAGACCACGACTCGCGGATACGCCTTCGAGGAACATAACATGAAAAAGAACAAGACAGGTTCCATGCCTTAGAAATGTGATTGTAACTTCCTCCATGGGCAAATAATTGTATCATCCGAACTCAGAAGAATAAGTGTTTCAGAAACGTCTACGAGGACGCGTCGTCACAGGGAGAGAGACGAGATGAGAAAAGCCGATAGTCACACAGCCAGTTTCGCCCGTCGCAGTTCGCGTCATTTTATACGAGCACTCTTCATTATGTCAAATTCAACCGAGTGCCACGACTTCAGAACTGTTTGGGACTCTAACTCACTTCCTGAATTAATTACAGTGTAATGGCGTTCGTTTTTCGTCGGCATGTACATTTTGGTGGGCTTCGTGCGATGAATCACAGGGCGTAAATCAGCAACCGAGCTACCAGACTAGACTCGGTCGGTCGGTCGGTCGGTCGGCCAACCACGGCAACGTAATTTGATAACCGCTTCAGGAAAACCTTCAATTGCGCTCTGCCCGGAAACAATCCTTTTAACGACGTGACGTCCCAACAGGAAATTGGACTTGACGAATCAGAGAAATTGCCGACATTAGTGTGCCTGAGACGCAATGAGGCTGACCGTGGTCGAAGGTTGAACGTGTCATGAATGGCGAAAGTCAATTAATGGCGACCACAACGACATCTGGTACTGACCTCCACCCTTACGTTCACTATTTTGCACAATAAGTGTTAGTGTTTGTGGCGTTTACTTGTTGTCCTGGAAACCCATTTGTTTGGTTAAATGATTGAAGAAAACGTATAGCGTGCGTAGCTAACAAATCACTCGGAAATATAAGCGGAGCATAGTGTAGATTAGTGCTGTGGAGTGCAATTGTCTTTGCAAAGAGTTATCAAAAATACATGTTATTAAATAAAACGTATTTGATAGTGACAAAAAAGGGGAGGTCCAACGATAATATGTTCTCCATTGCCATACAAATCGTCGCACTCTTGTCAGGAACATTATCACAACAACATTTGTATTATGGTTAGCATACCTGTGCTCTCACGATATGATGATGATGATTAGATATAATCGCCTTTAATTTGAGAAACTTCCGATGAGATATGATCGATAACAAATTTCAAGATACTATCAATCGCACACATTCCTTTGAAATTAGCTACTCTACACGAGTCGATGGATGTTGCCTAAAGCACAGCAAGTGCATGGACGACGCAGTGTGCGGCCATAAGTAGTGAATTGTCGTGATAGAGTGTAACAAACTCCCGTGTAGTGAAAGACAAGAAAAGTGATGATAAGATAAGATAAGATAAGATAAATTGCATTTTATCAATGTGCATGAAACAACGATGCAGTGTTGTAAAACTTCACTGACCGAATAATTTTCTTGATAGCATTTATATTATAATGCATGTGTCTTTTAAAAAGACGCGTGTACATTTGCGAAAAGGACCAAGTCGCGATAGTTGTAGTTCATCGATACATTTGTAAGTAAGCTTGATGCGTAAACATGGGTTTGTTCACGTGCCAAAAATACGCATCCATCGGAATTTCACCGCTGGCACTTGGTAATGCGTCATATATGCGATGATGAATTATTATATCTGAATGCATTTTACGCCGACTTGGGAACATCATACTTAAAATAGCAACTACGCTTGCATCGCCGATAAGCACTTTGAGTTCTGTAACAGCTAATTTCAATTGGGTAACTAAGCATATCCCCAGTCGTATTCGTAGTGAGTACAATTGTATGTAAAACGCGTAAACAAATAAGGCGGCATACGCCAAAGTCAGAATATCGCTATCGTGGTTTTTACGAGACCTCTCAAAACCATACTCGCCAATCAGGATGTAAATAACTGTCCGTGTGCCACGAAGCCCCCTCCTGGTGATTATCAACAGTGCTCGCGAACGCCAGTTCAGAAGTGTTTTGGACGAGTTCGCGTCCGGATAAGTTTTATTTAGCCGCGAGGACAAGTTCTGTACAAGCGGACCCCCCACTTCAAGGCCCGGCACCTTCGCGATATCGACACCGGCGGCGCCACTTGAGCGGCAAGATGGCGGCCCTCTTAGCGATGCACTAAATATAGCAGCGGGACCATTACGTCGAGATAACCGTCTCGGCCGGCCAGCGCGCGTTAAAGGATGCAATCTGGTCGGGACGCGCTCACGAGCACGCAGTGTGGTCTGTCTTCCGTCATAGATACGACAACGCCGCCCGCGGAGCGTGGTCAACGAATGCTGAGAGCCAAAGTTGGTGCATGCGCCAATATTGTTTACGTGTGAGCGCGGCGAAGAATGAACAGCGGCTAACGGCGGCTTAACAGACAGTGGCTAATAACTACCTAATTATCTCCTTCACCGCCTTCGTTTCTATCCTTCTATTTTGTACTGTTTTTTTTTCATATCCCCCATTTCCTTTACTTTATTTCCTCTATTTCCACGTAGTATTTACTCTATTACCTGTATTAGTCGTCATATTTTCTTTTCCTTTTTTCCAATATAAATCACAATTGGTCCCTTTGTCATTCAATTATTCGCTCGCTCATTTATTGACTCACTGACTCATTGACTCATTGACTCACTTACTCACTGACTCACTGACTCGCTCACTCGCTCACTCGCTCACTCATCCAGTCACTCACGTACCACAAACTCAGTTATAATATAATAACTCCACGCAAATTATAATATCACTACTCCACACCGCACACGGTTAAATACAGACGTGCTAGACCCAGCAGGTTTGTCTTGATTAGTGTGTAAACTAATCAGACCCTCAATCGAGGGAATCCGGTTTCGAATCCTCACGCTGTCGTTTCGAAGTTTGGGCAATTTTGTTGACTCGACGATATACTCCCGTTCACTCAGCTGTATAAATGAGTACCCAACAAAGAGACAGTGGTGGATATGTGAACGAATAGCGTTCGCGCAGTAATTGCAGCGAGGCTGAACGCTTTCTAGAAAAGTTGAGTTGGTGTTGGAGTAAACATGTCTGCCGGAAGGGTGGAGAGTAAATCGCTTTGAATGGTCCTACAGACTGGATAATGCGCTATTTAATAATAATAAGCACAACAGGCACTATGTTTGTTTTTTAATTTACGCTAAATTTACACCGTTCTCAAGCGCAGCTATTTTATTGACTTGTCGCTAATTGTTAATGCATTATCTAGTTATTTTTCCTTCAAACTGTCCTTTCATTCCTATGCACTCACCTGTCGGTTTTACGACACGGATTGTTCTTCTATAACTAAATTATTCAGCAGTTTCAATTAAGGCCATTAGGCACCTCCCCTGTTACGAGCAATGTCACTCTGACCTGTCTATTGCTGTTAATTGGTGTTCACGGTCACGCTATCAGCGCTACAGCAATCTGACACCGAAGCCCGCCAGACGTATACAACAGACAATGGGTGTCCTAATTAAATTCACGACGAACAGTGTCCGGGGTTCCATGATGGAAGAACTGCCTGATGGCATCCACTGGACGCCTCTCCTGTTTCCGTTCACTCTACCCGCGACACAGTGCACTATACCACGCTACAGTGCACTATGCCACGCCACAGTGCACTATGCCACGCCACAGTTGCATCACCAACACCATCGGCAGTTTTCCTTCTGGTCAATGGAACCCCGGCCGCCTTCAATGACAGTCCGACACCGCGTACGTCAGCACACATAAACCGCACACGATGCTAACAGCAAAACAGCGAAAACAAAGTGCAGAAGTGCATGTTTGCCCAGGTCATTGTGTAAGAATAACATGCACTGTGCTTCTTGTTCAATTTACGCTAATTATAGTATTACACAACGTTATAACGCACTGAATGTGGCTAGCCAGCAGCGAGCCTGTCAGTCCAAAGCGATGCATCGCATTCTGGCGTTCACGGGTCGTAGAAATGAGGGAGAGGAGAGAAGGCGACAGGGAAAAGCCTTTCCCGTTGGGAGTAGCCGTGCTAACGATACGACGCAGCCCGCACGTCGGCGTGTTTATTAAACACTCAGTAAATATAGATGCGAGAAGCAAACAAAGAGATTGCGCCCCGCGCAGGCAAGTGTCTTTGATAGCGAGCAAATGTCGATTTAAATATCTCCATTCTGGCATTCTGGCTCCAATTCCGCATCACTTACAAATTGCGCTTCTTTCTCTGATTCATGTTTATCGCAATATCTGAAGCATGCACACGCGCAGTTATGGTTGAAACGAAGCGACGGTTCCGCTAAATTTAGAAGCAGATCTGATGTACAATGAGGAAAAACTACGACCACAAATCTTGTATTGCTAATGCCTTAGGCGGTTGGACATATCGCCACGGCCCGCAATGGTTCGATTTTATTCAACAGGTAATATTATCTAATTATTCAAAAACGTGGACATGTTGAATTATAAGAGTGAAAGATATGTCTTGAAATGAAATTACACCAGACGATGCATGCTGCACGAAATGTCGCGTCGATGCATGATATCCGACGTTCTATGTCCTTTTAACGGCGGGTGAAGCATCATTTGTGACATGCATGTCGAAAGTATTATATGTATGAATGCACTGCGCTTTCCAAAAGAGTCGGTGCCCAGCACAATTGTATAAATCGCTGTTATTTTGCTGACAGGCGGAGCAGCGTGTAGCTTCGTAGTATTGACAAATCACAGGCGCTAAAATTATTTGCCCGGTCCTACCTTCGGATCGGGCGAACTATCGATCTATTAGGCATTATAGGGGTAAGACCACTGTTTATATTCCTGTTTATTGTTTCACACGAATGTAGGGCGTATTAAATTGTGATATGTGAATTAAAATGATATGATATGACATAAATGCAATTGAGCAGGCATATTCGCAGGTTTGTATGGGCCACGTGGGCACATGAATACAAGGCTATTTTTTTTCAAATTTTACGGGGCGTTTTAAAAGCGCGTCGGGGCGTTTTAAAAGAGCTGGATTTATGTGATTTGGACAAAACTTGGTCAGCATGTCAATGAGATGATGGCAGGTACTGTGACACATTTAAAGAATTTTTGATGGTCACGTTTTCTTATAATCAGACAAAACGTTAACATGGCCACCAATGCAATTCTCTACAGTGGTCTCGCCCTATAAATTGAACTTGTAGCAATGAATGTAGGCGGGACCCGCGACTTTCTTTTGACGCGTGTTTTCCGCATATGGAAAAATTAAGGAATCAATAAGTTACTACTTATTTAACGTAATTTATATAGGGCCTATACACATATATGAGCAATATGGGAGAACTATTTATCAATTCGTCAAAACAATACACCTAGGTATATTACCATAACCATATCTGTTTCATGTTATTGTTGTGCCATATTCAACTTGATTGTGATAAATTACGTTATGCAATAAACAACGCCTTCTCCAGGCTTCTTGGCGGAAACAAACTGCATTTTTGGGTTCTTTCTAGAAACGTTACTTTATAAAATAATAATTAACCAGGTTTCTCCGGGAGAATACCGCAAGACCGTTCTGCCGAAGACAAAGAAATGTATCGGGCGCATATTCGAAGGACAAATCGTGCCAGCGCGTAAAGAACTAATGGCGTCGAATGCAGAACAAGGAACGCTATCGCAGAAGGACTCCGATAACACTAATGCGACTTGCTTGTTTAAACAAGGAAACTTAGACCGGTATGTTGCTATACATATGCTGCCGTCCGAGGATACTGCAACAAACATATCGCTCTTAGGCCTACGACAAAAAAACGGCGCAAGCCTTTGTTTATTAAACCCATTTGTTCGCAGTTTGCCATTTGGCGTTTACAGCCGCCACAATATACTAGGTGATCAACAAGTTTGTAGATGTTTTCTATGGAGCGCCACGAGTCGGTTAAAATTATAACTTGCTGCAAAGTACCAATACTACAAATAAAAAACACACAATAAATCCAATCAAACATGGTAACCCAGCGCAAACAATGTGGCATATAATACACACCAGTTTGGGAGTTCGGGCAGGCGGCCGTATTTCCCGTGCACGAACCAACCTAGTATTAAGGGACCTCGCGTATTTGTAACGTTGTGATACTGGATACTGGATAATAGACATTTGATCAGCTATCACCATGTGAAGAAGTTCATACTTGAATCCGTTTCTCACCAGCCGAGTCCCAGACATTATGCTTGAAAGATAAAATGCATCTGATATATATATATATATATATATATATATATATATATATATATATATATATATATATATATATATATATATATATATATATATATATATATATATATATATATATATATATATATATACCAACATCCAGAGCAAGCCACATAACGACGGACATTTCCATGGTTTTACTAATAGCGAGCGCTATCTTCCATGAAAAATTTTCCATGGAAAACCTATTTTCTTCATATTTTCAATAGTTGGCTGTTATGAAACCCGCGCAAACTGTAGAAGACGTTATTTCTGCCGAATTCCGTTCGAGCGGACCACGATCTCGTAAGAACTCACTACGTCATCATTAATTTTGGTACGAAATATCAGCATTTTCATTAGCGATACAATTGTATATCACTTTATAGTCATATTTTAATTAAATATAATGGCACATGCACACGGAAACATATAACTATTTATCAATATTTAACTAGTGGCAGTTATGATTTTGAGAAACATGTCTTATAATTTCCTCTATTGAGCAAATGCGAATAATTGATCTTAAAACAAGCATATTTTAGAATAAAACACGGAGAACTGTAAGTAACAATTTTCTTCTAATCACAACTATTGAGATTTACTTATTCAACGTTTCGGCCACCGTCGGTTGAGTAAGTAAATCTCCATAGTTGTGATTAGAAGAAAGTCGTTACTTTATTGCTATAAATCAACTTGATGACCGTTTTCAAGAACATATCACGGGGGAACTATTTGCATAGATTCCACTGCAGTATGAATGCGCCTTGTTTAATTCTGTTAACGATGATTGCTTGACGATCGAGTAAAAGTGTATCCTATCAAAGCACTCCACACAGTAGTAATGTCTTGGCTGCCTAGAACCGGGTACCCTTTGTGTGGGCATCGCTAAGAAGATAAGGGTCACTTTGACATTCAGTTCGTCTCATAAAAACGAATGATGAAGACAGAATTTGTCCGACTCAAGGTGATCGATCGACGCGTGACTGGGTCACACCGACCGCTCAGGCCCGTATCGTGACAATACGCACGTGCTCGTTGATAACATGTTAGGTCACGATGACACTTCTCAGGATCATCTTCAGACATCATCGATGACTCGCAGAATTCTTGCGTAGCAGAGATAGACTTTCTCCTAAACATAACGCTCTCCATACATAGATTATGCATGGGCATAGCCGGAGAAAGAACGAATGCATACATGTTCTATTATGTTATTTATCTGAATATATAAACATCAGCAGGCGTGAAGGTCATCTTAAACTGGTAATATGGGAATATGAAGAACCGAAAATAAAAATCGGATGATCGGATGCAGTAAAGGAGGAGAACATTCACAAAGTAAGGCGGAATAAAAAGCGGAGAATCGAGCAGAATGGACGACAAGTGACTTTGCTTAAATGTTGCAGTTGACTCGAAAATAACATTCCTGCCTTTGATCTGATTGACACATCGGACGGGACAATAATATTTTGAACATGAACAGAAAGCCACTGTCGCCAGTGACGTTACCATGGCAGCCAGTGAAGTTACCATGGCAGCCAGTGAAGTTACCATGGCTACCGTAATTTAACTAAAGGTCCCTCCTCATTTCCTTTTCGCTCGTCTCATTTCATTTGCATTTCGCGAAATATCGACCCTATTTAGAATCCACTACGACATGCCCTATGCAACACATGGCGCCCAAGGGATCCGTAAGTAACGACATGCCCTATGCAACACATGGCGCCCAAGGGATCCGTAAGTAACGACATGCCATATGCAACACATGGCGCCCAAGGGATCCGTAAGTAACGACATGCCCTATGCAACACATGGCGCCCAAGGGATCCGTAAGTAACGACATGCCCTATGCAACACATGGCGCCCAAGGGATCCGTAAGTAACGACATGCCCTATGCAACACATGGCGCCCAAGGGATCCGTAAGTAACGACATGCCCTATGCAACACATGGCGCCCAAGGGATCCGTAAGTAACGACATGCCCTATGCAACACATGGCGCCCAAGGGATCCGTAAGTAACGACATGCCCTATGCAACACATGGCGCCCAAGAGATCCGTAAGTAACGACATGCCCTATGCAACACATGGCGCCCAAGGGATCCGTAAGTAACGACATGCCCTATGCAACACATGGCGCCCAAGGGATCCGTAAGTAACGACATGCCCTATGCAACACATGGCGCCCAAGGGATCCGTAAGTAACGACATGCCCTATGCAACACATGGCGCCCAAGGGATCCGTAAGTAACGACATGCCCTATGCAACACATGGCGCCCAAGGGATCCGTAAGTAACGACATGCCATATGCAACACATGGCGTCCAAGGGATCCGTAAGTAACGACATGCCCTATGCAATACATGGCGTCCAAGGGATCCGTAAGTAACGACATGCCCTATGCAACACATGGCGCCCAAGGGATCCGTAAGTAACGACATGCCCTATGCAACACATGGCGCCCAAGGGATCCGTAAGTAACGACATGCCCTATGCAACACATGGCGCCCAAGGGATCCGTAAGTAACGACATGCCCTATGCAACACATGGCGCCCAAGGGATCCGTAAGTAACGACATGCCCTATGCAACACATGGCGCCCAAGAGATCCGTAAGTAACGACATGCCCTATGCAACACATGGCGCCCAAGGGATCCGTAAGTAACGACATGCCCTATGCAACACATGGCGCCCAAGGGATCCGTAAGTAACGACATGCCCTATGCAACACATGGCGCCCAAGGGATCCGTAAGTAACGACATGCCCTATGCAGCACATGGCGCCCAAGGGATCCGTAAGTAACGACATGCCATATGCAACACATGGCGCCCAAGGGATCCGTAAGTAACGACATGCCCTATGCAGCACATGGCGCCCAAGGGATCCGTAAGTAACGACATGCCATATGCAACACATGGCGCCCAAGGGATCCGTAAGTAACGACATGCCCTATGCAACACATGGCGCCCAAGGGATCCGTAAGTAACGACTTGCCCTATGCAACACATGGCGCCCAAGGGATCCGTAAGTAACGACATGCCCTATGCAACACATGGCGCCCAAGGGATCCGTAAGTAACGACTTGCCATATGCAACACATGGCGCCCAAGGGATCCGTAAGTAACGACTTGCCATATGCAACACATGGCGCCCAAGGGATCCGTAAGTAACGACATGCCCTATGCAACACATGGCGCCCAAGGGATCCGTAAGTAACGACATGCCCTATGCAACACATGGCGCCCAAGGGATCCGTAAGTAACGACATGCTCTATGCAACACATGGCGCCCAAGGGATCCGTAAGTAACGACATGCCCTATGCAACACATGGCGCCCAAGGGATCCGTAAGTAACGACATGCCATATGCAACACATGGCGCCCAAGGGATCCGTAAGTAACGACATGCCCTATGCAACACATGGCGTCCAAGGGATCCGTAAGTAACGACATGCCCTATGCAGCACATGGCGTACAAGGGATTCGTAAGTAACGACGTGCTAACTCTTTTGTACAAATGTGTTATTTAATTTCGGTGAAATAATCGCACAAACAATACGATTATTTTCGAAAGATGCAAGTGCCATAATAGTCCGATTCTAAAATTAACATTAACTTAAGACTATTCATGATTTCACTAAATACGTGGTCTAACGATCAAAGCCAATTCTTTCCATGATTTTAACAAGCTTACGCACTCTTTCGTTAAACAGACCGCACGTTTTACTTAAACTATTCACACATTACAGATGTGAACATCGACGAATCTGATTAGCGATGGGCTAATTTAATTGAAGAAGGAGCTTCAGTCGTAAGTCTAACGACACAATAATCGTAATATCCAATTTATATTGACATCTCTACATTTCTCCGTTTCTTGTACCGTGACAAGGACTAATTATTTGGCTATCCGTTCTGTCCTACGAATTACCCCAATGCGACGACTACGGATCAACGTTTTTCAAAATATTTATTATTGGAACAGATTGATAAGTGCTTGCATGCTTACAACAAAACGAATAATACAATAATAATTAAGTAGTAATTTAAAACAAATCAAAAAAGTTACCACGAGTAACCAACTTTTATTAATTTAAACATGTGTTGAATGCTATATCATGTTTACATAACATTCGCAGAATAGGCCATTAATTTTGCGTACATTGGTGACAATTGTGACCTGTTTAGTTCATATGACACCACGGGCGTCTTGCTCTTTAAACGGTTTGTTGAAAGCCAATATGTCAAAAAGGAATAATGCTGTTATTATAACAAAGACGATCACCGAAACAATAGGCAGAACCGATGCTACGCACTAGTTAAAGCACCCACAACGTACATATTATACACGAAAACACCAAAAACTACTTGCGTCTGAATTCTGGTAACAGTTGAACTGGAAACAAACTACGCAGGATAACCATCAGTGGAGAAGTATTGTGAAACACGTCCGTGGGACCCGTCTCTAGATGACGATGACGATTCTTCTGTTGACGTCATCCGTCGATTGACGTCATTTCCGATCCGCCGTTTTGGTATTAACGCGCAATAACGCGTTGAAACCTTTTCATATTCTGAGAAAAACCCGGAATGATTTCCACGAAACTTGATTTGATGACAGACGCGATGACTGTTTATGTTGTTATGCCTTCCAAAACAAAAATTAATATACTCACTTCTCTGACACCAATTTGTAAAGAGTCTCCGCGCAGTGCTCACCGCAGATATAATGTTTCAATAGTAATTGGCTTTCACCAACTGTACGGCAGTTCCTGACTCGACTCATGTTTCACCGTGTCTTGCAGATCGCTGTCTTTCATGAACAAAATTGCTTTCGACGACCAATATAGCTGTCTCATTAATACATTGAATGTAACACTGTTTGAGACGAATTGCTGCGTTTTATTACGCTGCCCGCTTAATACCACACCACAGGAGGCGTTATTGCCTTCATTGTGAGGTGTCGCACGAATATGTGATGTTTATTTACACGTTGATTTATAAACAGTTTTTTTCACAGTGGATCCAGTGGATCCAGTGCAGAACAAGAAGTGGAGACGATAGTGGGGATCAACAAAATCAAGAATCTTATCCCGGATTCTACAACCACACCTCCCGGATTTGAATTTCTTCGACACCAGTCGACCGCCATCAATCGCATCGGAACTGTTCATGGACGATGCGGAAATCTGATACAGAAATGGCGCATTAAAGACGCCGTCAACCAATGCCGCATGTTTGTTTTCGGCGGAGGAATCTCAGCTTCCCATCAGCAACCTAAGATGTAACTCTGAAACTCTGCTGTTCTATCCATGCAATAGAAAAAGTGAGTCTTAACTGGCTTACAATAAAGGGAACGGTTTAAAATGAAGAGTAATTTTGTTGCAATAGAGTATGACGTCACTCAAGCCGATTGGCAAACATCGTTGCCATCGCGACAGTTTCTCCATCGGAATTACACGCGTTAAATGATCAACATTGTGTGTTTACTTGTTGGGTCTCGCATGAATGTACCGACCACCCGAATCAATAAAGTGAGTCATCACCTTCCCTGATCGCTATTGCGATGGTGTTGTCGTTTCCGTTGATGGATAGTTAGTCCTGCGCCCGGAATGATCTTCCGCAAACGGGACACGCTACTGTAGATGACGCGTCCTGTGTGGATGTGTTGATGTCTCGTGATTTCTTCTCCTCTTGTTTACCGTTCAGTGGTTCGCTCGAGCTCGAATGAAGTAGTATCCTTATCGATCTTGCCGCGCCGTGTTGACCGATACTGGATTAGCTTCTCCCAAGAGTCTTGGTCAACGCTGAAGCTCTTGAGAGATGATTTCAGTGTATTTATGTATTTTTTATACTGTATATAAAAAGTGAATAACATTCATTCTGCACGAGTCGAATGATCTGGTGCTCGTCACGTGACCAGGAGGGCAGGGGTTAGTTCGCACACAGTCATGTCGTAAAAACGGGTACAACTGGCTAAATCGCTTAGCACCTAGCTTGTGTGGATGAAGTCCTTTCAACGTGGTGATTATGTTCGGAGAAAAAAGATCTCACGCAGCGGGGTAAATGTGTAATTTGTCGCGGACTCACAGTGTGAAGACACTTAATTATGAGGTACGCGCGCTAACTTATATAGAAACACAGGTTCTCATGACCCGCGACATACCTGCCCATGTACCTGATCGCAGCGCCAATAGCATGACGACCTTTTGATTGCATGTTTACATATCTTCATTAACACTGAATTGTCACACTAGAGCGCCCGGCGGGGTTATGCACCGTCACTCACCGAGGGTGCGCCGACCGACCCCGAGACGCACTTTGTATGAAGCATACACGGCGAGGTGAGCCGCACGATCCTCGGGTGAACAGGTCTCGAAGCCAGACAACTGCGCCATTCAACTGCTGCTATTCCCGTGTACAGATAAGCGCCAGGAGGCGCCGCGCAGGCAGGTTCTCGTGGTTAAACGGTGCCAGATGACTTGATCTCAGTACCTGGTGACCTCTATATTGAATGTCCTTTTTGCCGGGTGGAGATAACGATAACGACGGGGAGAATGGCATGTGTTCTGCACAGGACAGACATCGGTCTTTACAGTTACAACATGGGCGTCTTTTCTTCAAATCGCAATGCAATTCACCAAACTGTCGGTACAAACACTTAGTGCAAGCCTACTTTGAATTAAGTTTGCACTGAGTTAGCAACATATACGTAATGATAATCCATGTTCATTAGTGAGCGATTACACGATAAGCTGTATTCGTAATTATAAGTAAACGTCTTGTAAATGTAATAATTCGCCATCGCGATAGTTATCATACCCTGTAATCTTTGTAATCAATACAATTAATCGACCTCGTTCAAACGATATCTTTCACAGTTACATTGTACTTTATCTAAAACATTCGTTACATTTTTCTTCGTGCAACTATTATGCGTTTTATTATTTTGCGATTAGTTTTGGGACAAAGAAATCAACGGTAATCGAACAATTGTACAGGTTGTAATATCAGTTGTAAATAGGTATTTGCAACTATGTAAAATGTCGTCGACTTTGCATATAAACGGACCAACAGTCGGATATCAAGAAAACACCTGATTGCATTAGAGACAGACGATAAGAATGTTTATCAGAATAATGCAACATATCAATCATTAACTTAAAATATGTAATATTCGATACATTAATTACAACACGATACAGAGCAAAATGTTCCTTTACAAACGAATACGTTCGCCGTGGACCAAGTCTTAGAAGATGGCGGCTGTGCTACAGGCTCATCACTCACTCTTATCTACGAACGACTAAATTTAGATTCCCAGGACTCGATAGACATTGACCATGTTCCGGATTCCCCTTATCGGATGGAGCTGTAGGCTTAACTAGCCGTGGACAACGTCGTGTTCTGTGCAGCACGTTGACTGTTGGGTACAGACCAACATTTCACTTCTTTTATGTTATTACTTTTAGCAAATGTTTTTATTATTTATTTAGCTAATTAATCATTATTTATATCTATTTATTATGTGCGTGTATGTGGGTCATTTAAAAAAGCAATTATTATTTCACTTAAATTTCGACATTTATCTGAATTGATTGACTTTATTTGATACAAATAACACAGCCGGGGCAACAATTGCGTTATATGTCTCGACACAATGGCGGTGATTTACGGAATGTAAATGTAAATGTATAATGTTATGAAATTGATCAACTTATGACATGAGGTAGCTGAGAAAAACAAAAAACATATTGACGTTGTTATTGACGTTGTTATTGACGTTGTCGTCAACACCTGTAGCCGCGCGTGATACATTTGCCACACGTTTCCGCATTGTTCCCCCAATCAACGCAGTCTCACCCTGTGACATTCAACAGGGTGAGGCGACTACGGATGTATTGATCATATGTGCTAATTGTATCTCAGCTTAGCGTGATGCTGTGACGAAGATATGAGATCCCGTGCAAGATTTAACGAATAACGAACTAATGTGCGTGGTGTGCGCACGCACGCGTGTGCGTGCACTGCATACGTGCATATGTGCGTTCTTGTGTAAATTAGCTGGAAATCGTTTATTTTTCTGTCAATATAAAGCATATTAAAAACATTATTATCCATATCCCACAAATTCAGTGCGCGGGCCTTGACCCACAAATATGTGGGATATGGATTAACAGCAACATATATCGTTTATTATCAGCTTATTACTTCTATTTTTCCATATTCTAATCGACGTGTTGCGACATTCAATTTCTCGAATAGCTCTGCAGCAATAGAGTCAAATACTCTAAAAGTATACTGTTTTTAATATGTATTATATTGACAGAAAAATAAACGATTTCCAGTTAATTTACACAAGAACGCACATATGCACGTATGCAGTGCACGCACACGCGTGCGTGCGCACACGCACGCACACTAGTTCGTTATTCGTTAAATCTTGCACGGGATCTCATCTCTTCGTCACAGCATCACGCTAAGCTGAGATACAATTAGCACCTATGATCAATACATCCGTAGTCGCCTCACCCTGTTGAATGTCACAGGGTGAGACTGCGTTGATTGGGGGGAACAATGCGGAAACGTGTGGCGAATGTATCGCGCGCGGCTACAGGTGTTGACGACAACGTCAATAACAACGTCAATAACAAAGTCAATGAATGTTTGACGCAATCATCATGTGTGTTCCATGCTGTCCTAATCGATAACATGTCTTCAAGTTTGATTTGTCGATTGGCTGAGCATTTTCGTTCTTCATAATGCACATCGGTATATTATTATTGCACGACTCCGTCAAATAGGTAAGGCTCTTTCTTGTAGTTGTGCTTTAATGGCGAATCTCTTTCTTCCAACACCTCGACTTCTCTGGGAAGGTTTCAGCCAGGTTGCAATTACTTCGCGCAGACTATTCGTTCACATACTGTTACCAACAACTGCCTATAGACAAGTATTCATTTGTGCAGTTGGTGAACTCAAGCAACGTAGAGCGAGCGAAACTATCCAAGCTTCAAATCGTCAGTAATTGGATTAAAACCCTGGTCATCTTTTCTGATCACTATGCTACTGACCCCCCGAAGTAGACACGAATGGGGGTTGGGTCTTACCCCCTGGGTTCAGGGCTATACTATTAATATGCATTTCTCTTTACGATACTGCATTAAACACATATTGCACAATCCATTATTCTGTAGCACATCAAGTTAAGCATCCGGCCTTCTAAATTACGTCTAACATGTCAGTCTGTCGAAGCATAACTATATATTTTGTTTGGGCGAGAATCATACAGTATGGGAGGTGTAGACATACAGTTTGTGTCGGAGTACAGGGAACTTAAATATTGCATGTTTAGCATACGAATACGAATATGTTATCTGCTATGCTGCCGAACTTCACGGAACGACAAATAAGCAATAAACCCGGGCTACGTATTCATTGTTAAATATTGCTAAATTTAGTCACACATATCAACGTCACGTTTTTTGTGACTAATACCTAAATTGTACAGTTGCTCCAGTAGTGAATGGACAGGTCATCGGTTAAAAAAAATTCAGGATGTGGGAAGATTAAACGTAGCCAGTATCCTAAGTTACGGCGTTAGTCAACGATTAGCCGAACGCGGAGACCGAAACGTCTGGCATCCTATGTGAATCTTCCCATAAATCTCGCTCAGTGGTTTGTTTTCCACCGCGTGGCCTGCCACTGGCATTGTTTATGAACTGGTCCGGCTCGTGGTGGCTGGTGTATGACTGTCAAAACACTACCCCTCGAAAACACTACGGCAGAGTTTTCAAAGTACGTTCAAAACACTACAGTGGCCAAGTTACCACCGCTAGCTGCACGGTTTGCCGTTTATAACAACCACGGGCGATGATAATCATAATTATGTTAGGATTGTATTTTATTGATCTTTAAATAATAAAAAAAAATTTCGCCGAATTTAGATTTTTGTCAAATAGATAGTCAATGCATATTGAAGCATAAACACGGTACAGACAATACTATACTAATTATAATACTTAATATATAAACTATCAATATATAGCTTGAAGCAATATCAACACGGCTTCGACGTACGTTGCAAACACAACCGCAGTGTTTTGAACCGGTTGGTGTTTTGAACGTCACACGCAGGCCACAGATCCGTGAGGTGTTTTTGTTCATAGAAATTGTTTATACTCGTCTGAAACCCGACTCTTCTTTGTGCGTAACCACACCTCGATCGTATAACCACACCTCGATCGTTACCTGTTTACGCTATCCGTGCGTTTCTGCGAACTGCATGGCGCGTGTTCGTTCCTGCGTTTCCTGAGATACTGCCACCAAGGACCGTTCACAGTTGTCGAAACTTATCTGTTCGTACAAGGCGTATCGATTATCAGAACACTCCCTGAATTAGCGCTTTAAAATGTCGATAATTGTCCACGTTGAAACATTTCGGTATAACGATGTTTTGAGATATTACATACACCGATAACCATCAGAATATGTTTACAAACATTTATCTTCAATAATTATGTTAAAGCTTTGCGTTTTTCTGTCAACTCCATGGTATCACGAATTGTTCTCCACGAAGTTGTGAATTTCCAAGATGCCGGAATCTATTGCAGCTGCGCGCCGGGAACGGTGGCGCGATTTCAAACAATACTAGTTCACTAACAGTTGCCGCACAGCGCTGCATCAGGCAACGGTGGTCACGTTTCGCGTGCGACGACAATCCATTAAAAAAATTCAGTGCGCGGGCCTTGACCCGCCTCCCCCCTTTACTTTTTGTGTGAATAGGTAAATATCAACAATAGTGAACTGCCCCTAAGTAAAAAAGCAAAGCGCACATTCAGTAACGTGTGTCCACGTGGCGCAATAGGCGGGCAAACAAAGAACTTCATGGGGACATAGACAAGCTGTTAAACTAGATTCGTATATGAGACGCCTCCAACTAGTTGGTCACCGCAAAGACAAACCAGTGACAATATTCGTCTCGTGGACGTCCACTCATGGCAAGACAAACAGGGCGATACAAAGAAAAACGCCAAACTGATCTGCAAAAATCCCCCACCCATAGCAATCAAGCTTTATGGAAGCGGATCGTGAAAGATTATGATGACGTATTTTCACGCAAAATACGCAAGCGAGCATTAGCAGAATCGGCACGGGCTACCGAAATCTGCGCCGTTTTCATTAAGTGCGTGGTAGGTTACTTTAATCAGCAAGTCGTTCTGGCGGCATGTTTCGCTGTCGGAGAGGCTTTGACACTGCGTCTTCTAACACAGTTGAATGCGCCACATTGCTCGCAATTACAGACAGCCGGAGAAGTCATTATATTATATAAAAAAAAATCAATGGTTACGCTGCTGGTCGCCAATGTTGTTGTCATGTGTGTAATTGAAAACGAACGACGACGAATAGAACGTACAGTGATTTATGCGAGCGGGTAAACCCTATCTGCATAATTATATACTGATATGCATAAATCACGATACTGCTGTAAGATCTATTTTATCTAAAGAATAAAGCGTGGTTTGCACTGGATGCTATCAGTTTATGTCACGACATCGAATGTTTCGTTGTTTCATAGGTGAAAATTCGTGAGAGGTGTTTAGTTCGCGTGTCACGCACGCACGCACGCACGCACGCACGCATGCACGCACGCACATTGTTTCACAGAATCTGGGACGTTATATAATCAACTATGATGGCGTTTTTATGCAGCTTGTTTGTCTGTCTGTCTGCCTGTATGTCTGTATGTATATGTATGTCTGTATGTCTCTATGTCTGTCTCTATGTCTCTCTTCTCTCTATCTCTGTTTGTCTTTCTGTGTAGTATTTCCGGTGTCGTCGAAGTATGTCGTAATACATCAAAGGGGCATCCTAAAATTTATTATTTTACTTAATGTGCTTAAAAACCACGCACACGTGACGTATTCGATCATCAAGCCAATTATTAATAATTAACTATGGCGCCTGTATCCTCAGGAACCTGAGCTCAGAGACGCAACAAAACAGAGCCATTAATCATAATCGTGAACAGGGACAACCGAAGATTTGTGGTGGAAATGCAATTCAAATAATAAGGTATGTTTTATCTGGATTAAGCTTTAACTTACTTCATTCAATCCAAACCAAGATATCAGTAAGACAATCACTTAAAGTCGAAACAGATTCTTGTGCATTTGATTGTGAAAGTGATATATAAACCTGTGTATCATCAGCATACAGGTGATGACTGAGATTATGATTAGTAATGACTTGGCTGAGAGACGTAGTATATAAGCTAAACAGAACAGGGCACTCCTAATGGAAGGTGTTGTGGGCAAGATAGTGTGTCAGATATGATAATGCGTTGGTGTCTGTCTGAAATATCTGCAGTTACGTAAATATGTCGTAGCTGTTTGGTGCATCCTGAATATTTGCACGAAATTGCGGAGAAACATGATCAGTAATGATTTTTATTGAAAACGTAATTGCATGTTTTGCCGGATCTTCTACTGCAAGAAATTGGACGCACGGCTACCGGCAAATGAATTTAAGGCATGCGTCCTGACAATCTGGAAAACGTTATCGCGGTCGGTAATGGGAACAAATAGCGAAATGTCTCCGAAACGCATCCACATTTATCTTCGTAATTCGTCGTCAGAAGAATTACAGAATACAGATCAGATTGCGCCGAAAGTGGTTGAACATGGAAACGTCACAGCCCCTTACGTAAGGTAACTCAACTAGGGCATTTGCCAATTTTGTTACTTTTTAATTGTCTTGTTTTAAATCTGTTTTTTTTGCCGAGTACCACAACTGTCACCAGCGTTATCCGTTATGCGTTACCCTTTATCCGTTATACGTCATTCGCTATATATATATATATATATATATATATATATATATATATATATATATATATATATATATATATATATATATATATATATATATATATATATATATATATATATATATATATATATATATATATATATATATATATATATATATATATATATATATATATATATATATATATATATATATATATATTATATACATATATATATATATATATATATATATATATATATATATATATATATATATATTATGTGTTATACGTTACACGTTATACATTGTACGCTATACGTTATGCTTGCAGATAGTCCACTGGTCTTCCTCTTGTAACACTGTGTACATTTGTGGGTCGATTGTCCTTCAACCGAGGCTATTGTGCATGCGTATTGTCCGAAAAACTTCTTTAATAAATAACATTTCTGGATTATTATCGATGGCCAACTTTTGCCCCGGCATACGTGTACTAAGGGCAATTCTTAAATTAATGGGTGAAATACTTGCAGCACAATTAATGTATGATTTTCATCGATGGATCTATGAGGACTTCCAGCGGTCGTTAGCCTTGGGAGCCTACAGGTTCTTGCAGGATAAAGCACATTCAAATTCAAAAGTAACACACACGCGCGTCTGCGGTTTACCGGGCCAGATATACGTTTCAAGTGTTAACATCCTTTGCTTTGTCTCCTTGTCGAAAGCTCTTCCTCTAACCACACATTGTCACTGTCAACAGTGAAGACATGTCGTTACAGTGACAGCCCCGTGCCCGCCACTGTCCTGGGTCGATTACCGACACGCCTCTACGTTTATCGCGATCACATTTGAATCGGGGTAATACGGTTCTTTTGTCGCAAGAAAATATACCTGGTCGACTGTTTACGAAGCCACAGCGCGCGGACAATACTCGGAGAATCAGTACGCCAAGAATCTGTCGGTATCTTTCGAAAACACCAGATTCCGATCGGAGGCCAATGTAGATCGGAGGCCAATGTAGATCGGAGGCCAATGTAGATCGGACGCCACAACGAGTCGGCGACAAACGGCTATCTACTGGTCTCTCGTTGGGCCGACGGGCGTGGTTGGAATGGACGCGGCGCGACAACCGGACGTCGCAACGTATAATTATATTTGCATAGAATCCATCAAAGACCGTCACTTGTGGTCAGACGTGAAGCGAGGCGTGACTGGACAATGTGCGCGATTGTGCCTAACTACAGAAAACATATCAACAAGTGGTCTGTACTAATGATTGAGATACGTGAGAAGTGTTTACGCGGCGATAAACGGGCGAAGATCGCATTGCATCGGGCGGGGACACGGTTCGCTCATTCACGGACAGGTTAACAGCACCAATAGGTAACAACAAGTAAATCCTTTAAATCACTGACTTGTTCAGTACGGTTTTTTGGTCCCACTGTAGGCCAAATTACTCTTATTTAAACACGTATACGCACGCACTAATGTTCCCCAACTTGTTCATTTTGGCGTCACAATCATATAAACAAATACGTTAATTAATTGTCACATGCGTGCCAGCATAACAAGACGGATTATGCAAGACAGTTATTTCAGTTATATACAGTAGTAGGCAGAGCGTATAGTCTCTGAGAGCAGCTGATGCGTCCGGTTGTCAACTTGTTGAATTTTGGCAGCGTTCACTGTGGCTGTGAAGGCCGATTCTTGAGTGGCAGTCCTTGCCGCAGCCAAAGCAGACGAAACAGGATGACACTGGTGGTATTGCTGCGTTTTGTTTTCGCCGCATCCTCTTCTCCGCCGCATGCTGGTGTCTCCTTTCATCTGCCCTTTCAACGCCTCTGCGTGTTGCCTGACGCCAAGCAGTGCGGTCTTCGGCCACTGCTTCCCAGTCTTTGGGGCTGATGTCACAGGCAGCACATAAATAAAATGTTATCTTGTGCCACGAAAAAAGCGTCGTAAAATAAAACTACCACGATAGCTATACTGATTGCGATCAGTATAACTATGCTTATTTACAATCGTCCGGTAGCGCGGCCAGACTTTATAGGGTGTTTCGAAACTTGCACAACCACTGCCCGCAAATATAGTAAACAAAGTATGGACTTATGCTAATTGACAGTTGTTTTAAGCCAGAAAATGGGGCATACATCTTTAAGCAGTACTTTATATTCCCAGCAATAGCGTTATTGTATCGCGTGTCAGGAAATAGTGACGTGTGTTCACGATGTCGCGCAGTGCGTTTATGTGACGAATGCTGCCGGATTCATCGACGCCAAAGTGAATCAAGAACAAGTCGATATCATTATTGCATATTATTGCTCCGTATTTGGAATCGTAAATATAAATAACACAAGGACGTGATCTACTGACTAACTTCCTGATTCCATTTGCCGTGCATCGCGGCAGTTGCTTTCCGCGTGCACAGTAATTAATTCTACTACACATAATCGAATACATTGGTTTGAAATCTACGAAGAGTACGCATATCTAAGTGCAAATGTGCTAATGCATGCATGCGGGCGGCTGGAGCGAGACGGGACGAAGAAAGATATAGGTGCGCGTTTGTCAAATGGCATGCAAAGAGCAGGTTAACAATTCAAGACACATCCGAAGAGCGTGTCTTGCGTACATTTTAGCTATGCGAACTCAGTCAGCCGCGTCAAAGTCTCGCGAGACGCAATCAACATATCCCAGTTTGCATGGCGAGCTCCTTTTGAGAATGTGCGGTAAACCAGCAGACGTAGGCAATCATACGGGTTCGTTTGCGATCTTACAGATTTCCATTGCCAGTATTTCACATATGCGTCATTCAGGGTTGGCACCTGTAGGAAAGATAAAATACGAAAATTCCCAAAATAGAAGCAACCGTCCTGTGAATGTTTGATTTTCGTGTCGGGTTAATGGTTGATGGATTGCCGCGCGCACAATCGCAAGATCTTTGCTCGCAGTTGTTACAGAGAGTTGCCGAAATCCTAGCGTGCAATTGACCTGCCAATTTCCATAATTCAATATGGTTCGCTGAACAGCGAACGTATCGCTTGTCTGGGTAATTGGCGGACGTTCTTGGAACACCGCGCTGGATTCTGCAGTCTGCGTCTCTTCTGATATCATAAGAGGGTTGTCTTATACAGAAGTGCAGTTCCTTCGGGTTATGGTAGCCCGATATAGTTAGCGGTAGTTATGTGGTTACCACTGAACGCTGCTGAAAACAACGTAGTAGTTTCGCAGGAGTTCTTCTCAAAATTGTTCGTCGAACGACGTATGTTGATGTGTTGCTTGTCTGGGACAGCGGTTGGTCTGTATGTCTGGGACAGCGGTCTGTATGCATTAGAACCAAGGAAGATTCCGAACTGGGCATCGTTTCTTACACAGACATCGTATGAGACAGGTCCCTCATTTTTTAATGCTGTTTTTCTAATCGAAACATTCTATAATAGTAGCAGCTACTTATATTTAGTCTTACACTTAAACCACCGAAGACCGAAGTGTTTCATATGTTATGTAAACGTAGTATGAGAGTGTATTTTGGAGATAAGAAATTCCGTACTTCATCGGACAATACAACGCGTAACGCTGCTTGGATCTTTGACCCCAACGTACACACTCAGGCAGGGTTTGTATTCGACAACTTATGAGTCATGACATGGCATTACGAGCACAAGTTACCCGAGCACCCATAGTTCGGGCATGCCGTTCGACTCAATTGTTTCTTGTTGACGTTCTTCGAAAAAGCGCCGCTGACTTGGACGCTAGCCAGAACGCCAAGGGCTAACACAATTGAAAAGATAGCGAGTTTCAAATGTTTGTTGTTTTGTATGTATGTATGTTTGACAGGTCACGTGACGCTTCACGAGAACAATGAGCACCCGGTGACACCGTAGTCGCTTGTAGCTAAACTTTGTTCCTTCAACAGTGTTGACAGTAGTATAAGTGAGCGCTGTTTTCCTCTTTAGAAACGTGCTAGATTGGAAGTTTTGACATAAAAAATGTTGACAAATTGATGTACGTGTGAATTAAAAATACACTTTAAGAGAAGGACGTCTTAAGAAAAGAGTTTGGCACGAAGACACACCTAAGGATAAAGGTAAAGGGGAGTAGACTGCGATGGGCAGGGCACATACACAGAATGAATGAGGAGGGATTGACAAAGAGAGCATGGAAAACAGAAGAGGGTGGTGGAACGGAAAGAGGAAGACCGAAATTATAAAGAAGGGACAGTGTTAAGAGAGGTAACGAAAGGGCAGAGGTGAACGGTCGGGAGAGGGAGAGAATAGCAGAATATCATAATGGATGTAGGCAACTCGTCTAGAGGGCGGAACAGACTAAGTGATGTGGCCCCCACCCCACAAGAGACCGGGGGGGGGGGAGAAGACATATACCATCACACCATGTATCAACAGCAAGTTGTTTACGTGTGCATGTCGTAGGATCTATTAAGCCTCCTGCACAAACTTTAGGGAGAAATAACTGACAAGTGTGTCTCGTACAAAAAGAAACACATTCCAACCTACTTCCCAAGCACTAAGCAGGTTGGACAAACGTTTTGCAAAACACCGAGTCGCAAGGTAGAGGTTTTCTGTAACTCTTGATCTCTGACGCCATATCGTCGTTCCACATCGCCAACGCGTAAATGGGTGTCGTTTTAAAGGGTGCTACGTTGTAGCGTGTCACTGAATCAAGAAACAACCACAACACTGTTGTCATTGACACTGAAACTATCCGAGCCTATACGACACCCGCCCACGCCATGAATGGCACCTGGTCTTTCATGTCAAACTGTTCCCGTGTACGCACACAGCAACTCACATCCAATCTAGATGAACGTAGAATACGTGTTACCCGTGTACGCACACAGCAACTCACATCCAATCTAGATGAACGTAGAATACGTGTTACCCGTGTACGCACACAGCAACTCACATCCAATCTAGATGAACGTAGAATACGTGTTACCCGTGTACGCACACAGCAACTCACATCCAATCTAGATGCCACTACTGCTGCCACTACTGCTGCCACTACTGCTGCGGATACTCCTGCTACCGCTACAGCTACACCTTGTGTTCCCGCTGCCGCTACGATTACCACGACCGCCGCCACAACCACAACCATAACCACAACCACAACCACAACCACAACCACAACTACAACCACAACCACTATATATGTCTTCCCTAGAAGTTAACAATGCCGTCTTCTGCTATGACCTTCCCACGTGACCTTCCTTTGTAATCCCACTACCGCCCTCGTCCTTCCTCGCCAGACACGCGCAGCATCTCCCTACCGTGACGGCGCAACCGACCTTCAGGTGCAAACAACAGGCGTTACTCTTGGCACAGAAACGCAGAAGAACGCATCGCCCATTCAAGAAAATAATGGCGGCATGCCCTTGTAAAATCACGAATTCACAAAGCTTTGGTTATGAATGGAACACGTCCTAGCTACAGAAACAATGGCGCCTATCGGTCAGATAAACATATGAAGATACGGTAATCAGGTCACTTAGAAACACTTAACTTCAGAGCAAACGATGCAATGACGTGATAGGGTTACTTTAGGCAAAGAGGCTAATCTATATACGGCATCAATACAATAGTAGGACTTTAGCAACTGTCGTCAATATTTCGCGACGCATTGCTGCTTAAATGTGGGCTAATTTAGGACGTGCGTAAATAGCTTAGCGTCGGATACGACAAAGGCTTTAGGCGGGTTTGAATCGCTCGTCTGCTATGTATAGCGTATGTTGAATTGCAGATAATACTTAGATGCAATCAGTGGTTATTAGTGCTTGAAACGTAGACGGCTGAGTTGCTATACAAATCCGTAAGGTAACTAGGTCGTAAAATAAACATTGAAGGGGAGATAATGTACAGAACATGTATAATAATGACATACACCATTTGTCGGGAATAATAACATATAACACTATGTTGCATATTATACATAACTATTACTAAATCGTATACTTGATTTTACCTTCAGGAGAATGGAAACTTAATAAATATTATGCATGCGGACAGATTGACGTTAGTTTTTAGCGACATATCGATAACGGTATCCTCCTGTTTTTCGATACCAGGTTTTAAAGATTGCATAGTCTAGCATGGATGTGTAGGTCTTAGTGTAATCATCTAGTGCTATTAAGTGAATAACCACACGCATGATTCTTATCTAGGTTATGACAGGTGGTTAATTCGTATTGTACCATACGACTTAAGAACTATTCTCTCAGACCTGTCCAACTAATCAAGTACTGTTGAAGTTCTCGGCATATGTTAAAAAGAAGCATACTATGCATGTACTGGTGCATAATTTAAAAGCAGCGCTTCTTAAATGAAAACGTAGCGATGTTCAACAGTAATATACTTTTCAGTAAACCATTCTTAGCTTGGCGAAATGATTAGTTCCGCCCGAAACGTAACTGGTGTATCGTTAGCAACAGCTGGACAAAGTACGGAGTATCTGACGTCGCATTAGTAGGGATTGAAGTTCTTCTACGCGCGAGAAGGAGAGTGGTAGAAGGAAAAAGAGAGAACTAGAAAGATGAAGAGACTGAGGGAAAGGGATGGGAGAGAGGGCAGGAGATGGAGAAGGAGAGACAGGGAGAGACGGGGAGGAGAGAAAGTATTTCCTAAATAAAACGCCCTACTCGAAAACATACTAAAACAAAACGCCAAAAATATAGTATGGTCTAGAATCTAACCGATCAACTGATTCTCAGTTATTCCTTCGTTGTCAGTCGCAGTATAAAAGCCATCTTGTTTAACGAGCAGACGACTATGACACGATCATGCTAAAACGCGATGTTAATGGTTTTTTATGTTTATTTTATATTTTGTACGCCGCCTATCGTACACATGTTTTGAGCATCGGGGGCACTAGAAAGGCACGTGGAACAGAACAGATCTCGGCGCGCTTCGGCAAAGGATGCAGATAGCAACTGTAGTGTTATTGGAGTGCGTGTGTACTCTGAGCATTACCCAACCTGACTAATAGCAATTGTGAGCTAACGTGATGTATAGCAACAGCGTAAGCCAGCCAATGCTATCTCTGTATTCTAACGTGATGTATAGCAACAGTGTAAGCCAGCCAATGCTATCTCTGTATTCTAGAAAGAAGATACACGCGATACTACTAACTACAGTCCGACATCCCAGTTGCACACAGTAAACAAAACCATGGGAGATATTAATAGCCCATCAGCTATCCTATACAGCAAGACCTTATAAGACACAATACAACACGCAGCCGTTCAACCCCCGGGAACCCAAGTTCATTGGCGCGAACCAGTCTCAAATCGGTACACAAATGTGTAAATTGTCAACAGATGGATAAATACGCTGAGGAGTTGAGGGTGATAAACAAGGTTAACAATATGGGTCTTCTTGTGACGGCGAAATATTATATTTCATGCTGACATAACGCTAACAGGTTCCAAAAGAGTTTGTTTCAACTCTGGGAACCAAAAAGTAGAACAGAACTAGACGATCAAAGATGTATAGACTTGCATTCTTAACTTTGGGAACCAAAAAGTGGACCAGATCTACATGATCAAAGATGTCTAGACTTTCTTTTTTAACTTTGGGAACAAAAAAGTGGACCAGAACTAGATGATAAAAAATGTATAGACTTTCGTGCAGGGTAGAATAGTGAATGTAAAGACGCCGGTTGCTTAGATGAAAGGGCCCACGCAACGGCTTCAAGTGTTTAACGAAATACGGACAATTCTAGATGCAGATGGTGAAACCGATATTACGGTTTTTAGAATGTTTGAAGGCACACAATGACTCAGAAACAGGCTACCTGTATAGAAGCTGTCATCTGATAACAACTGTCACGAAACAGTTGCACTGGGAAACTATTACGCGATTGTCTGAAAGGTTGGGTATAGTGTGCCATTATGGAGCATCGCTATTCTTGTTGGTTGCACCAGAATGACAGGTTAAACACGTGGTGTCTTTAATTGACATCCCTGCTAGCAATGCGTGGAAGTTGGCAGTACAACGTCTGGGGTGTTCTTGGAATTAGCTCACCGAAATTCAATCAGACGTGAATATTATCATTATAATATCACAAACCTAATGCATTTATATATGTCATAAGGAAAGTATGGCACAAACTTACTTCCTATATGTAACTAAAGTTTATCTTAAAGAAACAGTTAGTTGTAAGAAATGTGTAACACATATGATGGGTCGCCGCGATAATGCGATTTTTACGTAATCATGTCACGTGGGTTGCGATTGTCTAATTACGTAAAGTGCCGTAATCGCGGCGTCGTGTAGCCTTTCGTAGTAATCTACACCATCCATTCTTTCTAGTTGTATAATACTCTGAACATAAAATAAGAACGAACTCAGTGTAATACCACGCTGAAGTTCGTGATCGCACAGCGTAACACGCAAGCGTCGACACAAAGTCTTTATTGAGCTCGCACATTTGTTTTTGGTTACGGATACATTTCCAATGTTGTTTAAACTTTAGACTAAGGATATTGATATACCGCTAACGATTAATCAAACAACCATTGAGTTAACCTTTACAAACCCCGTCTTAGCGAACTAAATGGAGGTGTCGGGAATCCGACTGTGGAAATTATAAGTTGTTGGTTTTTAGTTATGTGCAGTATACGGAAGAGGTACATTTCAAAATTCTATCTATTTTAATTTGGGCGCTGTAGAATAAAACTTTTGCCCGAACATCTGAGTTAAAACATTGCGTTTTCCACAAGTATAACAACTGTTTTAGTACCATAATTAAAATTAATATCTGTAGAATTAATTTTTTTTGAAGACAACTTTCTGAAGCACCAGTTAAATCCAGCAATCGGTGGAAATATTTTAAAAGGCATTTTTGGTGCAATCTGATTTGTCTGTAATACAGATTTATTTGTGACAAGAATCAATCAACATACAAAGGTCATATGACAATACCTGTACTGTCAGAGTTGACAGCAACGACAAGCATAAGTCCGACAGATATATATGTTGCCAAATTATTACACGTTCGATGCGTGTAGCGTCTAAACAGGATATATACGAGCGGTTGAACAATTCAAGAGCAAACGGAGTAAGGGTGCCCGTAAAAACTGGCCGTGATTTCATTGTTCAAAGGTGGCGCGATGTTTTCTAAACAGTCGATGCCCAGTGAGGCCCGTGCATCGCAGTGCCGAGTTGGACCCGGCTGTCTCGCAACAGTTCGTGGAAATCTCTGATAACTTCTACGAGTGCAATACAAAGATCGTTGCGACGCGCGCCTACGTTGGTAGGAAGGTTAAATGCATTTATCTTTAATTCAATGCACAGCATTTGTTGATATTTAGGCTATTTAAGATAAATATACTCTTAAGTAGGTCGGGGCAACAACGCGGCTTACTAACCAATCAGGCGGCCGTAATTACGTGAAGAGCCACACACGAACGCACTTCAGATGTCGATGACAGATGACATTTGCGTGTCGTGGTTGACAGAGAACAGAATACCGAAGTAGCCTCGATTGTGTGAGATAACATTACAAAATCATCGGTTGACTCAATAACAGGAATACAATATTATTGACTTGACTCAATAACAGGAATACAACATTATTGAGTTGACTCAATAACAGGAATACAATGTTATTTACTTGACTCAATAACAGGAACACAATATTATTGACTGGACTCAATGACAGGAATACAATATTATTGACTTGACTCAATAACAGGAATACAATGTTATTGACTTGACTCAATAGCAGGAATACAATATTATTGACTTGACTCAATAACAGGAATACAATGTTATTGACTTGACTCAATAACAGGAATACAATGTTATTGACTTGACTCAATAACAGGAATACAATATTATTGACTTGACTCAATAACAGGAATACAATGTTATTGACTTGACTCAATAACAGGAATACAATGTTATTGACCTCTCAAGAACCGCGGTTGTATTCTTCGAATATTTATTGGTCCTATTCGGTGGACTGATTCGGAGAATACAACCGGGTTTCTTTGTAGGTAAATGACGCGTGCAACTATCCAAGAAACCGGACATACAGTCATCGAAGAAGGTGTTGTTATTTCAGACGTTTATCTTAAAAAAATGTCGCCGTTATCATCACGAATCGTCATGAGTCACCATCATCAGTGCAAACAAAAAACGACATCATCATGATATTAACCATACTTTACATAATCATTGATAATAATATAATAATAATAATACTAATATACCGACAACAAGAGAATGTTAACCCATTTTTTTTCTGCGTTGCCGTTGGCGTTGTAACTATAAACCTCAATGGAACATTGCGATTGAAACAATGTTTTATCTTGCTGCGCTTACACTACTTGGGAGATTGCCAGGGCAGCGGGTTATTTATTTAGCAGAGTTAAGTTGCCAACTTAGTAATTTATTTACGTAATTGTATTGCACTGGTTCAAGTGTTCTAATAGCGTCGTTTACAACAGGAGCCAAACACGGGCGGCGTGCATCAAATAGATGCGTCGAGATGGTGCTTATATAAACTCCACGCAACCCAGACAGAACAATCTTCGGTATGTACTATGAAGCAATTACGTGCAACTCTTTCCCCAGCGGAAACACTTTCACCGAGACCACACCAACATTTAGCTAAGTGGCGTTACGCGGCACAGTGTTTATATGCGGAAGAGGAAATGCCGACAAACAAAACCGCCAGGGTCTTAAATATCCGTGAAGCATTCGTCGTGAATGCTGCGACACGACACAGCCCAGCGCGCAGCACGCCTGCCGACGTGAATAGATTTTCTTGCACCGTAATCAGTAACGTTATCGCGACGGAGCAGCGACCCGTGTCGTTGAGTCGGCAGTACGCTGGAACGTAAGCAGCAGGACGCGTTACAGGGTAGGAGGTGGGTGATCTTACTTACCGGACAGTTGCGTGTCGTGATCGCTGCATCCCGCCAGCACTGACCGCTGTAGACGCCGGCGCGAGAAAGTTAGAACTGGTGACATCGCAGCCGGTGTAGATACACACGGACAGCCGGGTAGATCTCACTGGCGTCGCTCCACTGACGCCACGGTGACAGTACACACCAGAGACTGCCCTATCGACACAACAACACACGTTTTCGTAAAGTCCACCGTCGATCTGGCCAGCGCGAGCGACACCTGTCGAGTGCGATTGAGACTTCTCCTGGCCGCGGCTAATAGAGCGAGGCGTGGCGCGCGTCAAGTGTTCGCGTTGCAACGGCTTCGATGGTAATGTTGTTCGCTTAGCGCCGCGCACTGTTTTGAGACTCCAGCGGTGACGTCACCAGCGTTGTTTTCTATTACGGCGCTTACGGTAAGGGAGACTAAGGACCTGTCATTGGTCCGTGGCGCTCAACACCCACAATCCAGATTAATCATCAACACGAACACGTTCAAGTAACCAAGCTTCCGTGAGGAGTTAATTGCACATAATCCCTATTGTAATCTACAAATAGTTATCCAGTATAGTCAGTTTTATAGCATCCATCGTCAGTGTCAATTTCTTTCCGTATCGAGACACTTGGGTTTCCAGTTAAGTGAAATCAACGTTTCCTCTGTCGTGCCAGCACATTGCAGTACATTTTGTAAAAAGGATAAAGATGTTCCAGCTAATCTCCCGCTAATTTCCCGCTAATCTCCCGGGCTCAAGTAGTTAATATCAGTTTTGTGACGCAGGCGAAGAAAAATCCTCCGGCCAAAGCAGCGGCACATGTAATTGAAATGTGGTTTGTGTGTAATATATAATTTTGGAGAGCATTCTTGTACTGAATAAACACAATCAAATAACCAGTAAAACATCAGCAACACAATGATTACTAAACAAAAAGCCCTAACTTTTAAAAATCAGTTACCATTCATGACAGAAATTGAAGTGTGTGAAATTTGGGAATATTTTGCTTATCGGGTGCACAAGAATAATAGATTATGTACGTATATCCAGATATTGGACGGATGGCAAACGTATTAATTGGCCGACGTTTGTCAGTCGGGATGTGCATGATTCTTTTAATGAATTAATTAATTACGCTAATTGTTGCTCGTCTCAAGTAAATATCTAACATAAACCGGTCAGATTGTTCTTGTGTCTTTTTGATTTTTTTACATATGCCATAGAAAATGCTGAAATGATAGAAATCATAATTTTCTAAAGAGCCAAATAAGGATTGCGATGGCCGCCCAAATGTGTTTTAATGAACCACGATTTTTAGTTTTAATTTGACGGTTATTTGTTTACGGACATCGACCTGTATGTAAACAAAGTATTCGAGTCGAAACATTCAAATTAAGCAGTTAACGGTCAAGTTTGATTGGAACATATATGAGCGGACAAGATGTTGGTATATGTATTGTTTATATTATACATAGATTTAGCGAACATATACGATCGGAATGGGTATCTTTAATGTTAATATGCTATAGTTTACTAACTCGACTTATTCGAGGATACACGCCATGGTCTATACACCAACTAAATTACGTTTATTGCCGCGTTGACAGTAACAACGAGGAACCTCTTTCCTCTGCTAATGTCAGACTGATGTCTAAGGTATCAACCGTCCAGATATTGACAGCTAGGAAGAGCCCATTCAAAAGTGTCAATATTACAACTCGACAACTCGCGCGGGCTCTACTAAATATGCTGAGATTCTTGTGTTTTAAGTTCTCGGACAGGTCGTTCCATAGTATGGCCATGTGTCAACTAAAACAACAGTCCGTAGCACAGGTAGAACGAGAAGTGACTTCTCCGTTGATCGTACAAAGCGAGTTGATTAGTGTCTCTTCAAAATGTCACTCATATGTACCGGTGTCGACAGTAATTATAGGGCAGTTCTAAAGCAGTCGAGTCATTTCGCAAATGTGCTGAATCATTTTGGATATGTCAAGTTTGCTCTACGATGGAGGACTTCCTTGTAAACCCGATGGAAAATAACTAGAACACTAACAAAACTAGGGTAATTGTCGACCTGTATCTGTGTTTTGTAATATTTAAATACTCCACCTTGAACACCAAGGTTATGTTCCTCTAGGTTCTTCACCAATCAGACCTTTAGTTACTCGGGTCCCCATTCTCACGTGTCCACGTGGAGTGGACACATATTCTCACTAGGTGGCGCTCCAATTCCTCCTCAACTTGCTCTACAAGTCAGGTGTATTGTGGGCCACTTAGACTTGATGATTAACTCGGGTAACCCCACTTCAGACGTGGCGTCTTTGAGTACTTTGGCCACAGCACAAAATTCCATTCTATAAAGAGACGATGCGGCGCTGTTATTATTATTTGGAAAACTTTTCTTCTCAACCGTAACTCACCGCGGAAAGTTAGTGAGTTGAGATAGCCCATGATAACGCGTCTTGATGTATCAAGTAAAGCGCTGCGTTTCGCGTGAAACCACCGTTACCACCAGCACCGTTACCACCGACACCGTTACCACCAACACCGTTACCACCAACACAGTTACCACCAACACAGTTACCACCAACACCGTTACCACCAACACCGTTACCATCAACGCCGTTACCACCAACACCGTTACCATCAACGCCGTTACCATCAACGCCGTTACCATCAACACCGTTACCTCCAACACCGTTACCACCAACACTGTTACCACCAACAACGACGTGGTACGTTTATAAAAAATCAGTATCAGTTATGTATAAAAAGGAAACTGTGATTAACTACACTAATGACAACTTTAATACGCACAACAGAAAAAAAATCAGTTATGATTATATTGATATTTAATGCGTGAAACAATTCTTTTATCAGGCATGGTAACGGTTTGATAGATTTTACTCCAGCTTATAGCATGGTGATTTTCATAAAATATCAAATCACAATTTTTTAATATTCAGCGTTACAACTTGCTGTACGTGAATCAGCATGCATTAGACTATGGTGACCTACTTTTTGTGTTATTCAGGCCCAATTTGTTTTCGTTCGGTTCCATGGCCCAATCAATAGTCTAAAAGTATATAATCATTCGTCAGTTCTGGGTTCAAGACCCACACGGACTAAAAACGGTACGTTTGGTGTAAAAAGCTGGCTCTCAGCTTTGGGAACGACGTATCTCTTGAGGACGTAAAACGAACCAATGAGGACGACATGCACCCTGGAAGTGATCACCCTCAATACGAGCATAGAAAGGTTGGTTTGACGTAGTGTTGTGAGAGAAAGGCTGAAGATATGCATGAGACTTCATAAGACCACCAACGTTCGGTAACAACAACACGTACACAGACTAGTCAGCAATGAGAACGTGCCGAGTGCCTTTAAGGAAGTTCACGATGAACCATACTGGCCCAAGTAGGTGCGTTGCCACAACAGTGGCGCCACAATGTGGGCCGAAATACAACCAAACAAGATATTTGGACGATTTCGCGCCAACGACAAGCCTTCATCTAGTGCGGCGTTTAGAAGTTCGGTGGCGCCCTCTGGTTGAATTAGCATAACAAACCAACCAATGATTTAACAACAACGCGAGTGGAACATCTCTCCAGAAGAGGAGGATCTTGTAACGTCAGCGCCTGTCACTTATAAACGACTTCCATGACAACTGACTATTCACCGGGTCAACATATTATGCGGAATGGGTACACCCCGGAACACGGTGGAACGGCGAATACTTTTCAGTGGATGTTCAATATGTTGATGTTGTTGACATGTTTAGATAGATAATGACATAATGCAGTGTTCAGTGATTACCAGGTGGTGTCGCCGCCTACTGGTAATCACTGGTTGAATCTAGACAAAACTAATATGTCCTGTCTGTACTCTTCTAATTCTGTACGACAGTAACGTGGTTTAAGAAATTAACTATTATGAATATTCGGCTAACTTGTAAATTCGTAGGCTGCGACAGTGCTGTACGTAGTGGCCCGGGGGCAGGGGGTGCACCCACACCCGGGCGCCGGGTGCGTCATATCGACGGTCAACTTACCCATCAAGCGGTTAACTTCATATTAAAAATCTGCGATTCTACTCTCGTATAATCTTGGCAGCGTATATATATATATATATATATATATATATATATATATATATATATATATATATATATATATATATATATATATATATATATATATATATATATATATATATATATATATATATATATATATTAATTAGCAGGAGGGTATTTTTATTAGATACGTTGAATGGAGAATATCAGTTCAGAGAAGGGAACGATGATGGTAAAGAATATAAGGTGAACTAGCACGAGACGAAGGTCTTTCGGCCGAACAGGACATCATACGTGTCATAAACACCACTCTGGACCGACTGCAGCAGGAAATGGTTAAGAGGGTCACTCGTCTTAAGGAACTGAATGCCAAATTTGGCATATCATTGTCGATGGTAGCACGTATATCATTGACGATGATAGCACGTATATCATTGTCGATGGTAGCACGTATATCGTTGTCGATGGTAGCACGTATATCATTCTTTCAAGAGACGTCGCATCGTCAACATCTATATGTAGGCTATAAGGCAACTGGAACCGCCTTTGGGAAAGGTAACATGTTCCATCGTTAAAGTCACCGCAGTGCGGTAGCACGTCATTACGGCATTCCCGGAAGAATAGTTAATTAGTTAGTTAGTGCACACACGCACGCATGCACACACACACGCACACATGCACGCACACACTCATGCACACACGCAAACAAACAAACAAACAAACAAACAAACAAACATACATACATACATACATACATAAACCAACGTCTGTATGTTGATATTTGGATGTCGTAGATGGTTGCTGATGTACTTACGTAATCCACGTGGTTACCTTACCTACGCCCCCTGCGCCCCCTGCGCCACCTGCGCCACTTACGCCACCTGCGCCACTTACGCCAGCTGCGCCACCTGCGCCACCTGCGCCACCTGCGCCACTTACGCCACTTACGCCACCTGCGCCACCTGCGCCACTTATGCCACCTGCGCCACCTGCGCCACCTGCGCCACCTGCGCCACCTGCGCCACCTGCGCCACCTGCGCCACCTGCGCCACCTGCGCCACCTGCGCCACCTGCGCCACCTGCGCCACCTGCGCCACCTGCGCCACCTGCGCCAACGTGGTCACTTACGTTTGAGAGAAGTGTCTACATTTACCAAGTGGTCGTCTTCCGCGGCAATAAAACAACTACATGTTAATAACGTATTTCAGTTTTATTGACTGAAGACAAATAAAAATTTTAGGATCAAGTAACTACAGCAGCCTGTATAGTCATCGACATTGTATGCTAATAACCACACAGAAACAGAGAAACATGAACATTCCTACGTCGTCTTAGGTTAAAAGGTATGAACGATGTTCTTAGCGACACGGTCATCTGCCGCAACTATACAGTTTTAATCGACTGGAATGGAAGAGAAAGCATATGTTCTACCTAAAAGTTCTCTTTATAAAGGGGGAGGCATAATCTCTCTATCATGTACCTAAGATAACCACAAAAGATTTCTGACAGACGACTCTTGCTTGGAGAAGAAGACGTGGTGTGACATTTAGTTGTCAACCATTGTTTGCAGTTTTCCCAAGGATGACGCCGCCGCAGACCAGGCTGCAGCCCAGCACGAGCTGGCAGCAGAGGATTTGACCGACGAAGACACATCCGACACAGATGAAGAGGACAGCGACGAGATGGAACGTCTACAGTCTGGACATCCCACGGCTGAAAAGACGAGTCTGGGAGTAAGACTCGGACAGACTCGGACACGGACACAGAAGAGAGTAGCTCCGAAGAAACGTCTTCAGTAAAAGCTGTGAAGAAGCGCAGAAAAAGAGCCAAAGGCCTTCAGACGGTAATGGCTGGCGTCGAGAATGATAATTGCGATGGATCAGTCGCAAGTGGTTGACGTATGCTTAGGGCGAGTTTGGCATCTTTGTTACACTGTGTGACCATCATGAAATAAAGTTGACGTTGTCCCACGAAGTTACTTACGCATACATACGTGCATACGCACGCACGCACGCACGCACGCACGCACGTACGCACGCACATCTGTTTACGTACACGCATTTTAAAGATTGGATACATCTAACCACGTATGTATGCTATTCGGCTAGTGCACGCGTGGACATGCAATGGAAACATAGCTGACACTATCCAGGAAGGTTTTACAATACCACCTTGAACACTATGGAATGACGAATGCACAACCCTGCGAAATTGTTTAAAATATTACCCTTATGAAACTTTTAATCGGATGTCAGCACTTAACATTAAAAGAAACATTATGACGTAATTGTTGCTAAGCAACGCGTGTTGAAATGCTGCATAGCGCGCGCACATTATTTCCCGGAGAAGCCGAATCGTCTTCAGCCAATTAATAACTGAGTTTCACAAAGGTAAAGTGCTTCAGTCAATAATTATATTAGGTTCTGGCCTGGTTAAAAAGTATGAAGGAAATCGTTATTAGTTGTCAATAATCCACCGAATGGCATGCGTGGGTTATGTTGTATGGACAGTGTATTTAGAATTGTATGTGTTGAATTCGGTCATGCACTTTGCAATTTTTCCTTAAATTTTCAAATATAATAAATGTTCATAAATGGATTTTTATGATAATTGTCTTGCCATTTCGAAAAAATACATCAACAACAATAATAATAATAATAATAATAATAATAATGAAAAACAACAAAATATAACACGATAATAATACTGATAAGCAATTGTCCCGTTGTATAATAAATAACTTTTGAAAGAAAACGACCCTTCCATTACAGCGACAGTCTGCAAATGTGGATATTCTGGATTTTGGTCGTTCGACTGCTGGTCAGCACGGGCGGCGACAGTAAAGGTACGTAGGAAACTCGGCACCCTCGGAAAACTGGACCATGCATAATTGATCCGCAGTAAAACGTTAACAAGTTTCCCGAATACTGTTGATCTGCATTCTTACCTGTCATGCACTTTCATAAAAGTAACCGACGTATTTACCTTCGCTGCTCACTCCTGCTTCGACCATCTACTTCTGGTTTACCTGTAGTTGGAACTAAAACTGGAACCAGCGCTGTCTCGGATGCCGCATCGACTCTTTGGCATTCATCCCCTCTTAGTTTAGCTGAGCAGGAAAATATTATACAATTTCGTCGTCACTTGAAAATATGTCTTGTCAACTATACTTACCATCTTTAGCTTCCTGGCGCACACGTCCATCTGTTTATAACTTTAATATTGCTTACCGATTTCCACATTGACATTGTTTGATGCGCCTTCAACTTTGGTTTCCGGGGACTTAGGCAGCAACGCTTCGTTTCCTTCTACTTGTTATTATAATAATGTTTATATTCTTTCAGATAACAACGTAATTTGCCGATTCGGTAGCGACGAACGCTGTCTCTTCAACTGTCTCTGTTCCAACGGGTGCGACGAAAATACCGGGGAGTGTCTCTCGAGTGGATCTTGTCCGCCCGCTCTACCTGCCCTCTTTCCATATCACGGTCAAGGTTGCTTGACCGGCAAGTGGGTTTTAATTTTACATGTGGATAAATGCTATTTCATCTACTGTGACACACACACACACACACACACACACACACACACACACACACACACACACACACACACACACACACACACACACACACACACACACACACACACACACACACACACACACACACACACACACACACACACACACACACACACACACACACACACACACACACACACACACACACACACACACACACACACACACACACACACACACACACACACACACACACACACACACACACACACACACACACACACACACACACACACACACACACACAAACACACACACACACACACACACACACACACATACACACACACTCGCGCGCGCGCGCACGCACGCACGTACACCCACATTTTCCTTCACCCCACTCATGTTCTAATAGAAAATACAGCCAAGCTAACGCCTGTGTTTACATATCTTTAGTACTTAAAACAATATGTTATATTGTTAACATCTTGAAATGATTCGCAGGAAATGCCGCCAGGGGAATGGTGGCGACACAGACGGGACAGTCCGGAACCAGTCCGGCAGACATGGCGACTGACGGTGATACGACCAATACGTGTGCCAGCCCAAAAGCCCCGACGGACGGTGTAGGCAAGGCAGCGAAATGGTCGATTAAGCTAGAGAAACGTTTATATGTCTACGAAGTCATCATCTTCTACCGTGAGAACGGTAAGGAAATAATGGTGTTGTCATGTCGCTCTAAGTTCGACTCTATGCAGGGTCCACCTTTGTATCACAAATGGTGTCTGTCTACGTCAACTCTTGGTTGATGTTTATGTCAACACTGTCTTTGTTTTGTAACAATAGCCGATTGTGCTAACAACAGGCAACACTCGTTAGTGTTTCAAAGTAAAGTAAAGTAAAATGAAGTAAAATAATGTAAAGTAAAGTAAAGTGAAGTACATTGCGCCAATTTCCAGTCTGATATGGACGTGGTAACGTATCGTTGTTGTGAACACTGTGTTAATTACTTACTTACTGTCTTACTTACTTACTTACTTATCATCTTACTTACTTTCTTATTTTCTGACTTTCTTACTTACAAACTTTCTTAGTTACCTTCTTACTTATTTACTTTCTTACTTACTGACTTTCTAACTTTCTAACCTTCTTACTGTTCTTCGTGCTATACTAATGTAATAAATCATTATGTTATGCATTTTGCAGAAGGTGACATCAACGTCGCACTGGATACGAAAGGTAAATGGCGCAACAGACGTTCTTACGACATAACAAGGAAAATACGCAATTTAGTTGCGACCCTGTATAAATCCAAGCGCAAGGAAAAACACAACTATTTGTCACCCGACCGCGTATCTAGCTGTCAAAATACCGGAAATATGTTTTTCCTATATCGATCTGAAGAAGTTGTATGTTACATTTTCGCTGTTGTTCGCGCTCGAATTCGACGGAACGCTAGCAGCAAAAAAACACTTGATTGTTTTAGCGCCGAATACTAACTGACTGAGACGACATAGAACATTGTCCCATCTGTTAATTCGTCAACATAATTAGGCATGTAAAATTATTATAAAATGGCACATTTGCGATATGCATCCCCGGAAGTCGCTGGCCGAGTAATACAAATAATCGGCCTTATCCGATTATTTATGCTAATTCGCTACTGTCTTGGCCGATTCACGGGCGATGCACGTCTCAAAGGTGCCGATTAATGTATATATATATATATATATATATATATATATATATATATATATATATATATATATATATATATATATATATATATATATATATATATATCACCTTAGAAGGCACGTTACATTGTTGTTATAGCTATGGGTATTAATGTACCGCATGCACACCTTTTCTGATTTTTTTAGCTTAGAAAATCAATACGTGACAAAAAGTACGCGACTTAGAGCAATCAAACCATTCAGTGGCGTATTCCCCCCCGCATTATTCCGTTGCGCCTCTACCTGAATGCAATGGGAACTAAACTTGCCCCATTTGACATTCCCGTTCGTGTCATCCTAGAAACGCCATTGATTTAATTTAACAATGACACACCGCGCTACATCACAAACATAAGCGACCAAAACATGGCTGTTGGGGGAAGACCAGTGGAGAATTGCATTGGTGGCCATGTTAACGTTTTGTCTGATTATGAGAAAACATGACCATAAAAAAATCTGAAATTTGTCTACAGCAACTGCCATTATCTCATTGACATGCTGACCAAGTTTTATCAAAATCACATACCTTCAGCTCTTTTAAAACGCCCCGATGTGCAATGCCCGTCAATATTGAAAAAAATAGCCATGTATTCATGCGTCCAAGTGGCCCTTAGCAGAAAAATTCCCATAAATCCGTCGGCCAGTTAAACTCTAAAAAAATGCACGGTTTCACAGCCAATAGCTTCTACAAACAAACCTGTGAATATGCCTGCTCAACTGCACTTATTTCACATCATATGAATTATTCACACATCACAATTTAATACGCCCTACATTCGTGTGAAACAATAATCAGGAAGGTCAACAGTGGTCTTACCCCTGATGCGGATGTGGTGGTGAACCGGCTTCTCGTGCTGTCAGCCGTCCTATCTGTCGCGACTCTCACTGTCACTTATTGTTGACGGTATAGTTGTGGTGTCGACTTTTGTGCTGCTGTTATCATTGTCCCGTGTCACAGGCCTGCCGGAATGTCTAGAAACAACCAAGGGTTTCGAGTACAGAGGGACCCAAACCAAGGCGGCATCAGGAAGGACATGCACGAAATGGGCCGTCGCTAATCTGGTCAGTCCAGTGAAACAAGTGTCATTAACATATGTGCTCCATCCTGTCCTGATGGAAACAACGAAATTACTATATGGCCGATTGGCTGAAAACATTTTTTTTATAAAGAAAGCGGCTGTGAAAGGGTAACGTAAACACTGAGTATCTCGTCAAAATGACGGTTTTTGGACCGGTATGTTCTATGATGCGTCAACGATAACTGAACAGTTTAAATAACTATTATCTCGGTAATTCAATTATCAGATTATCACGTACAGCCTCCTGGAAAATGCGATTGTGTTTGCCATAACTATCGCACAATGTTAAGTGATACGTCACTTTGAAGCGCTGTTAATGTTGCATCTGATAAACTGCGACGTTTGATCAAACAGGACGGCAGAACACACCTTGGTTCTATGTTATCATCCGTTTCTCCGCAGAAGTACCAACATCATTGCAATGGCGGAAGCAACTACTGCCGCAACTTCGACAGACATCTTTGCAAGGCAACGAAACCATGGTGCTACACGACGGAACCCGATAAGGGTTGGGAATCATGCGACATTCCCAAGTGTCATAGAGGTGAATTAATAACCAACGATCCACGTCATATGATTCAATGTTCAATAATATTGCATTGGAGCGTACTATTATATACAAAACGGGAAGTGACATGCCTCACATGTATAAACGCAAACCACCCATATTTTCAACGGCTCTATCCTAGGGCCAGTACTTACCGGTTATTGCTGTGCCCCTGGCAGACATCCTCGCTAGCCAGGGGTGGTAGTAGTACTGCTGTGCCCCTGGCAGACATCCTCGCTAGCCAGGGGTTATAGTACTGCTGTGCCCCTGGCAGACATCCTCGCTAGCCAGGGGTGGTAGTAGTACTGCTGTGCCCCTGGCAGACATCCTCGCTAGCCAGGGGTTGTAGTACTGCTGTGCCCCTGGCAGACATCCTCGCTAGCCAGGGGTGGTAGTAGTACTGCTGTGCCCCTGGCAGAAGCGTGGATGTTTCCGTTTATCCCGTACCATGTGTACGCTGAATAGTTCGTACTTCCGTTTATGGGAACAAGACGCGCCTGCGCACACTGTGGCAAACTACGTCAAAGACTGTTCCCACGAACGGTCCGCATCATAAGTTCACGCATGCGAGCCCCCCAAAAAAGGGACGGCCGTTTTTGGTTGCCAAGGGTATTGATGGTGCCAGGACCCCTGGTGGCGAGGGTAGATCTGCCAAGGGTACTGATGGTGCCAGGACCCCTGGTGGCGAGGGTAGATATGCCAAGGCTACTGATGGTGTCAGGACCCCTGGTGGCGAGGGTAGATCTGCCAAGGCTACTGATGGTGCCAGGACCCCTGGTGGCGAGGGTAGATCTGCCAAGGGTACTGATGGTGCCAGGACCCCTGGTGGCGAGGGTAGATGTGCCAAGGGTACTGATGGTGTTAGGACCCCTGGTGGCGAGGGTAGATCTGCCAAGGGTACTGATGGTGTCAGGACCCCTGGTGGCGAGGGTAGATCTGCCAAGGGTACTGATGGTGTCAGGACCCCTGGTGGCGAGGGTAGATCTGCCAAGGGTACTGATGGTGCCAGGACCCCTGGTGGCGAGGGTAGATCTGCCAAGGGTACTGATGGTGCCAGGACCCCTGGTGGCGAGGGTAGATCTGCCAAGGGTACTGATGGTGTCAGGACCCCTGGTGGCGAGGGTAGATCTGCCAAGGCTACTGATGGTGCCAGGACCCCTGGTGGCGAGGATGCTTAAAACCAATCGGACTACATGTTTATGAGCATCTTTACTGCGCACGAAATATGACAGCCAAACTTACAACGATCACAGCTTGATCACGTACTTTATTTATAATCAACAAACTACTGTTGACAAAGCAATGTCAAAACTATGTCTAATACAATAATACAGTGTTATTACATGTTATTTTATTAAACGCAATTTGTTATGCTATGAGGCGCCACACACCTGGTATTTGAACCAATTATCGTGCATGTAGCGCACAGCACGGGACTTCAGCGAAATAATTCTATCGGCGTTACCACGATAGATTGGTCGAATCAGTCCTTCCCCATGGCTTCCACTTTGCCGCACTGGGGAGGCGAACTCCCGTAACCTGGAGAACTATACTGGCGGAGACGTAAGTCCCTGGTAGGTTCAACGAAGCCAGGCAGGTCAAGGAGTAGGAGTCAGACGAAGTGTAGCCACTCAAAGGTGGCGAGTTCTCTTCAGCCTTGGAAATGGTGTCTCGGAATTAAAAACACCCACAGTAGTAGTGACACACTGTAGTAAGAGCCAGATGAGAACATAAGTTTAAATAACAACACCAGGGTTGAAGTCCCTGCAGTAACACTTCGTACATCTCGAGGGTCTACCAACCCTTACGAAGATGACAAGGACGGATACCATCTGATGCAAGGACGGATACCATATGATCCTTTTCAGGATTGTGTGTGCAAAGTTAAGGCTGAGCGTGAGAGCAAAGAAGAATCCAACCAGGTTCAGACTTAGCCGGGTGCAATCACAATAAATCACGATGTAGCCTCTCGCGTTAAAAAAAATCAACTGACTGGGAAGCTTTGGAACGACGACAAACTCGTACAAGGTCTATGTTGATATATACAACATTGGAACGACGACAAACTCGTACAAGGTCTATGTTGATATATACAACATTGGAACGACGACAAACTCGTACAAGGACTATGTTGATATATACAACATTGGAACGACGACAAACTCGTACAAGGACTATGTTGATATATACAACATTGGAACGACGACAAACTCGTACAAGGACTATGTTGATATATACAACATTGGAACGACGACAAACTCGTACAAGGACTATGTTGATATATACAACATTGGAACGACGACAAACTCGTACAAGGACTATGTTGATATATACAACAAAGCATGCTCGGCCATCCTACCGCCTCGAGGAACTTTCAAGACTAGTGTTCGGCATTCGAATGAAGTAATTGCACCAAGTAAAGTTGTAATTAATGCACGACCCGAGACAGCATACACAGCGCAAACTACACATGAAGAAGAAGCGTTATCATGACATTCTCGGACCATTTGACTGTTGCGAGTTGACCAATGATCTCCATAATGCCTGGACGTTTGTGAAAAAAAAAATTCGGGAAAGAAATCAAAAACCATCTTTATACAAGGGGAAGATCGTTTCGATGTTTCGAAAACTCAACTGCTCTCTTCAGATAATACGAGAACATCCATCCATCAAGTTGAGAGGAAGTCAACATTGCGATCAAACAAATAAAACTTGGCAAAGCCCCAAGACTAGATGGCATTCCCATTGAAGTGTGGCGGCTACTCAAGTTAAGGAAATATTTATTGAAGTTTTGCAACGAAACATACTTAGGAAATAGACCACTTAGGAATGGGGGATCTCGAGTATCGTACCAACACCTAAGAAAGGAGATCTGACTCTTCATGAAAACTATCGTGGAATAAATCTAAAACAGACTGCAGCAAATATCTATAATCGACTCCTGCTTAACAGCACCTAGAAAAGATGTAGACTCCTACGATCTACATCTTCACAGATTCTTGCTCTAAGACGCATCATCGAGAAACAACCAGAAAGAGGCTGCCATTATTTTCATCGACTTCAAGAAAGCCTTTGACTCAGTAGCTATAAACAAGCTGTTCCGGGTTCTTTATGCGTCCCAGAGAAGATCATCAAAGCCATAAAACATCTCTGACGTTATACTCACTCCCGAAGGGGAAACTGCACATTTCAAGATTAATACAGGAGTTCTCCAAAGAGATCCTCACGCCCTACGCCTGTTCATCATAGTCTTGGACTACGTTCTAAGAACTGCGATTGATGACAAAGAAGGACTAAGTCTCACAAGGTGAGGAAGCACCAGACATCCAGCCTCACATTTTTCTGACCTGGATGATGCCGATGACATCGCTCTGTTCGCTAACACGATACAAGAAGCAGAATTTTTACTTCATAAAGTGGAAAGTGCTTCCAAATCTTCTGGACTATTTCTCAATTCAAGGAAAACAATACATGTATATCAACGCATCTGCTAATGATTGTGTACACTCATCAGACGGGAGTCGAATTTAAAAGGAGAGGATTTTAAATATTAGCGGATCCTACACAAACTCACAATATGACGTTCATTATAGAAAAGCCCAGGCATGGGCAGCAGTTCACGCCGTTGACAAAGTTAGGAGAACGCCCATCTGCAGACTCACCAAACTGAAGATTTTCAGGATGAAGGTCGAAGCGATACTGATATATGGATGCGATTCATGGTCGCTATCACAAACAGTAGAACATGCACTGGGTGGCACCTGTACAAGAATGCTGCGGAAAACTGTAAACGCAATCACAACCAACCAACCTGTACGGCTCCTCCCACGGATCACCATCATCGTGAAACAACGGCGTCTTAATCTGGCAGGTCATGCAATGCGTCATGACGAAGCAGCCATCAAAGTCCTGCTCTGGAAGCCCGATGGCCCTCGGAGAAGAGGTCGACCAACAACAATTCTGCAAAACATCACACAGAAAGACAAGAAGCTCTGCAGGACAAATTTACTAACTGTAACGAAGAACCGAAACCACTGGAAGGAAATCATCACGTCACATTAAGGCGACGACGTAAGTAAATATTCGTAGATTATTAACTTAGAGAATGTCGAACATAGTAAACATTTAATCAGGTTTATAAAGGACCAGACTGCCTCAGTAATAAAAGATATTGTTCTGGTTCCAGGTTATTGGGTGACACGTGACTCGTCCGATGCCCACGAGTGCCACCTGACGGCGACAAACCCAACCTCAAAGACAAAGACGTTCTCTTGCAAAGCGACTGCAGAATCCATTCAAGTATACCGTTTCGTACCCAGCATCATTCTGTGCGAGGTTGTTGTCATGGCAACAGAAGTTCCACGTCAGTACCATGTTTCTGTATGCATTATGCATTCACATTAAAAAAACACCACATTTTCCCACGGATTTGTCTTATTTCAATTGGTTTTATTGGTTTAAAAACAATCTTCTTTTTTTCTTTCGTCCAATTACATCACTCAGCTCGGACAGTGTTAATGCATTCAGTATTTTCAACTATGTTCGAGTGGCACCCAATATTAGATTTAGATTCAGAAAATTGTCGATGTGCTTGTGTTTCCTATTGTTGATTTTATTGGTTGTGAGTTCTGAGATGATCTACTCACGGTTGCGCTAAATATATAAGCATGTCAACATAAGGTGTGTCCTTAGTAACCAACATACTTCCTATGCTCATGGGTGGAATTACATATTTTGTTTAAAACTTAAAGAGGAAGGATCTAACTCGACGAATTAAACACTTTATAATTTTAAACGACCGTATTTCGATGCAATATGTTGTCTGTGTGCATATGTTTAACGCAGTTGCAAGAGGGTTGCTGGCGTGCGAGAGCAATCCATGCAAGGCAGGATTCCAGTGTGTGGTCGACTTGGGCACCAACAAGTACTACAGCTGCACAAGTAGGTCAAACGTTTGTGTGGTAGTTAGTTAGTTAATTTGTGCGTGTGTGTGTGTGTGTGTGTGTGTGCGTGTGCGTGTGCGTGTGCGTGTGCGTGTGCGCGTGCGCGTGCGCGTGCGCGTGCGCGTGTGCGTGTGCGTGCGCGTGCGCGTGTTTGTGTGTGTGTGTGTCTGTGTGTGTGTGTCTGTGCGTGTGCGTGTGCGTGTGCGTGTGCGTGTGCGTGTGTGAGTGTGCGTGTGCGCGTGCGTGTGCGCGTGCGTGTGTGTATGTGTGTGTGTGTATGTGTGTGTGTGTGTGTGTGTGTATGTGGGCGTGTACGTGGTGTGCGTGCGTGTGCGTGTTTGTGTGTGCGTGCGTGCGTGCCTGCGTGTGTGTATTAATGTCATCTTGTTTGGTACTGCTTGTGGTCAGTCTGAGATCAGTAATTGTGCGTCGACTTGTTTGGCCGCAGAGATCATTACGACCACTAAGACCGAGACCACTACGACCACTCTGCCCGTGGTCATGGTGAATTTCATCTTGACCGGAAACGGCACCGAAATTACGGAGACCAGCACCGCAACTGGCAATGGCACGGAGATTACAATGGCCACAGGACGTGGCAACGCATCCGTGACAGAAGACGTGACAGCGCCACGGATTGACGCTGGGCACACACGTACACCGTCGGCGATGAAGAGCACCAACAGGTTTGCCCTGTTCGGTATCGTGGCCTCGCTGATCGCGGTGATGCTTCTGGCAATCGCCGTCCTGGCGAGGAGACGCCTCAGACGGACCAGGTTGGTGGTTCTCAGTACATTCGTTAGGTGTCGCCTTAGTTTCAAAGTAATTCCAACGTGCGGACGTTGTCATAGTGCGGCCAAATCAGCGACTAGCCTGCTCTTGGATTCACATAACGCAATTGCACCGTGTGTAGTGAATTAACTTCGAGTCTACCGCCCGTAGAAACTTAAATAGCTATTCAAACGAATGCGTCATGGCTGAGAGAAAGTGCAAAATATATAATTTGGTGATATCGACTTGCCATTTGTTGCAGTGTTGTAGAGAAGAAGGCTGCAGACAAGAAAGGTGATTCGGTTAAGAGGGGGTCGATGACCCAAAAAGAGGCTTCGGATAGGAAGGCGTCTACGACCCACAAAGAGGCTTCGGTTAAGAGGGGATCGATGACCCAGAAAGAGACCTTGGTCAGGAAGGCGTCTATGACCCAGAAAGAGGCTTCGGTTAAGAGGGGGTCGATGACCCAGAAAGAGACGTCGGTTAGGAAGGCGCCTATGACCCAGAAAGAGGCTTCGGTTAAGTGGGGGTCGGTGACCCAGAAAGAGGCTTCGGTTAAGAGGGGTGTGATGACCCAGAAAGAGACTTCGGTTAGGAAGGCGCCTATGACCCAAAAAAAGGCTTCGGTCAGGAAAGAGTCGATGACTCAGAAAGAGGCTCCAGTTCAGAATGATTCGATGACCCAGAAAGAAGCTCCAGTTCAAACGGAGGACGTGGCCCAGAAAGAGGTTGCGATTCACAAGGAGGCTATGCTGCAGAAAGAGGTTTTGGACCAGGACGATACTGCCGTTGTTCACAATAAGAATAAAATCAAAACCGACGATACTGTGCAGATTGAGAAAACGGCCAAAGACGGCGAAGAAACGCAAAGTCGCATTAAACGCAAACATCGTAAAAAGTCAAAGGAGGACGGTTCGTTCAACGCGTTGCGATCGGAAGAGAAGTTTGAGGTGGTAGCGGGAAAATTGCAAAGTTTGCCTGCAGACGTCGAGAAAGATGGTTGCGAGTCCACTATGAGCAGTGGCTGACCAATGTCAATATGTGTTTGATGTAATCCGTCGCAATGTATTCCTACGCAATGCACAGTGGGATAAAATTGAGATGGTCCAGCGATGCACGACCGCGTATGTCATGAATCGTTACCACAATATTTATCATGTGGACGTCACGTTGCAAAATATTTGGTTGACCAGATTTCAAGTAATGTGAGAGATAAGGAATCTCTTCGTTCTGTCAGTGCCCGAGTGTCAGCAGACAACGATTTACATTCAGTTTTTTCTGAGAACCACACGGCCGTGTAACATCCTTCTATAACACATTGTGACCACGTACCGTGACTCGTACAGTTACACATACGTTTAACCTGCATTTAACATAACACGTACGGCTAAAACATATACAAATACGAAGATGGTGATATAAAGGCACGTTCTTACTTAGCGCAGTATCCAGTCCTTAGGATTGTTCAACCCCCTGGTAGACATGTTCATTCCAACACCAACTTTACACGTAACCTCCTGGCAGACGTGTTCATTCCAACACCAACTTTACACGTAACCTCCTGGCAGACATGTTCATTCCAACACCAACTTTACACGTAACCTCCTGGCAGACATGTTCATTCCAACACCAACTTTACACGTAACCTCCTGGCAGATATGTTCATTCCAACACCAATTTTACACGTAACCTCCTGGCAGACATGTTCCTTCCAACACCAAATTTACACGTAACCTCCTGGCAGACATGTTCATTCCAACACCAACTTTACACGTAACCTCCTGGCAGACATGTTCATTCCAACACCAACTTTACACGTAACCTCCTGGCAGACATGTTCCTTCCAACACCAACTTTACACGTAACCTATTGGCAGACATGTTCATTCCAACACCAACTTTACACGTAACCTATTGGCAGACATGTTCATTCCAACACCAACTTTACACGTAGCCTCCTGGCAGACATGTTCATTCCAACACCAACTTTACACTTAACCCCCTGGCGGACATGTTCCTTCCAACACCAACTTTACACTTAACCCCCTGGCAGACATGTTCATTCCAACACCATCTTTACACGTAACCCCCTGGCAGACATGTTCATTCCAACACCAACTTTACACGCAACCCCCTGGCGGACATGTTTATTCCAACACCAACTTTCCACGTAACCCCTGGCGGACATGTTCATTCCAACACCAACTTTACACGTAAACCCCTAGCGGACATTTTCATTCCAACACCATCTTTACACGTAACTCCCTGGCGGACATTTTCATTCCAACACCATCTTTACACGTAACCCCCTGGCGGACATTTTCATTCCAACACCAACTTTACTCGTAACCCCCTGGCAGACATGTTCATTCCAACACCAATTTTACACGTAACCCCTCTGTGAAACTTTCAGCATCGCTGCAATTCCTGCGCGAATATTATTCAATCACATATCAACCATTGCCCATAGACAAGTACGTATTTATACAGCTGGGTGAACTAAGGCAACATGGAATGAAACAAAATTGCCTACGCGGATACGAACCCGGGTTTTCTCGGCCGAGAGTCTAATGTTCTAACCACTACGACACCGCCCCCGCTATCGCAAACACTCAAACAAGGAGGCTTAGAAAAAACATTTTGACAAGGTGTATAACACGATAGAGCCAATGTAATCACACTTCCGCCAGTGCGCATATTAGAAAATTAAGCCAGGATTTCACAGAAGTAGTTTCTCATTTTCTATACTATGGCTGTGTCACAGACCAATGCTTTTACCAGAACATGTAGCCATAATGCTTAATCAAGTTTGCAGCTCTTGAGAATATATAACGAATGAGGCGTATCGCAGTTGGCTTTTAAATAATGAAACTATTTTCTCCTCCTTCTACTCCTCATTGTATGGACCCCTCAGTCTGACTGAGCAGCCTGTGCGTGCCAGGGTCATTCACATCATTTATGTGTGTGCCGGGGTCATTCACATCATTTATGTGTGTGCCGGGGTCATTCACATCACTTACGTGTGTGCCGGGGTCATTCACATCATTTATGTGTGTGCCGGGGTCATTCACATCATTTATGTGTGTGCCGAGGTCATTCAGATCATTTATGTGTGTGCCGGGGTCATTCACATTATTTATGTGTGTGCCGGGGTCATTCACATCACTTATGTGTGTGCCGGGGTCATTCACATCATGTATGTGTATGCCGGGGTCATTCACATCATTTATGTGTGTGCCGAGGTCATTCACATCATTTATATGTGTGCCGGGGTCATTCACATCATTTATGTGTGTGCAGGGGTCATTCACATCATTTATATGTGTGCCGGGGTCATTCACATCATTTATGTGTGTGCCGAGGTCATTCACATCACTTATGTGTGTGCCGGGGTCATTCACATCATGTATGTGTATGCCGGGGTCATTCACATCATTTATGTGTGTGCCGAGGTCATTCACATCATTTATATGTGTGCCGGGGTCATTCACATCATTTATGTGTGTGCAGGGGTCATTCACATCATTTATATGTGTGCCGGGGTCATTCACATCATTTATGTGTGTGCCGGGGTCATTCACATCACTTATGTGTGTGCCGGGGTCATTCACATCATGTATGTGTATGCCGGGGTCATTCACATCATTTATGTGTGTGCCGAGGTCATTCACATCATTTATATGTGTGCCGGGGTCATTCACATCATTTATGTGTGTGCAGGAGTCATTCACATCATTTATATGTGTGCCGGGGTCATTCACATCATCCATTTCCATCTCGTTCGGTTTTGAGCAGCTTGATCCACATACCTTATCGTGAGTCCCACTTTGGATGAAGTCGGTATCCTTGTGTTCGGTCAACCTAGGCCCCTTCGTCCGGTCCCTTTCCCTGGTCAGCTGCTTCGTGCCATCTCTCCTTGCCAGACGTCCGAACAATGTGAGTTTCCGCATATATGTTATTGATTAACCAAGAAAACGACTTCATTTGACCATATATATCATAGCCGTTTTATCTTTGTAATAAGGCATATATAGAAAGTCAATAAAAAACCTAGTTTTCAAACATCGATAATCGCTCTTCATCACACGTAGGCTTATAATTCGTAAGGTGATCCAAAACGTTCCACTTCGTTTCACGTTCACTTGGTGGCGCTGCTGAAACTTCAGCCGAATCCGCTACTGTGAGCTATTACGCTGAACTTTGCAAACCCAGTTACCCAATGATAGGAAATCTACCTTGTATGCCCTGGGGGTAAAACCACAGTTAGCCGATTTCAGTTATTGTAGTTGCAAAGTAGTAACTGCATGGTTGGGACGTTGAAATGTCGCACCCTTGGCAGTGAGATGTCGCAGTTTGAGGCATATTTGAAGACACCGGAACACGAAAACTGCCTTTCATGTTCAGCTCATTGGTAAAATAATGTCAACGGATGTCAAGAAGTTTTTAATTTACGATGATCACATTATACTACAATTATGCAACACGTTAATATGGCCACCAGTGGGAAAATCAACTGTGGTCTGTCTCCTTTGATAGGTTATGTTTTGACGGCAATTTATACATTCGTAACAGCGGGTATGTGTATGTGATTAGACAACCATTTTTTAAACGTAAATTATCCACTCGACTGCAGTTGACATGATTACATGATTACATGATTACATTGAAAGTTGTGAAGCGTTTTTCGTATATTAAACGTGTCTGAAAACTTATCCCAAACTTATTCAAGATGTAACCTTCGTCATTGATTATTCGCTGAACTCTCGCAGAATTCATTGTTTTTATTCTAAGAAAATATAATGTAACAATTTTCATGCATTTGTCCTTCTTTTTACACACATCAACACCCCTCTTCATACGTTGTTGGCGTGGTTTCTTTTTATCCAGAGTAGACTTGCTGCTGTACGAAAACGTAAATACGTATCTACTCTGATGTATCTACTCAAAATGTGGTTGAAATTTCGATGAGGTTTGTTTCAAAGAGATGATGATTTAAAATAAATGGGGAGACAGTGGTCAGGTAACAGGTCAAATCGTTGCATAACTCATCAGATATGCATGACATTTGCTACATAATTAGATTAAAAATGATCATTGCATAATGTCGGCACTGATATTTACGAAAACTGTTGTCGAAGCAGACAGTTATTTATCGGTAAAAGTCGAGGGATAGTAATGTATTAGGTCAGTATAGTACTGTTTAATCATGTGCACTGAATGGAAGCGGAACGTTCAGTTGAGTCCTTAGTCATGTGCACTGAGTCGAGGCTGAACGGCCGGTCAAACCTTTGGGCCAATGGTTTGATTCGAGGAGGAAAGTCGAGTCGACATGTTGAAAGAACAAGCTAAAGATGAGATGTTCACAAGCTACAGATTGAGTTAATCGAATAAATTTATTTAAATATATGACCTCGTGTTGAGTGACATTGAGGCCGATTCGAGTATTTATGCAGCAAAATCTAAAACAAAAACAGCTAGGCAGACTTGTGTACTTTATTTGACCCATATACAAATATCTCAACAAGTGAGTATGTAAAAGTATAAAAAATAAAAAATATGCAAGTATTACGTAGCTTTCAAATAAGGGTACATAAGACTCCAGTTAAAGCTATATCCGTTCTCACACGAGCCATCCAAGTATAACTAAACAAATCCTGGTGTATACAAATCTAGTAGCATATCGGTAGACAGACTAATATATTCAAGGCTATGCACAATGTCGGCTCGTCATTCATATTAACCAATGTAGCATTTGCGGGGTGTACACAGAGTTATATATGTATGCAAATAATGATATTTAACGTAAGTTGTAAACCGTGTAAGCTGTGAGTGTAGATTTTGTTGTTTACTAAATCAAATGCATTATTGATCGTATGTCACAAAATTACTTTTTCGCAATTTCGTATTGCACCCTGGTTGTGTGTTTGCTGTATTGTCCAAGTGTGCTAAAATTACGAATACTGTTGTTCTGATCAAGCGGTAAGTTTTGAAGATAGACAGGAAATTTTTAATGGTTTAACACATGATACAGTTTTAGTTCTTGTACTATGTTTTAATATGTGTTTTATTTTTAGTCATTTAAGACTTTTGAACAGTGGTTCAGTGTGAGCATTATATTTGGTTATGATTCTTATAATTCGGACAAATGTATTTTGAACTTTGTGGATTCTATCACATGTGTTGCCCCAAACTATTACGCCATAGCTTAAGTGTGTGTAGCATTATCAGCGTGTTGTGCAACTTAACTTGGGTAAACGTGCTTTCTCTGTCGCTGCGCCTAGGGTCTGGAATGAACTACCTATCACTTTGAAAACATCTGAAACTATTGGTATTTTCCGAAAAAAACTCAAGACATATCTATTCCAAATTGCATTTCCACCATAAATGTTCGGTTGTCCCTCGTTCTGATACTGACTTTTGAGAGTCCCTGTTCACGATTACGCTTACTGATTCTGTTTTGTTGCGCCTCTGAGCTCAGGTTCCTGAGGATATAGGTGCTATAGAAGTCAATTATTATTATTATCATTATACAAAGGGTAATAACCGTCTAAGTCTATTTAGAATACCCATTTTAATTTTTGTCGATGTGACTTTTCCAGTTAAACTGCTCCTTAAAACTTATTCCAAGAAAATTTTATTCAAACACTTTATCAATATTTGTGTTATATATCTTTAGTAAAGGTCGCAACTTTCCTTCTGGTTGTTCTGAAAAGCGTATTCTTAGTCTTGTCTACGTTAAGAAACAATTTGTTTAGTTTTAGCCATTCGCTAATTGTGTTCAATTCTATATTGATAACAAATATGCATTTTCATTTTGTTCACACGTGGAAAATGAATGTAGTGTACTTGAGAGATTGGTATCATCGGCGACATTGTGAAATTTAAATCTTTATTGGCCTTGGCAGTCATTAATGTACACCTGTATATAATAAACAATAGTAGGCCTAGAATCGAACTTTTACGTACGCCTTTTTAAATACTAAGCATATCTGATTTGGCATCTTCTGTTTCCACATACTCTTTTCTCTCTTTGGTAGATAATAAAATAATATATATTATAATAAAACTTAACGCTACTCCCTTTACGTCATAATGTTCATTTTTCTAGTAATATCATATATGATTCAGTGTGTCGAATGCTTTGGAAAGGTCCAAGTAAATATTTATAGGTATTTTATTTTTTAGCCATTTGTGCCATTATTTTATCGGTTAATGCAAGAGCAACAAATTCAGTGCTTGTTCCATTTTGTATCCATATTGGTTATCGAACAAGTGATTTTGTGTTTTAGATATCTAGCTGGGTGTAAAATATATTTTCAATTACTTTTGAAATACCTGGTAAGAGGGATATTGGTATGTAACTGCTAAATCGGGTAAATTACTTTAGCAATTCTAAGTTTGTTAGGGAAGCTACTATTTGGTTTGTAATTAGTGTTAATGATTTTTATCAGGACAGGTTTTACCATCATACCACAACTTGTTTTTGCGTGCATGTTATCTATTGGTTTAGAAATTGTTTCTTCATCAATATGTTCAAAGTTGATTGAATTTGTATTTTTCTCTTTCAGTTAATTTCTGAAAGAAAGTTTTATTTGTGAGATTGCGTATTTGTGTGGCTAGATTTTGGTCAATATTGGTAAACTTCTTCGTTATATATAAATGATTTAGGGAGAGTTTTATTTTCGTGTGTTCTAGAAAGAATATTATTTATAGTTTCCCATGTTTTTTATATTATTTATATTATATACATGATTCATGCTTGTGTGTGTATGCGTGTATGTTTATGTGTCTGCGCGAATGAGTGTTTGAGTAAAACCTGCCCTCGTTGCTAAAACTTGACTTTGATTTCGAGAAACAAAATAGAAATTAATCAAGACATTCTAACATAATAAATTGGTTGACCGACAACGTCACGTATTTAATTAGGTTCTACAATCTCGCATCATGTCACAGCTTTATTAA